>JAKZAP010000022.1:15423802-15937588 GCA_023053575.1 Branchinecta lynchi | reverse complement strand
GGTCATCGGTTTCAGTTTTACGATATTTAAAGAAAGTTACACGCAAAATTGAACATTCCTGCCATGAAATCACAAAAAGAAGTGCTTGGTAGGCAAGACGGACACCAATTATTAATTAAACAAAAAAAAAATGGATTAACTGAATAAATCAGGAAGGAAAAAAGAAGAGAGGAGAGAAGAAAAAATCAATCTGTGGCCTCAACTTAAAATGTAAAAAAGAACAAGAGAGAGGAAACAAAAGGAAACAAGAAATGCTGTAAAAAGCCTCTCCTTTGTCGGGCTTTAGTAGTTGTGCGTCACCGATTTCAGAAAGTTTTATTCCTAATTCCGGGGATTCAAATCCGAATTTAGAGTTATAATCCTGCATCGGTTATAACTCTCCAATTTCGGATTTTAATTCTCCAAACTAGGAATAAAAGTGTCGGAAATCGGTGACGCACAAGTAGTAAAGTCTGATAAAGGAGAGACTTTTTACAGTGTAAGTAGAACAGAAACGGGGGAGAAAACGTAGAAGAGGAAATATGAGTATGTGCCCGGTGCTTTGGGATGTAAGGAAAATTTGTTTAGATGGGGTTGGATTGTTGCTTCCTGGCATCCTGCGTACTGTAAACCCGTGAGTAGCCTACTCGAGTGTGAATTTACGTGGTAAAAGATTGGAAAGAAGGAGAAGTTTGTATGCTTAAGTTATTTCTTTTTACTATTTTTGTGCATATGACCCTTGGGCTTTCAGAATACACTGATCTATTTATCTATCCGTCCAGTTCAAGAGGATGTATGTGTAGCCTATCCTGGTCCCGTTTAGACGTGTGTCGTGTTCCCTACGACAGCTGTTGTTGCCCGTTACGTATGTCGTTAAACACGACAAAGTCATCACATGTGTCTCTGTTTTGAAATGGTGGTGGTCGTTACTCTTGTGACTTATGATCTTAGGGACTATTGGGAACTGGCATTTGATGGCTTGTTGATACCATAAGTTATCAGCTCTGCTATCCTAAGAATTTAGCTGGATATTATTGAGAAGCTAGCAATTGCTATTAACGTAATCAATGGTTGTGATTATAAGTGTGAGAACTGTCAGCTGACCGTTCACTGCAAACAAAAATAGAAAATCGAGATTTTTGGGTTTTTTTCTTATCAGCTAGCTATCCCTCTAAGTGGATGATATGATATGATATTTATTGCAAAAAGCCAACTGGCCATAGCAACTACCACAAAAAATCACTTACAATAAAACAAATAAAACAAAACGCAGAGGGATAAATAAAATTTCGGATATTTCGGTTGCACTTCCGGCAAATCGTCTTCAGCGAAAAACAAAACCAAATCATAGTATCCACCGCAATAACAACAGAAAAACGATGTTGAACCAACAAACAATAAAACGACATGTAACTAGAAACCAGAAGAACGATGCGGATTGAACGACATGCAGATAAAAGTAAAATAAGGAGAGATAAAATGTGCGTGTTCAAAGTGTATATGTATAAATCTGTGAGTATTTACAATTCTGAATTCTGTGTATATTTACAATTGACTGCTTGTATATATAATCATCCGTCTGGGAAAGCGCAGAAGCTCACCCAGCAATCACGTTATATCTCTCGATATTTTACTTTTATTTGTGCAACCGAAATATCCGAAATTTTATTTATTCCTTGCACATCATATTAGAGGGATACCTAGCTGACCAAGAAAAAAACCGAAAATCCCGTTTTCTGTTTTGTCAGAACTGTCAGCTGACGCCGAAAATGATCGGAAGATGGTCTGGTCGTAATCAGTATCGCAATTTCAGTAAATCCCTGGAGGGGGGGGGGGGGGGGGGGGCAAAATCAGTTTGGATCCCCAGGTTGATTACTGGTACTTACAGGCAAGGCCGTATACAGGGGGGGGCTAGGGGGTTGACCCCCCCCCCCCCCCGAAACATACAAAAATACTCTTTTTTATAGGCTTTTCCCTCTGATCCATGTCTTTTTTTGTCCTTTTTTTTTGCGAACCGCAGGCACCCCCCCCCCCCCCCGAAAGTCACCATACACTAGTTAACACGCTTGCCACGTTTGTTCTCTTTACGTGACGTACCATGCGCCGATCATTGTTTCTGGGGAGCTTATTCGTCCGGAGACCGGTTATGCAAATCTTGTCATCCAAGGCAAGGGATTTGGAAACGGTCTAAAACTAGGGTTGGTTACCAAGAACCAGGGTGTACGAGTTACATAAGGATACGTTGGGTTACTTTTGGTTACATTGCATTGGGTTACATTAGGTTCCATTGGGTTACTTTGAGATACTTTTGGGTTACTTTCCAGGGTGTACGAAGTTACTTTTGGTGACCAACCCTGGGTCTAAAAACAGCCGAACCCGCGTGTATTTTTCTGTTAGCTTAGTTGTAAGTGGTCGACTTCGAAAAACCAGTCGAAACAAATGAAGTCCAAAACAGAAGATATACCTGCTGGAGGTCGGATGCTGAATCGGATCCCTGGTTCGGGAGGGTATATAAGTGGCAAATATGTGGATTTCACCCCGAACCCTCAACCGGCATGGCGCTTAAACAAGCCACTAGCTCCCGCCAACCCTTCCCCACAGTAGGGTATCCGTATCCGGTCCGTGCTCGATACAGGTCACATCTAGGGCTTACGTTACGCTTACTTTACGCTTACGTCAAAATGAAGAACTACTCTTTGGAGCTTCTCTTTTCCTTATGAATGAATGAATGTATTTCTTTGGCGGGACAAAAATATAAAAGTAAATAAGCATTCACTGTACAAATCCAAATATTCAACACTCCAACTCATAATTCTAATAACTAACTAAATAACTATCAAACAAACTAATACCTATCCCTACCATATGTTTCATCGTCCTAGCACATCAGGAAGTACCGAACTCGCGCGATCACTAGAAATACGGACCCCCCCCCCAACTCCCCCATAGTGCCAGGATCCAGCCCTAGTATGCCAATGACGCTTTTGCTTGTTCTTACCACCAAGTTTCACCCCGATCCCTCCACTCTAAGCGTTTCCAAACATTTCCGGTTCCCCCTCCAACTCCTCCCAATGTTGCCGGATCCGGTCCAAATTTAAAATGGGACGTCTGAGGCAGGAGGTCTTTCTAAATTTCAGGTTTCATTTAAATCTGGCCACCCATACAACAGCTGCCCATGTCACTAGATGCTGGATTCCCCATCCCTCCACTCCTCCCACGATCTTCTCATCGAGAAAACGACTTTTCTCAATTTAATCTGTTTGGGTGACACGCCTACCAAGTTTCATCGTCCTAGCACATCAGGAAGTACAGAACTCGTGCGATCAATAGAAATCCGCCCCCCCCCCCCCCAACTCCCCCATGCTGCACGAATTCCGTACTATTATGTCAATGACGTCTAGAACTTGTGCTTGTTCATCCCCTCAAGTTTTATTCCCTCCATTCTCAGCGTTTCCAAAGATTTCCGGCTCCCCCCTCCAACTCCTCCCAATGTAAACGGATCCGGTTCGGATTTAAAATGGGACATCTGAGGCACGAATATTTTCTGATATCAAGTTTCATTTAAATCCGATAACCCGATCAATAGCTGAGCTTGCCATTAGATGTCGGATTCTCCATACCTACACTCCCCCCACGATTGTCCCAAGATTTTCCCAAGCGTTCCCGAGATTTCCGAAATTCATCATGGTCGGATCTCGGCCCCTCTTGGCAAGGATCCTTTTCAGGCTCAAGCCGCTCCAGTTGGAAAACGAACTTGTGGAAAACAGTTAAAGATTCTTCCTAAAATATCTGACTTTGCGAACTTCTTCTCTGAAAATTGATTGGAGTTAAAGCTGGTGCTGTGATTTCACTCTGGACACGGCTGCTGTTTTTGCTGTTCGATTGGGTCATCGAAAGGGTATAGATCTAAGAAAATGTAGCTGACTTATCCGTTTTGCACCGTCAAATATAATTCGCAGTCAGGTTGGGCTGAAGGAATATCCATCACCAAAGTACGGAACCTCAAATCGCCTTTACATGCCGCCGTCAAGTATCCATCTTAGCTGGAAAGAAGAAGAAGATACAGGTGGCTCCAAAACCAAAATGCAGAAGAATCTCTAGCCTTAACTGTTTTCCACAAGTTCATTTTCCAGCTGGAGCGGCTTGAGCCTGAAGAGGACCCTTGCCAAGAAGGTCCGGAATTGAGCTCTAACAAAATGTACCTGACTTATCCGTTTCGCACCGTCAAATATTATTCTCAGTCGCCGTGGGCTGAAGGGATATCTAGAGACTCGCCCCCCCCCACACACACACAGAGTGAGCAGATACGGTCCAGTTATGTCAATTACATATCCAGGACTTGTGCGTGTTCTTTAACACCAAGTTTCATCCCGATCTCTCCACTCTAAGCGTTTTCCAAGACTTCTGGTTTCCCACAGCTGCCCCCAGTGTCACCGGATCCGGACTTGATTTAAAATGGGACGTCTGAGACACGAAATCCTTCCATAAATCAAGTTTCATTAAGATCCGATCACCCGTTCGTCAGTTAAAAATACCTAATTTTTTCTGTTTTTCCGGAATTTCCGGAATAATATGACAGAATGAGCAATAGCGATCCTATAAATGTGAGTTTAATCTATAAGAAAACAGAACGAAGGGAGTGAAGATCTTTCTTCTCCAGGGTAGGGAAAGGCCGGAAAGAAATAAAATAGAATTTTTTGTTTCTAGGAGGGAATCCTTGACCTTCAGTTGCAGTTTAGTGACGGCTCTTCCGTACCCCTTCACGCCGTTGACAAATCACAGTACCATCTTGTGATCACCTCACTCAACACCAGCATTGTCGCCGTTGCTCCTGCACCATCCGCAATGCACCGGATAATTGCAATTTCCGGTGGGCGAGGCGATCTCGTAAAAATCCGGTTAGAACTCTCGGACGAATGCCAGCGGAAAAAGTGGCATCCCCTGGCAGTTTCGATGGTTCATGTGGAAGTTAGTGTCGACTATTTTACGCCGATTCAGAACGATGCTGAACGAGGGGGGAGGAGTAAGGACAGCGTGAATCTGCTGACGCCGGATCTCAGTGACATTATCGACAAAGGTTTGTTTATACTTTTTTTTCTTTTTTATTATTTATTACCGGGAGCAGTCGGGCAATCATATTTATTACAGGGAAAGCAGCCAATATTTTTCCTTGCCTAAGGAAATATTCTCCCGAGAGTTTGCATTTGAATGGATCGCATGAAGAAAGGGTTATTTTCCCATCTTTACCTAATGTATGGGTGATGGATTGAGGAGTAAAAAGAGACATAAACACAAGGTACGATTTAAACGTGTTTAAACTTGTAAACTTAAATATAACTTAAATATAAGCAAAACAAGACCAAAGGTTTCGATGGGATCCCAAAAATTCAATATCTGATCCAGACAACAGGGTCTTGTCTTAGCCAGATCCAGTCTTCGCCAGACTCCTTGAACATTTTTACAATTAAAATTCAGAAACAGATTAAGGCAAAATAGCTAATCACCTGAGAAAACCAAGTTCAGATTTGGATTCAGCATGTGTGTTTACCCCTATCATATCTGTTTTGACGAAAACTTCCTGCCACTTCTGCTAATTTCCCGGTTCCGGCCGAACTCCAGAACTACTTGTCCGGCGAAAAAAGAAAGCTCAAACACGAAATCAGGGTATCTTCTTTCCCCAGTAATGAACATCTAATCAACTTCAAATAGAAATTTAGCTTATAACAAATTTTCCGATTCCAGCCGGATTGCGGTCGAACTATATGTCCGGGTAAAATATGATTGTCATACAGGGACTCAGCATCTCTTCTTACCCCTAAATCGCTTATCTAATCAACTAGAAATAAAACTTTGACTTCCAACAGTTTTCCGGTTTTGGCCGGATTCCGGACGAACTATACATGTCCGGGTAGAAACTTGTTTTCACATAAGTGTTCAGCATGTCTTCTTGCCCTAAATCTAACATCTAATCAACTCCAAATTAAACTTTTAATTTTGACAAACTTTCCGGTTTGGGCAGGATTCCGGTCGAAATACTTGTCCGTCGAGAAAATAGTTTTCACCATCGTCTTCAGCATGTCTTCCTACCTCTAAATCGAACATCTAATCAACTTCAAATAAAACTTTTACTTTCAACAAACTTTCCGGTTTGGGCCGGATTCCGGGCGAAATACTTGTCCGTCGAGAAAATAGTTTTCACCATCGTCTTCAGCATGTCTTCCTACCCCTAAATCGAACATCTAATCAATTTCAAATAAAACTTTTACTTTCAACAAACTTTCCGGTTTGGGCCGGATTCCGGGCGAAATACTTGTCCGTCGAGAAAATAATTTTCACCATCATCTTCAGCATGTCTTCCTACCCCATAAATCGAACATCTAATCAACTTCAAATAAAACTTTTACTTTCAACAAACTTTCCGGTTTTGTCCGGATTCCGGGCGAACTACTTGTCCGATGATAAAATAGTTTTCCCCATCGTGTTCAGCATGTCTTCTTACCCCATAATTGACTATCACATTAGCTGTTTCAAAACATTTTGTTTGTCCCTTAATTTGAATCCCCTCCCCCACCCCTAAATGTAGAGCTACAAAGCCCATCTACGAACTTGACTGGTCCGACGACCCAACGAACCCTCACACCAAGTTTCATCAAAATATCTCATTCCCTTCGAGAGTTATCGTGCTTACAGACGGACGGACGGACGGACAGACGGACAACTTTTGCGATGTCATAGGTATCCCTCCACTTACGTTTTGGGAACCCAAAAACACGCACATTTTAGTATTCATTATTTCATTTATATTTGCATGTCGTCCAGTCCGTTTCGTTCTTCTGGTTTTTGGGATCCCAAAACGTAAGTGGAGGGATACCTATTACATCGCAAAAGTTGTCCGTACGTCTGTCCGTCCGTCCGTCTGTAAGCACGATAACTCTCGAAGGGAATGAGATATTTTGATGAAACTAGGTATGAGGATTGTTTGGGTCAAGGGTAAGGTCGAGTTCGTAGATGGGCTCTGTAGCCCTATATTTGGGGGTGGGGGAGGGGGTTCAATTTAAGGGACAAACAAAATATTTTTAAACAGTTAATGTGGTAGTCGAGTATGGGGTAAGAAGACATGTTGAGCATGATGGTGACAATCATTTTCTCGCCGGAAAAGTAGTTCGTCCGGAATCCGGCAAAAATCGGAAAGTTTGTTAAAAGTAAAAATTTCATTTGAAGTTGATTAAATGTTTGATTTAGGGGTAAGAAGACATGCTGAGCACGATGGTGAAAGCCATTTTCTCGCTGGACGAGTAGTTCGTCCGGAATCCGGCAAAAACCGGAAAGTTGGTTAAAAGTAAAAGTTTCATTTGAAGTTGATTAAATTTTTGATTTAGGGGTAAGAAGTCATGCTGAGCATGATGGTGAAAATCATTTCTTCGCCGGACAAGCAGTTCGTCCGGAATCCGGCCAAAACCGGAAAGTTGGTTAAATGTAACAGTTTCATTTGAAGTTGATTAAATGTTTGATTTATGGGTAAGAAGACATGCCGAACCCGATGCTGACCATTTTCTCGCCCGACAACTAGTTCGCCTGTAATCCGGCCAAAACCGGAAAATATGTTAAAAGTAAAAGCTTTATCTGAAGTTGATTAGATAATATATTTAGGGGTAAGAAGAGACGCTGAGTCTGTATATAATGATAATCTTTTACCCGGACATATAATTAGTCGGGAATCCGGTTGTACCCGCAATTTTGTAAGTCAAAATTTTATTTAAAGTTGATTAGATTTCTTTATACGCCGGCTTCGTTTCTGAATTTTTCTTTTTTTGCTGGACTAGTAGTTCGCTCGGAATTCGGGCGAAACCGTAAATTTGGCAGTAGTAAAGCAGGAAGTTTCGGTCAATATCGTCAAAATAGATATGGCTTGTAGAGGTATAGATAGGTAGATGGGAAATTTAAAATTACGAAAAATGAGCTAGAAAGTGACTGTTCAGTTTCCAGCTTGTGCGGCTTGAGCCTGAAGGGGACGCTTGCCAAGAAGGAAATATAGCTCTAATGAAATGTAACTGACTTATCCGTTTTGCACCGTCAAATATTCTTTCTTATTGCTCACCAAATGCAACTGCTTCTGCATCTAGTCAATTACCGTGCCAGTGGAACAAAAGTCAAAGTATTATAGGAAAAGTCTTTCACCCTCCCCTGATGGCAACTTCGCAGTGAAACTATAAGGTCGCCCTCGCACTTCACCAAAAACGAGGTGGAGATGAAATCTCCCTGATATTTCGCTACCATCTTCGCAGCGAAAACAAGGCCGAAGTTGAATACACCCTCGCCCTTCGCCAAATATGAGGCGGAGGTAGAATCGCCGTGTCTTTCGCCGTCTTTTTCGCAGCGAAAACTAAGGTCGAAGGAAAATCCGCCTTCGCCCTTTACTAAACATGATAGCGAACGCGAGATCTCCCTTTCCTTTGCCTTCATATTCTCAGCGAAAATGTGGGTCGAAGTAGAATTCGCCATGAATATTCGTCCTCGCTATACTTTCGTCCGCATATCGCTACCGAAAATACCGTTTCGTCCTCGATTCGAGGTGTAAAATGGCATTCGACGTGGAGATTTTCCGTACGGGATAGAATATCTGAATTCGGTTTTCTTTGATGATTAGCCTGGCGAAGACAAGACCGAAATGTCTGGATCAAATCTTAGATTTTTGGGATCCCATCGACACCTTCGGTCTTGTTAGTAAATGTTATTTTACTGGTTTGTTGGTTCTCTATCTTTTTTTCTGTTTGTATTGCTACGGATTTTATGATCTAGTTTGGTTTTTGCTCAGGACGGTTTGCCGCAAGTGCAACCGAAGTATCCGAAATTATATTTGGATCTGGCGAAGACAAGACCTAATTGTCTGAATCAAATATTAGATTTTTGGGATCCCATCTACAATGGTTATTTAAATCATTCGATGTTACTGACTCATTTTCATCCAGCCCAAAATCACAGTCGCGCATTTTTTCCCACATAGTTTCTTAATACTGTGATACCAATGTTTGGACTTAGTTACGAATAACTGTGTCTCTATCGTAATAACTGACCGCGGGTCTTCTGTGACCGGTGGTTTCTTCGAGAAAAGCTATTCGCGCTTAAAGTTCAGGAAATTAGTATATCTAAAGCTAGTTAAATATTCTTTGAGCCCAAGCTGACTTTGAAACATTTATTCAAACAATGTTTACAACGGATACGTCAGCTACGATTCTTCATCAGCGATATTTCGGCCCTTCTTGGCAAGGGTCCTCATCAGGCTGTCAATCCTCTAGTTCAACTTCGGGGAAGGAAACAAACCTGTAATAAATAACTGAAGCACCGACTATAAATATCTTATTAAAGCTGGTTACCACCTTTTTCGACCGGGTATCTCAGTCGAGCGAAAACTGTGATGCTGTGAGCAAACACGTGTCGTTGATCTCAATTTGCCAAAAAAGGCGAGTTATCACCTGGGTGAGCTCAGCTCAGAGCAAAAGAACTCTAGGGAGCATCGCCCGAACTTTGAAAAAGTGACACACAGCCATATCGCAGCGACACTAGCTCCACTAGTGTTATTTGCATCTTGAAATTCAAGATGCAAGTGTTACCCTTTTGGATGTTTCGTCATCATCAAAATTCATGGACAACAAGGCCCAACCAGCACACGATGTCGTCCAGTGCTTCCTGACCGAAGATTAAAAATTAAGTGTCTTTTTCTGTTTGTATATATGTGTTTTGTTTATTTATTCAAACAATGTTTACAACGGCTACGTCAGCTACGATTCTTCATCAGCGATATTTCGGCCCTTCTTCGCAAGGGTCCTCGTCAGGCTGTCAATCCTCTGGTTCAACTTCGGGGAAGGAAACAAACCTGTAATAATAATTATTATCGCTGATGAAGAATCGTAGCTGACGTAGCCGTTGTAAACATTGTTTGAATAAATGTTTCAAAGTCAGCTTGGACTCAAAGAATATTTATGTTTTGCTTATTTTCTTTATTTTCGTCATTTACTCCGCCTTTTCAAAATGGCGGGTCATAAATAAATTACTTACTTACTCACTTACTAGCGGATACGAACATCCCTACCGAAACTCAACCTATCGCAGAGCAGAATTATTTTGCTCTGACCAATCGTTAACGAGTACTGGCTAGAATCTACGTCCGCCACTGCATGCGAACAAAGCGACGGAGGCCCATTTTTGATGCATGGGAAGGATAGGTCTTCGCGGTCAGTGTTGCGATGGGTGGTACAATTGTACCAGATTCACTACTTTTTTCTCTGACCTGTACATCTGTACAACAAGTAGGAAAATCAGTACAATTACCCCGAACTGGTACAAATTCAGTACATTTTCTCTAAGAGTGCCATCACACGATCAGGGTCGGGAGCTCCCGGTCTGGAATTCCTGCCCGGATTTTTGGCACCTTCCTCATTTCCATTTCCATATGGAAAAGTTGAAAAAATTTCAACTTTTCCATATGGAAGTGATGATGGTGCTGAAAATAATGAAAACATTTCAACTATTCCATATGGAAGTGATGATGGTGACGAAAATCCGGTCAGGAATTCCAGACCAGGAGCGCCCGACCCTGATCGTGTGTCCGCTCTATAAAACTAAGAAAAAGAACTTAACTACTTGACTTGTCGTACTAACTTTGGTCATTGACCTAGAGCTCTAACACGGAAGACGAATTTCTGTGTCCGTATGGCTCAAGGATCCAGTCAAAATTCTTCGCGATCTTCCTTTCTGGCAGGTTTTGTGTCACTTTCCAGCTCCTAGTTACATAGGTTTGACAGAACTAATTAACCTCCATAGGCACATTTGGTCCTGAGCACTTCTTCCTGTCAAGCTCTATCCCCAAAGACGCAAAGGTACGGAAAAATGAGAATAAAAAAGAAAACGGGAAAATTTTTCAAAACTTTTTTTTTGGCAGTCTAGTAAATTTTTTCTCTGGAAGTACATTTTAAACCTATGTCTAGTACAATTAAAAAAATCAGTATCGCAACACTGTTCACGGTACTCTCTAGAGTTAGTTTGCTCTGGCTCAGCTTTTAAAGTATCCACACGGGTTCGTTTTTCTACCCTGAACCGGAGAGGACCCTTGCCAAGAAGGGACAAAAAAATTGCCAAAATAAAATATCAGCTGACTTATCCTCTGCCATCAGTGCCATGAAATATATATCATATATCAGTCAGATATGGTTGCAGAGAATGAAGAAGAATAGTTATTTTGGTGATACCATAGTAGACATAGTATTAATGTGTTTTTGTTTATCATGATACATTGGAGAAACGGAGATTGAACCTATGCCTCGAGATCGGTAAAACACTTATTTCGCACCCCATCTACAATGAGTTTCTCCCTCCCCCATACAACAATGTTAGGGAAAGGCAAGAGCGAGCAGTCTCTACGAAGGTCCCAGTATTCCAACCAGTAGCGGCCAAACACAGCCGTTACCAAAACAGTTTTATACCAAAGATTGTTGAAATTTTAAATAGCCTTTGACCATTTGTACGTGCTTTTAAATGTTATGTTTTGACAGTACTCACCAATTTTGGTTTTGTAACCGTGAAAGTGTGAGTGAATAAATTACTATTCTATTCTATTTCTATTATGACCCTGTGGAGTCTACAGAGCACAATATTATCATCCTATCATTTATTTCTTGTCATATCTTTTAAGTGCGTTAGTTAATTTGTTTTGTTTTTATGTAATTCGTAAATATTTTATTCCTCTTCTAGTGGCTGTTTTGAAATAAGTTTGACTGATTGATATTATATTATTCTGTTCCTGTAGAGGCTTACTATCGCCGTTGTCCCGGGACTTCTTGGGGAGTCAGAATCACGAGCACAGAGTGAGTCTACCTGGGGACTCCGTGTAGAGAGAACAACGAGAAGGGAACGGCCCACGTGGAATAAAAAAAAAAAAATATATTTAAGTGAAATTAGCCGGAGTTGCGTTTTATTTGAAGTTCATAGTACAGCGGGAGCAGATGGCGGACTATTTTCGAAAAAACGAAAATAAATTCTAAAAAACGAAAAAAAAATCGAAAAAGAAGTCCCGGGACTTCTTGGGGAGTCGAAGGGAACCACGAGCACAGAGCGAGTCACTACCTGGGACTCCGTGTAGAGAAAACAACGGGGAACGGCCCACGTGGAATTTAAAAAAAAAAAACATTTTAGTGAAGTTCGTCGGAGTTGCGTTTTATTTGAAGTTCATAGTACAGAGGGAGCTGATGGCGACGTGTAAATATAAGTCTTATTCCTGGCCGAATACTTCAGAAGGTACGCTGAACTGTTCCCTGCCTCACCCAGCGTACAAACTAGCGGGTCCGGTGGCACTCAGCGGGCGGTCCGCTGGCAAATAAAACGACTTCGGGATCCCTGCGCCTTCCCAGCGTACGGCCCGCGGGCGATAAAACGACAACGAACAGTCCGCTGTACTATGAACTTCCAATAAAACGCAATCCTGGTCTGCAAAGTTCAAGGTCCACCTTATTTTCACTTTAGTTAATTCTGATTTGTTTTTATTTAGTTTACATTTGTATTTTTTGTACGAACAAAAAATTAAGATGATCATGACATTTTTATTTACGCACTACACAGAAAAGAGAAATAGCGCAGTAGAGAGGAAGAAAAAGAAAAAATTACACTGAGCTTTCGTAAACGGAGTAGATGGACAAGATACAAAAATAAACATAAATAAGGGACTAATCGGGTCATAAACCCTTTTTGGGATCCCAAAACGTAAGTGGAGGGATACCTATGACATCGCAAAAGTTGTCCGTTTGTCCGTCCGTCTGTAAGCACGATAACTCTCGAAGGGAATGAGATATTTTGATGAAACTTGGTGAGAAGGTTCGTTGGGTCGTCGGACCAGTCAAGTTCGTAGATGGGCTTTGTAGCTCTACATTTAGGGGTGGGGGAGGGGATTGAAATTAAGGGACAAACAAAATATTTTGAAACAGCTAATGTGATAGTCGATTATGGGGTAAGAAGACATGCTGAACACGATGGTGAAAACCATTTTGTCATCGGACAAGTAGTTCGCCCGGAATCCGGCCAAAACCGGAAAGTTTGTTGAAAGTAAAAGTTTTATTTGAAGTTGATTAGATGTTCGATTTAGGGGTAGGAAGGCATGCTGAAGACGATGGTGAAAATTATTTTCTCGACGGACAAGTATTTCGCCCGGAATCCGGCCCAAACCGGAAAGTTTGTTGAAAGTAAAAGTTTTATTTGAAATTGATTAGATGTTCGATTTAGGGGTAAGAAAACATGCTGAAGACGATGGTGAAAACTATTTTCTCGATGGACAAGTATTTCGCCCGGAATCCGGCCCAAACCGGAAAGTTTGTTGAAAGTAAAAGTTTTATTTGAAGTTGATTAAATGTTCGATTTAGAGGTAGGGAGACATGCTGAAGACGATGGTGAAAACTATTTTCTCGACGGACAAGTATTTCGACCGGAATCCGGCCCAAATCGGAAAGTTTGTCAAAATTAAAAGTTTAATTTGGAGTTGATTGGATGTTCGATTTAGGGCAAGAAGACATGCTGAACACTTATGTGAAAACAAGTTTCTACCCGGACATGTAGTTCGTCCGGAATCCGGCCAAAACCGGAAAACTGTTGGAAGTCAAAGTTGTATTTCTAGTTGATTAGATAAGCGATTTAGGGGTAAGAAGAGATGCTGAGTCCCTTTGTGACAATCGTATTTTACCCGGACATATAGTTCGACCGGAATCCGGCTGGAATCGGAAAATTTGTTATAAGCTAAATTTCTATTTGAAGTTGATTAGATGTTCATTACTGGGGAAAGAAGATACCCTGATTTCGTCTTTGAGCTTTCTTTTTTCGCCGGACAAGTAGTTCTGGAGTTCGGCCGGAACCGGGAAATTGGCAGAAGTGGCAGGAAGTTTTCGTCAAAACAGATATGACTTAAAGGGGTAAACACACATGCTGAATCCAAATCTGAACTTGGTTTTCCCAGGTGATTAGCTATTTGGCCTTAATCTGTTTCTGAATTTTAATTGTAAAAATGTTCAAGGAGTCTGGCGAAGACTGGATCTGGCTAAGACAAGACCCAGTTGTCTGGATCAGATATTGAATTTTTGGGATCCCATCGAAACCTTTGGTCTTGTTCCTACATGGAATGCGGAAAAATAGTCCCTGGGACAAACAATAACGCGGGAACCCCGCTATGGGAGTCCCCGGGGAATGGAGAGAATACGCCTTAGGATTTCTTTTTCTTTTGTCATTCTTGTAGAATGTCGCCTCTACCGATACTTGGCTGGACCCAAAGCACCACTCTTGCAAATTGAAACTCTTTTAGTGTCCTTGAAAACTGAAATAATGAGCAAAACTTTATGGTAATTTTTTTTCAGGGTTTCCAAATCATGACCAGCACGGCGACGCCACTCATCGCCGAGACTACCCCAACGCCACCGCACTGGAAGCCGCTATGTACTTCCTTCTTGCCGTCTTCTCAATCGCCATCGGTGTGTTTGTCGTCGCCTGCGTGATGTACGCATCAAAACAACGTCGCGCGGAACTCCCCCTCCCAGCCGACACCGAGTCACACGCGCATGATTGGGTCTGGCTCGGGCGTGCGCACGACACTCCGGACATCAAGAATCCAAAGGTTGGAAGCAAGAAGTACCGCCATTTCGGCGTAAGCTCACTAGCGTCCAGCGTCCCTCGCACTGTGGATTCCTCAACGTACACAAAACGCCCCCCTAGGGTGATTGACAACCCTGGCTTCGGACTTAGGGCAGTTGGGCCGTCACTGAATACAACTGCGTCACCAGCGGTTGAATTTGAAGTTCGAACCAACCCGCTTTCGTACGACGTCCTTCCGGTGCCGACGCCTCCGGTGACGACGTTCTCTAGGGACGTACAGACTGACTTTCCGTCATCGCAGCACAATACGCACACGCTTGATACAATTAGCGATATGAGCAGCCCGACGAGTGACTTGTCGTCGCCAGGAGGAAATCAAAGGATTTCATTGGTTGATTTTATCGCAGGGAATTCGCTAAATGAGCCAATCGAAAGCGTGAAAATGCGGAACAAGGATGATCACGAGACCCGCCGGATTGTCCGGAGTTGGTTGCTTGCAGGAGAAGCAATTCCGAAGGATTTGCAGGATCTCTTTAACTCGGAAACCTGCTCGGAGCCGGCTCGAAAGAATATTCCGGAAGTCCGGAAAACCTCGAGCTTCGAAGGCCCGAACTCCGAGCCAGTTCACAAAATCCGGCCGGATTTTTCCATCGACGTCGCTAACACATCCAGCTTTGAAACGGCGCACACAATCGATTCTCCTACGTCGGAAGACTCACCGGATTTCGACACTCCGCTCTCCGGAAACCGGAATTACGAGAATTTGAAAATCCGGAAAACGACATCATTCGAAACGCCAAAAGCGATTGAATCGCCATCTGTGGCGACCGTTCGCACTTTGACACGGAGCGACCCCGACCTCGTGGAAAAGCCGTTTCTGGTCGCTGCCAGTGATTCTGACGAACCCATTCGTGTGGATTACGATCGCTTGCTGGCTTATTTTAATGCTATGAAGGAATCCACTGCCTAGGTATCACCCCTTCACCGTCCAGCGTGTCGTAACCCCACTCCACCAAAGGCCAGTGAAACCGCAACATGTGCAGGATCTTGATCTTATCATTGACGAGTGATCTCATGAGCAAGAAATGATCACCATTTTTCATTTAAGGCTTTTCAGTTAATACTACCCAAGCTCTCAACCAGTGTTGCCAGATCGCGATCCACGAAATACGCCGCTGTCTTTGAAAAAGACGCCAAAAATACGCCGGATTTTTTTTGTTTTACCTAAAATTGCAAGAAATCTCGAGAAACTTACAAGGAATAGAACACATAAATTTGTAATACGCCAGCAAAAAAAAAAACGCCATTCGGTCGTAAATTCCGCCAGTTTGTTGTAAAATCCGCCAATATGCCGACACTGATCTCAACCCACACTGGCCAGCTCTCATAGCTGCGGAAAGCCTTTTAAGCATTGACGTCCGCAATTTGATTACGTTATACGAATAAGTCAGCTAAGATTATTTTAGCAATATTGCAACCCTTCTGGGCACGAATCCTCATTAGTCTCAATTCAAGCTAGAAATAAACGAGCCTTTGATCGCCATTTGTAGTAATTTAAGATTTCAGTTTCGTTTTTCTGTCTGAAAAGGACAGTTGCTAAGAAGGATCAAAGAGCGTGTTCCACCCTACTATAGTAACTATTAGTTACAATTTTCATTCCAACCTCGTAAAAAGTTACTACGCTGACCGTTCTAACCTTCTCGAAATAGTAACTATTTGCTTACCATGCTCGGGAGCGTAGTAAGCGTAGTAACTACGCATATCTGTAACGGGATTGGTCGGATTTCCCGTGGAATGATGTTCTGCTGGAAAATAGAAAAATCGTTCCAGCCTTGACGGCAAAAAGCCAGAATTTCTGACGTCATGCGTAGCAACTACGGTAAGTAGTGTGGAACACGGTCCATATCGGGTGTTCGGAAAACAGACAAAACAGAATCAATCAGTCGATTCATTTCTCCAAATACAACGCAGGGAGAATAAGCAGGGAGCAAAAATCCATTGAAAACTTTTGTATCATACATTGATTTGTGTGGTTAACCACAGAAAAATCAATAGTTCCTGGTAAAACTCCGGAATACGCCCTCAGTTGTAACCACAATAATACTTCGTATGTATGTATGTACATCAATATAGATATACAAGCATGCAGTGATGCTTAGTGCAGCTATTTTATGGGCAGTTTGGTGATCACACAGCCAGTTATGTGAGGACGGGTGCTATAGTTAGCCAAAAAACATTGTGGTTGTAGTGCAATCGTAACCGAACGTTGCTTGCCAGTTTGTGTCAAATAACTTTGTTTTTTTGTCCTACTTTTGGGACCTGAAATTTTAGGTTCTAAGGTTGTGCGTAGCCAGCTTTTTGATTTAACGGTCGAGGTATGTTTCTTTGAAGAGTTTTGCAAGTTTTTATCGGAAAATCTTCCTTGGTAATTATTTTGCCCACAAAACATTGTATCGGAAACAATAATATAAGCTAAGGCCTAAGAGCCAAACGATTTCGGCTTCCTTTTTTTGAAATTAATTTATTTTTATGCGATTTTTTTTTATTTTTTTTTACCGGACATAATTTTTTATTTTTGGGGTTTGGTTGTTCAATATAACAATCAAAGCATATGACTTCAGCCTGCAGAAGGGGTGGGCTTCTTGAAGTGTTCTCAAAAAAAGAGTGTACAAACTTTATGTCTTTTTTTTCTATAAAATATTCATGGAAACAATAGAATAGCAACTTAAAATCGGAGCCAGGCGTTTTCGGTTTTCTTTTGACAGAAAGAGGGAAATAAAATATTTTTTTTTACATTATTTTTCTTCTGTTAGGATCATGAAACAAAAGCGAGGCTGTTAATTTATTCGACGCCCTTTTTCGGCCGTAAGAAGTTGCAGAAAGAACCAAGCAAAAAACAGAGCAAAATATTCAAAAACAATAGTTGCGTTTTTGTAGATACCATGGTATCTAACACGGTAACTGGTTCTGCAATTAGTCGTTTTGGCAGTCAACGTGGTATCTGCTATACGGTTGCTCTGCAAAAACGACATTACTCTATATGACTAAGCTCAAAACACGCTCAGGAAGAAAGAGTAAGCGTGTCCGTACGACTCAAATCCTGTGTCAATCAATCACCGCGATCTTTAGATCTTTTTTGCCGAAATTGCTTGTCGTTATCACAAAAGGAAAACTGATATTCAGTCACAACACTAAGTGCCAAACTTCTTTCCCACCAATTTGACAAAAATTGATGAAAGTGAGAAGACTTTTTCCGATACCACGATCAGTTACAACGGTCGGACCGTGGTATCTGAATATCAGATACCACGATAACTGGCCAGATACCACGATAACTGCAAAAACGCCTTTTAACCGTGGTACCAGATACCACGATAACCGCAAAAACGACTTTAGATCGTGGTATAAGATACCATGGTATCTGCAAAAACGCAGCTAAAAATAGTTGTTTGCTACATCTTACTGAAATTACTGTTTCTCTGCATAAATAGTTGTTATGTATGATTTTCATCATATTCTTCGGCTAAGTTGAAGGCTAAGCTATGTTCAAAGTAACATACCTCTATTTTGCTAGCACATGTCCGAAAACAGATTGAATCATTTGAAGTAACATGAAACCCTGAAAAAACTAAAATACAAGATTTCTTTCCTTACAAAAAGCATGGCGCTGGTACGTTAACTGTGGCTAGTAACAGCGGGGGTTTGAGTTTTATAATAAGCTACCTGACGATGAAGTGTTGACATACATCTGTACCATGAATTATTCTATTTCAGTGCTTATGTGCCATGTGTAAACCTCAAATCACAATTTACCTCATAAGACTACGCTATTTTCTCTTGTTTAACCTGTTTGCTAGAAGTTATACGTTTGTACTAGTTACGGGGTGATAGTCGTAACCTGATAGACTTTTCCACCTGCATATACGTGTTAGAATAAGTCCCTGGTCGAAGTCTGTGTTTGGTAGAAGTACTCCCGCCAATTTCTGCAAAAAGTACTCTTACGTAAGAGACGTGTTTAGATAAATAATTGTTATTCTAGGATTCAGGATTCAACAACTTTTCTAAAAAAAAAATCATTCCGGCTTGACGACCGGTTATAAACAAAGCACATACGTGCTGGAAAAACGCAACCAGTACACATTTTCGCCTATTCTAAAATTCATATTTATTTATACCTCTTTAAACTAGCGAGTAAAAATATATAAACGAACAACAAACCATAGCTCAGTTATTTTCATTCACACTTTCTATACAGGAAGAAACGAAATATATTATATTATCGATAGGTAGAAAGTAGGATAGGGCAGCAGGAGTTTTTGTGTGCAACGACTAGTTAGATTATGGTTGTCTATAGATGGCAGGTACATCGCCCTAACAGGATTTTTCGGCACATCGTTTTTCCGTCTATGGAATTTTTCGCCTATAATTTGGATTTCTGGTTGACGGTGGTAAACAGATAGGTCAGTTGAGATTAATTCAAGCGAAATTTCGGCCCCTCTTGGCAAGGGCCCTCTTTAGGACGTTTGTTTATAAATATTCCTTCAATCCATGCTGACTGCGAATCGTACATTGCTGGAATAAATGTTTCAAAGTCAGCTTGGGCTCAAAGAATATTTGATGGTGCAAAACGGATACGTCAGCTGAATTTTATTAAATATTCTTTGAGCCCAAGCTGACTTTGAAACATTTATTCAAACAATGTTTTCAACGGATACGTCAGCTACGTCCTCGTCAGGCCTGACGAGGACCCTTGCCAAGAAGGGCCGAAATATCGCTGATGAAGAATCGTAGCTGACGTATCCGTTGAAAACATTGTTTGAACAAATGAATTTTATTGGAGCCATGTTTCGGCCCTTCTTGGCGAGGGTTCAAACCGCTCAAGTTGGAAAAACGAACTTTTTTCCGACTTAGCGCTTTTGATCCTGAAGAGAACCCTTGCCAAGAAGGGCCGAAATATAGCTCCAATAAAAATCAGCTGACGTATCCGTTTTGCACCATCAAATATGTTTATTTATATTTGGAGCCAACAGCCTGAAGAGGACCTTGCCAAGAAGGGACGAAACATCGCTTGAGGAAATGTGACGTGATACCCATTTAGTTCATCAGTCGGGGTTCGCAGTCAGCTTGGACTAGAAAAAATAAAAGTAGATATATTTATAAATAATTTAGGTTCCTTCGTGCTGACTCGAACGTTCTTTTGCGAATCCCTGTATTGGATTCAGGACAGACCAGAGGTGTAAGTTGCTTGGGACATAATAACAATTGAAATTTGTACAATTTGAAATCAAATGCATGGATATTTTTGCTCTAAGAAAATATTTTGTTTGCTCTAAGAACTCTCTGTGTTTAGATTTTAAAAGTTTCGATCAGCGATTTTTTTCCGGGAAATATTTATCGGAAATATAAAACTCAAATATACTCAAAGATAGATATGATTTAACCCTCTACAGTCTCTAACTTTATTGTTTTAGTTCGTAATTTTCTATGTTCGTGGTATAGATAGGTAGCACCACCATTCATGCAGGACTTCTTAGTGCAGCATCCAGTGTATGTTCGATATTTGATGTGACTTGCTAACGGACTGAATAAGGCGGACATTGAACAAATCTAAAAAAAAAAAAAATCATCCACCAGACTAGTAAATAAATAAATATAATGCTAATTAACGCTTACGCGCCTCTTCGATGTGTTGATTTCTGGTACCAGAACTTGTCTCTAAATGAACTTGATTGTGTTATTCGTGGAGTAAGAGGCGTGAAAGCTTTTGTTGGCAATATATATATTTATTTTAGTACGCGTGTTGGGGATATTTTTTTTGTGATTTTGTTCCGTGAATTCCGTGTTGAAAGTGTGAAACTCTAGCTGCTGGAAAATGGGTGCAGCTCTTGAAGTTTCTGCCATTAATCTTAGGCCGGAAACGCGGGTGTGGGGGGCTAAAGAGCCCCCCTTTGGCTAGGTGCCCGCAGAACGGGGAGTGGAAAAAAGTCCATTCCGTCAGGCCACGAAATTGGCGCCCCTCATTTCAACTCCGGGTCGAACTTCGCATTCGCACCGCGTCTCAGTTCCAAAGGATTTCAGGATTCAATAACTTTACTAAAAAAAAATCATTCCGGCTTGCGACCGGTTACAAACAAAGCACTTGCGTGCTTGAAAAACGCAACCAGTACACATTTACTACCGTATTATATAACTAATCAAACCACTAAAATACACTAAACATTAATTAATTATTTGTCAATTTGTCCTCTTTCGTCTTCCAAACCCTCCACTCACCAACTACCCGCAAGTAGATGTTTCTTTAACCGGTTATTAAATTGCGGTACACTTTCTGCTTCTCGAATTGAGTCTATTCCAGACCACCGTACCTGAATGCTTTGCCACATGGCTAGAAAGAACCGTACTTCTTGGCTCACTTACCAGGTCTCCAGCATGCCTCGTAGTATGTCCGTGATAAAATGAGTTAAAACGAAAAAAAAATACTAACATCAGGCGCGAAACCATTCAGACTCTGAAATACAAAAATACCAATTTGGAAATCTCTAATTTGACCTACCTTGAAAATCCTAAGTTTCCTAAAGATTGACTCAGTACTTAAAACTCCTGTATCATACTTACCAAGCGGAAAGGCTTTTCGTTCTGTAGCACCAAGCTTAAAGCTAGGTTCCCACAGTACGCGAATTTTCTCCGCCAACGAATTTTGTTCTTTCGCGCGCCCAACGAATTCGTTTCGTAGACCCCACTGGCAGCGAATACTTGAACGAATTTGCCAGTACTAGACGGCGATTCTGGCGATCTCTTGGATTCACTTTCCGAAAAGCAAAGCGAGAATCCACCGACCGCAAGAACAAGTGAATTCGCTGAGCCTCAGTTGCACTGTACAACTTCTCGCTGACTTGCCGAAATCACCTTTCCACTAACGAAGTGGAAAGGCTTAAAGCACAACTCTTACTAGAAATGATATTTTCTCCATGAAAGGGATCAGTGAAAATGTATTCCGGAAATACCATTACTTTCCATCCTAAATTAGCGGTTTTCTTATTAGAGCTTGTCTACTCTATCCAGCCCTCCTGCTCTCCGACGCGGCGGCTGGGCGCAAAACGTTTGAAAACTGAACACGCCGTGGTTAAAAAGTTGGAAAACTAAGCAAATAAAAGAAGACAAAAACAGAAGTCTTATATCCTTATAAGTGAAAGAGTTGTCAGCGGACATTGAAGATTCTGGCAAACTGCGTTGTGTGCCTGGCAAAACTCGGCACATCCCAAAAAGCGCTAAAAGCTAGAATAAGCAAGAGGGGTCCTTTAAGTACTGGCTTAAGTACTTAAGTACTTAACGGCTTAAGTACTGGCGGAATCTAGCGGTGTGCGAGAACAGCTTTGGAAGGCGAAGCGACTTTAAGCCGAACTCGCAACAACAGATGGCGCATAAGCTCGCGGAGCTTTCCAGACCGCCAGGATCGTCCTTAGATATGTATACGTGGATACGATACTACAATAGGGTGAAAAGTCAACTTTATGGTTGTATACTCTGTATCTGGTTAGACACTCTACTTTGGCCAGGTTGATTGTTGATTTCCTGAATTTCCTCAGCGCGAACTGAGGCGATGCGAAAATAATTTCGACTTAAAGTTGAAATGGTGCGGCGCGAAATTTGTGCCTAGGGAAGCGAATTTTTTTCCGCTAGTGACGTCAAATTCGCCTAGGCGAATGCGAATTCGCGATCTGCGGGCACCTATCTTAACACGAAAACAAATCGCGACCCATCATTCAAGACAGTGTTGAAAAAAGGCGTTTCGATTTATTCTCTTCAAAAACGCTTTATTCACTTCCGTTTGTATCTCAGTCACAAGCAGGGTATTCTTGCGTAAATGATCTCATTATATATTTCTGTGAAGTTGTGCTTTTATTTAACATTCCCTTGAATTTGTTTAGCCCTTGCCTGACGTACTTAGTATCTAGTCCACAGGGCATTAGCGACCGTGCACCCCTTCTTGCTATACCCAGGGTGTATATTTTTTGTTCAGGGGCCCATAACAAGTCGTTCATACTCATAACATCGTTATCTCAAAGGGGCCTTCTGCTACCCACTGTTAAATAGAGCGGTTTCTCTCCCCTTTAATAAATAATTCAAATCTGTTTATTTCGGATATCTGCCGCCATCTTCTGTCCCTATATAATTTGCAATTATCGCTTCTGATCGTCTCTCAGCCATTAAAGAAGCCACCAGTAATTAAACAAACAAAAAAAACGGAGACCGGAATTTTAGATGGTGAGTTCTAACCCCCCTAACGACAGCTCACTAATGTTCACAATTGCTTGTTTCGCTTTTTTTATGGGTATAATATTCCCGACCATTGTTTACGAGAAACTCCGTTGTCAGAAAAGTCGGTATTTATATTTTCCCCTGTTTTTGCTGGAAGTCAACGGGGCTGTACAAAGGATTCAAACAGCCGAAATTGTTGGTAATTTGTTAAAAGCAGTGCCTAGTTTTCAAGTATTCAACTATTATAAAAAAAAAAAACTGGAACATAAACAATAAATAGTGCGACAACAAACAGTCGAAAAGTACGAGGCATAGTCGGAGTATAGATAGATAGATAAATCAGTGTATCGTATTTCAAAAGCCCAAGAGCCAAATACAAAAAAAAAAATATAACTTAAACAATCATACTCCTTCTTAATTCTAACATTTATCTATATACACTCCCACCCGAGTAATAAAGATAGGGTTAATATTACTCAGAATTTCGGGAAGTGACAAAATTACACCATCAAGATATTTCTTAAATCGGAGTAGATTCGGGCAACTACGGAGAAAATGGTCCAAATTTGACGGAGATTTTTATTTGACGGATCTAAACGGATAAGTCAGCTAAGATTTTTTGTACCCGCAAGCGTTAAACGAGCATGTAACCATTTCGGCCCTTCTTAAAACGGGCCCTCCTCAGGCTATAGTGAGAAGAAACGAACTCGTTTAGCATTATCACATATGATTCTCAGTCGGTTTTGCCTGAAGGAATATTTATAAACTGAGTAAAAGAAAATGAGAGACAACACGAAAAGAAAAAAGGAGGAGAAAACTTCAGTGAAAAAATAAAGAGACAAAGACATTGTGATTCGGGATCACTTTTGTCCACTCAGTTGCGACGATGAAGGATACGTCATCACTCGTCGTCGTCGGACCTATCAGTTTTCTGTTTGCCTAAATTGAGCGGCCAGACGTTGTATCTGTGCATCATTTATCCATTTATTCCTACTACACAAACTACATAACACAAATATAAGGCAATAAACAAGACCCCTTGAAGCTATCCTGTTGGGGATAAGCGATACTCAATTCAACTAGCGAGAATCGAGGAAGTTTGTAAGGTGGGAGAACAATGTCGAGAAATCATTATATGAACAACTTGTCGTGGGCCCTTGACGGAATATTGCTACTTTTCTCACAGAAATACACCTCAGCTTTTACCTCCCTTCCCCTCCCTCAAATAGTAACAGCTTTCAGATACCACGTTTTTGCTGACGTTGCCAATGTATTTGTAGTAGTTTTGTCGGAATTTGTTCTCGTTATGTATTGAATGTACAGATGTATGTTTTAGATTTTGCGCACAGTTTTCGTGTATAAATAAAACGAATTTATTGACCTCGATAGTTTTAGCAATTTCTGGAAGTGTTTGTTCGCATAACAACGGTCTCTTTATCATTATTTTAGAACCTTTATCTACACTAATGTTTAGAGTGCTTTCGGCTTTATATAGGGTCACTTGTCCGTCAGTCGGTCGGTTCGTCCAGTGATACTTCCAGATGTGCTATGACGATGAAACTCGAGAATAGTCGCTGCCGCGATCCGACCATCGTGGGAGAGAGGTGGGAGGGGAAATCCGGAATCTTGAGTCAAGCAGAACTTTTGAACGGGGAATCGGATCTAAAAAAAAATTGACAGCTAAAAAGAGCTCTTGTTTCGGATGTCCCACTTAGTCCGGACCGGATCCGGTCACTCTGGGGGGGAGGGGGATTTGAGGGGGATCTCGGGACAGGCTAAAGGAGGGTTTTTGGCGAGCTGGGAAGCAAAGTCGGATCACTTTCCAATGGTTTTCGCGCTACTTCGGAAAGTTGCAAAACTTTCCAACCTGGTTTTCGCGCTTTGGAAAGCAGCTTTCCCGGAAAGTTATTCCACGAGGTTAGTGGAAAGCTCCGCGGAAAGTTGAATACTTCGGCGGGAATTTCGTAGGCGTGGAGAAAAAACAGTGCAAGTGTCACTATTAAATTAAAAAAATGGCAATCGTGATTCAAGTGACTTCGATGGAATATGTGAGAATCAAAGAACCGTTTAGTGGACCATAGGCGTATTCTCGCCGTTCCCCGAGGACTCCGCTTGAGGAGTCCCCGCGTTTTTGTTTGTCCCGGGGACTCACTCCCCGTATTCTCGCGAGTCCTCGTGGATGGGGAATGAACCGACTATCATCACCATCATCGAAAAGGACTCCCTTTCAGATTCAGAGGGGAATCAATTTTTTCTGGTGTTGGTGCAATGTAAAATTAATTAAAAACAATCAGTATAAATGAAACCAAAAATAAAGTGGATCCAGACTAATTTCGTCAACATCATATTTATTTTAAGAAGAAAATTCATTTTGGAAGCATCCCGCGTGTTCTCGTTGTTTTCCGGATGCGGAGTCCACGTGGAGTGACTTCCTCTATTCTCGCCGTTCCCTTCGAGTCCCCGAGGAGTCCTCGGGGACCGGCGAGAATACGCCTCATATTTGTGGGAAAAAGTTTGTAATTCAACGTTTTCTCGGCGATATCATTTTTCCATGCGTTTTCCCCATCAGTCCGGCGCGAAAGTGGAAAGTTATTCCAGGAATCGCTTTCCCACAGTCTTCGCGATGCGCTTCTCTCGTCGGAAAGCGATTCCGAGATCTCGCGAAAACCCTCCTTTAGAGTAGATAGATCGGGATGAAACATTGTGCGAATAACAAGGACAAGTTCTAGAAAAAAAATTTGACAGAAACTGACCAGATCGGCGGACTGTGGGGGAGTTGGAGGTGGTATTCCGATGCTTGCGAGTTAAGGTACCTCCAGATTCACTAAGACGATGAAAGTCGGCAGGGGCATTAGAGCCCAATGATATTGACTTGGAAGCAGTAATTTCGTGAATCCGACCGTCTTGGAGTAGTGGAGGGAATTGGAATCCGAGATGTCGTTTCCTGCATAACTTTTCGAACGGGTGGGCGGTCCGAAGGAAACTTGATAATTGACTGGTGTACGAGTTTCTGACGTAGGCTAACGATACGCTTTCCTAACCCCCAATGGCCAAGGATAGTTTTTACCTTAATTATATGCTTACGGAAAGTGAAAAAAATATATTTGGCCAAATGACACATTTTCGTAATTCCCAAGGGCTCATGGTCGTTTTCTCAGAAATGAATTCCTAACCTTCAGGACTACCAAGGGCACAGATCATTTGTGCCTCAGTTATTTTACTTACAAATTCAATTCCAGTCCCTTCAAATGCGTATCTTAAAGTTTAATTCTAAAGCCAACATATTTTTGTATCGTTTAATTTAATACACTGAAATATTTGGATTCTGCTAAGGGAAATTTTTTCTCAAAGTGCGCATTGTAGCCGCAAAGTGCATAGCATATTTTTGACTAAACCGTTATATTTTCATGATTTAGGAAGGGCCAATAATCATTTTCTTTTGTGCCTCAGACAGCGCGAGTCTTAGCTGATACTTTTAGCTACTCCAGCTCTTGTCAGGCTTATTTATGGTCCATTTACAAACTGCGTAAAATCCGAGCGTCTTTGAAATCCGAGCGTATTTTACGCACGTTTTGAGCTTGAAAAGATTTCTATTAAAACGTTTCTATACAAAACGGACCGATTTCTCAAATACGTCCGTATTGCTAGAAACGTTTTCAAGCTCAAAACGTGCGTAAAATACGGTCGGATTTCAAAATACGCTCGGTTTTAACGCAGTGTGTAAACCCACCATTAGCCTACACTAAAGCCAGTAAAACAGAAAAAAATCTCGTTCGTTCAAATCTTGACTGGAGAAATAATAGGAGAAAGGGAAATTCGGCAATGCATGGCACTATAAATCTTGTTGAGCTGTTCTTCAGAATCAACCGATAAAACCGACTGAGACCAAGCAATTACAAATCCATCAAAGACCTCTTTCGTTCCGAAGTTCCAATAAAAATACTTAAAACTTAAAATACAGTATAATAAGGTAAACTTCTTTATGTTATATTTAGATTAGCTATGGATTAGATTAGATTAGCTTTTTTGTCAACTTGAGACATTTAAATCCTTGCAGACAGGCCCGTCTCTAGAAATTTATTTCGGGGGGTGTGGGGTTGCCTGCGGGTCGGATACAGTACAGAAAAGACATAGCTCAGAGGGAAAAGCCTATAAGTATGATTATTTTTGTATGTGTCGGGGGGGGGGGGGGTCAACTCCCTACCCCCCCCCCCTGCATACGGCCTTGCTTGCAGATATATTGATATATTCTGTTCATGACTGAAATATGTTGCTATGTAGCATGAAAGTGTTTGATGCCGTAACATCTTGACTATGGGCTACATTAGGGGGATGATAAGTCTGAAGCAGAAGCTGAGCGTTCGATTTTGAGAATCGATTCCAGGTTTTTCAGTTTGCGGTGTTTGTGCCATCTAGCGTTCTCATCTTTGGATTCGACCAATCAGATATCGTCACTGCGGTTTCGCCGTTTGATGACGCGATCATCACTACATTTTCAGTTGCTGCTACGGCTGGGGTTTTTTGGACGGACGGAAAATGTGGATTGTTTTTTTTTCAAGGGATTGGTATATCCAGGAGATGTGGTTGGAGTTGTAAATTTAGCAGTATTGTGGAAGAAATTCGTCGAATTTCTGAATCTGTGTTTAGGAATGCAAATTTATCGTTGGAAATCTGATCAGATGAGCATATCTTCTTAGCAAGGCCTGCCTTAGCTAAGGGCATTGGTGGATTGAGGAGTTGACGGGAGCCAAAAGAACAGAGGGAGTCACTTCCTGGGGACTATCCAGACGCACTAGACCGAGAAAACATGCAATTTATCCGAATAGATTTTGTTTGAAAATTTGCTGATCTATTTCTATTTCCTTGCCCAACTCATTTAGGTGCTGAAACAAAATTATTCTGTAAATGCTATGGTCCACTTCCTTTTCACTTTTGTTTGATTTGATTTCTACAAGAAACGGATACTCATTATTAATTTTACAACTGAACAGTTTACAGAAATAAAAACAGTAAAAGAGGTTTTTAACGTTTTCTAAGCATAGTCCTTCCCTTAAAGTTTAACTGAAAAGGGCTGGGATGAGACAATCTACTTAGCCATCACTTATTCACTTAAATTAGCTTGAAAACCCGCTGAAAATGCGTTACTTCGTTGTTCCGCTATTCACGAATAATCGATTTTCAAATAGTGGAATTTCCGTGTGATTTGTGGTACCTCTTTGCGCTTGTACTTCTGTTGCATGCTGTTCACGAAGCTCATCACGAAAAGCCGCGTTTGTGTTGAGATTAAAATTCATAGTAGAATTTACTTTGTAGGGACGACCGTGGATATTCTGAACGTATAACTAGAGCAGATAGTAGAAAAAAGAAATCGCTTAGCACAATCCAAATTATTTATTTATTCACTTAAACGACAAAAAAATAAGTTGGCTTTTCAGTTAAACTTTAAAAACTAATTGTTCATCTTAGAAGTTCTTTATTTTTTCCAAACCAACTACACCGAATCTCCTCAAATTGCTAATTGGAGCAATCGCAGCGATTGCTGACCCGTGAAAATTTTGTTGACAAGCTACCGGGCTGGTCAGTCAAACCGACATTTTATGATCATTTTTTAAATACATAGCCAATTCAGGCAGAAAAATGCTCCAAATTATAGCCCAAAAGTTCTAAACTGAAAAACGGCGGCAAACGGCTGCTCGCCACCGAAGGTTTTCGGCAGCGCGCCGCCACGCCGAGAGTTTTTCGGCTCGCCGCCGTAAAAATAAAATCGGAGCGGCTTCGGGGTGTACGTGTGTAGCATGATGCAAAATTTGGCGCGAAATCGCATCAGTGTGAACCAGGGGAAATACATCGATCCGTTCCAAAAAGAAAGTGCTGTTGAAAGGTGCGATTTCGAGATGTGCTGCGATGAGGTAAAGGTGATCCAGGGTATTGGTAGTATATATATCTCCCTTTGCTCCATTTATAACATGAAGGATTTTCGCCAGGATTTTTTTTTTTAAGTAAACTGGAAGATGGTATGGTTGCCATTTTGCCGAGCTTCTGTAATTTCTCCATTCCGCAGTGTCATCTTCCGGACATTTAACTTGTTATGCTACAGAACACTGGCCGCGGATCAAAACTAGATGGCGAACGACAAATTTTATGTCGTGGAAAATGCGCGAACTTTTTGGGATCCCAAACTGTAAGTGGAGGGATACATATGACTTCGCAAAAGTAGTCCGTCTGTCAGTCTGCCTGTTCGTCTGTAAGCACGATAACTCTCGAAGGGAGTGAGATATTGTGAAAAAAACTTGGTGTGAGGACTCTTTGGGTAGAGGGAGAGGTCTAAAACAGGTTAAATCATCAAATTTACGCACGGACGGACCGAATGCGGCGAATCGATGCGAATTATCGAATTCGGTCACGAATCAGAACCAAATGAATCTGATTAATGACCGAATTATGAAATGGACTGACCGAATGCGATAGAACAGATGCGGACTTAAGAAAAGTCCCGTGAATTACCGAATTCGCTAACGAATGAGACCTAATAAACAGGTTAAATCACCGAATTTCGTAACAATTCGTAACAGATAACGAATTTTGACAAACGATTTTATGAATAGGGCATCACGGCTTCGCCCGTTTTGACCGAATTTTTTTCCTTCGGCGAAATTTTGATCGGATGCCCAAAACGTAGGGGGGGGGAGCGCCCTCCGCCCTCCCCCTCGGGATGCCGTTGGTGACATTATGACACTATTTCTCTGATAATGACACCTTTTGATGCAACTGACAATTTTTGGTCAGAAACACCTTTTCATTTCACTTTACTAGAGTTAAGGAATCCGCCTCAAAAACATATACTTTACCCTCGACTTTACCTTGATTTTGTTCACGAAAACAATTTGACTCAGGTTTGAAGCCTTATTCATTTCCGATTTATTTTGTTAAAACTGTGATCTAACAATTAAGAAATCTTTTCAAAAATTTTCTCACAAATTCAATATAATTACGAATGTGTCTCATGTTAATATGGTAATATAGTTACCAATAATAGGTGTCAAAAAGCCCTTTGTCAAGAGTTTTGACACTTTTGTGAGCCGAGCTCTTGGCAACCCTGCCTAGGGTTTCCAGTGACGGAAAATTTCCAGTTAATTAGTACAGCCGCAATAGGATTATTATTGTAAGCGGCTTACGACTCGTCGACGTTTGTAAAAGGGATTTGTTGCCAGGTCTGAAGTACTTCGATCGATGATTGGTAAGGTCTCCCGGGAGAAAGCCTCCGTGTTTCGGGTCATTCAGTCGACTTACCCTTTTCCCCTACCAACAAGTGCCAAGTGGGACTTGAAACCAGTTTCTACAGTCTTTGAGGAGGGGAATTTGCTATTACAGTGTAAAAAAAAAATAATGCAGGATTTGCGGATTAATCTTGTCTCTGTTGAGATAAGATTCTCTCTAGTTTGGATTACTCTTATCCCAGTAGAGACAAGATTAGTCCCAGTAGCAAATACTGCAGTTAACTTTAATCCATATTCGGAGATACTTTTTGCAGTGTAAGATTGGTTTTATTTCAGCAAATATCGTTACAACTAAGCTTTAAACGATCTCTTCTGCGATCTGTAATGAAATCTCTGATAATATAAATCAAAATTCTTTTATTTCAACAAATATCTTAACAACTAAGCTTTGTACGATCTCTTCTGGGATCTACAATGAAATAAATGAAAATTGAAATTTGTAATGATGTAAATTTCTTATGTATTTTTCAATTCTGTTTTTCTTTCCTTTATATATTTATTAATTTGTGTGGAATATATGCATATATTCTATTTAAGTAGGCCTATTTACATTTTTTTTTCAACCCAGGCAATTCTCTTCGTCCGATCTCCCTCCTTTAATTTTGATGCGTCTCAATAAATCGAGTCTGATTACTTTAGATGACTAAGGCCAAAATACGCCAGTGATCCACAGGAAGAAGGAGTAAACGTCTCACTAACGACTCAGACTCAACAACTCAAATCCTGTGTCAAGCAATCACGGCGATCTTTGGGAGCAGCTTTGACACCACTCCTGCCTTTCTTCCGCTATGTACCCGGATAGGCCGGAGATTTTGCATCGGCAAGGAGAGAGAGTCATCAAGAGTATTGAGACGCGTCAGTGATAGTTCGGCCCTTCTTGGTGAGGATCGTCATGAGGCTATTGAACGCCAAGGACAACGTCGGGGACTGGAAGATACGAACCTGCAATGTTCAACAGCCTGACGAGGACCCTTGCCAAGAAGGGCCGATGTGTTGCTGCCAAAGCATCGTAGCTGACTTTGCTATGAATGACTGAATGAATTTATTTCCAATAAAGCCCAAGGGCCATGGCGGGAAACATAACACAATAACAAAAATATCATACCCTCCAACAACAAACCAAAAAATCAACTTCTATAAAAATAGTTCACGGTGGGCCATAGCTAGCCTCAGGAATCTACCCAGCCTTCGGATCTCACCAAAACACTTACTTCCCATACTTGAAACCAAATCCCTTTCCTCCCAAGCCTCTCGACCAAACACTTCCTTTCTTAATTCTTTCAACTCCTCGCAATAACATATCAAATGTACCGCATCCTCTCCTTCAATACCACACATTGGACAAAAATAAGGACCAGTACCTTTCCCATCTCTACCAATATAATTTCTCCGCATCCCCACCGGAAGAGCGTCCGCCCTAAGACTCACCATCCACTTCAATTCTGCCCCCCCCCCCCCAATCCCAACTTAATATATAATTAATTCTCCCCACGTCTCTTTGGCCATACCATACAACTTCAGAGATTGGTGCTCAGATATGCCACCTCTGCCATGCCATGACATGCCATATGCCATCCATGCCACCTCTGAAGCTCTTGATCTCTTAGCCTTTCTTTCACTAACTTAGCTATCTTACCTATAGGTCTTACCTATCTTACCTACTGTAAAGTAAAATACCGCTCTTTTTGTGAAATACGTTGCAAATGACGCGGATTCGGTTTGCCCAGCTTTACTTTCTGAGCTTTAAAAGGCACACATCGTCAGATCAGGCTGAAAGATAGTGGACTGTGGGAGTACTTGTAAGAGTAAAGGCAACGTAATGCATATAACGCTAGAAAAGGAAATTTATTTTCGTTCGATTTTGCAACTGGAAAACTCTTCAAACAAAAACGTTACCCTGGTGTTTTTTTCTCACGAACTTGCGTCGCCGAATTGTATTGACTCTCCTCTGCTACGATATGGTCATGAAGGCTCAAAATGACTTTTTTTAGGTTTAATTGAAGGTCTTGAAAAAAAAAAAAAAATCTGCCCACTTCAACGTTTTACAAAAAGAGTTTCAGCTTGATGGCTAGTTTGTAAAATTTTCTGTGAAACGTTTTTGTAAAAGAAACTGTTTTGAGAACTGTTGTAAGATCCGTTGAACAAAGTATAGGTTGCAAAAACGTTTCTGCAATAAACGTTTCTGGACCTTGAACCCTGAGTTGGAACTTTTTGCGGATGCTATGTATTCGTCAATTCAGTTTCAGAAAACCTTACAATCGGAAACTACAATCGGACAATTATGTGTCTCGATCAGAGGCATTACCAGCCAAAATATTTCGGGGAAGGGGGGAAGGTAATTACCGACTGGCTGGTCGTTTTACCGACTGTTTTAGCAGAGATACCGACAGTTTTTAAGAATAATGCATGTTTTGGCGAAAAATCGACTGTTTTTAAGATTGAAAACTTTGTTTTTGTATTGACTGTATCCGTATGACTATTTCCACAAATTGAATGGACAACCTCCCCCCCCCCATTCTTGGTGCCCCTGGTCTCAATTTTTGTTCTTGTTATCGCTTTGCTTTTAACCTTTACAACATCACTTTGATATCCATGTTGTATTGGGTTCTGGTGTAAATAGACAAAATTCATGAGGTAAAAGCCAAGAAAAGAGCGTGGCTTGGTCGACAACCAAGGTCATTCAACAGGAAATAATTTATATATAATTTAGGGAAACATAAAAACCGTAAAAAACGGTCGAAGTGATCAAACTTTTCCGAAAACAGAAAAGGGCATAAACGAAATAACTTAACACTGTGAGATAGGGGAGTTCCTAAAAGTGTGTTCTCGCCGTTCCCGGAGGACTCCTCGAGGACTCCTCGGGGATCAAAGGGAACGGCGAGAATAGAGGGAGTCACTCCACGAGGACTCCGCCTAGGAAAACAACGAGAATACGGAAAATGCTTCTAAAATGGATTTTGTTCGAAAAAAAGAATGTGCAGTTGACGAAATTACTAGATTCACTTTATTTTGGGATTTGTTTATTCTGATTCTTTTTAATTAATTTTACATTGCACAAACACTGGCAAAAATTGATTCCCCTCCGAATATGAAAGGGAGTCCTTTTTGACGATGGTGATGATAATCAGAGCATTTCCCCCCCGTTGGGACTCGGGAGAATAGTGGGAGTGGTTCCCCGGGACAAACAAAAACGCGGCTACTCCTTAAGCGGAGACCTCAGGGAACGTCGAGAACACGTCTTAAGTGAAGGCGTTTGTGAACATGCAATTGGCTGGAAAAGGTATCCTAACTTTTTTTTGATCGTATGATTATATTTTTCGCATAGGTGTTTGAAAAGATATTACAGCTTAAAGTCTTCAAACTCTTATTACAAAAGCAAATTATGCTTTCTATTGGTTGGTTTTGCATAAAGCGTCATAGCCAATCAAATTTAGAAAAGAGTAATTTTTTCTTTAAAAAAGCAATTAACATCTTACGTTCACAACTCTGTTAGAAAAATATTATTGAACTAGTTGGCAACATTTCTACCATTAACAGGCTCATAATTGTCATCATACGCCCATAAGTATCTGTTAACTCGGGAATCTAAATCAAAAGTCCTTTACCTCCCGCTGTTAAACTCATTTTGTTAGCTCCCTTCCATGAAAGAAAATTCCGTTTTCTTCTTGTTTGTCGTGCCATCTTTCAAACTGAAAAGTGCGCGAATTGTGACATTTGTGACTCATCACTATGGAGGTATGGAGGAGTCACATCATTACATAAATTTGTCAAAAAGGACAGAGATGTTCTGGAGTTCTGCCAGAGTAAGTAAATAACTTAATCTCTGTTTTTGTTTTCTTTGTTGGCCTGTCTCAGACCAACTGGATGCTCGTAAGCTTTTCTTGGTTAGCCTGTCTCAGACCAACTGAATGCTCATAAGCTACAATCCTATTTGCATAAGCTTAGTGAAGAAATGATTTCTTAATTCCGTTAATTAATTTCTTTTGATAATTCTGTGAATAATTTCTGAACTCTTTCTAATACCAATCTAATTTAATACCAATCAGTTTTACTTTCACCTGACTAACTTACCTGATCAAACCCAGCAAATCAGCATTAGAACTTAGCCTAGTCTGGTGCAGGTCTGGTGAATGCTATGCTATGTCTCCTGAAAGGTTGAGGTGTAAATACTGTGGTTATAAATTCTACAGTGAGTTGTTTCTTGAGAAACATGAGGCAACTCGGCAATAGATGTTTCGTTCATGTGGAGATTGATTTTTTTTTTTTCTTTTCTGCCTTTTTTTTTGTCAGAAAAGATTTTATATAGTAGTTTTGTAAGTCAAGTTTGGATGTCCATATCCAGTTGGTTCATCCTTCTGATACTGTGAATCCCCCATTATCTTGTCCTGGTCTTGTCTTGGGGTTTTTAATCCTACTTCATCTTCTGACACTGCATCCCTTCCTGAACCTTTACCTATCCCTCAGCCTCCCATACCATCTCAATTCCCAATTTTTGTTGTTGATGATACTGATATTGGAGAAAATGTTTGTTAATATTTTCCTGATGTGACAGTTGAGCGGGAAGAAGCAAAGCTTTTCTTTAAGTAATTAATTTATTTATGACCCACCATTTTGAAAAGGCAGAGTAAATTTAGAAAATAAACAAAACACATAAACACGCAGAAAAAAGATAGGCTACTTCATTTTTAATCTTCGATCAGGAAGCAGTGGACGACTTTGTGCGCTGGTTGGGCCCGGATTTTTGAAAGCGATGAGGAATCATCCCAAAGGGTCACACATGCATCTTGAATTTTGAATTTCTCCGTCAATGTATGGTCATGACATAATTTCGTTAAGTGGAGCAGGTGCTTCGCATATTTAAAATAACATGATCTCATCTTTTTAATCTTCAGTATCAAGCTTCAATATCTCCACACAGTCAGTAAGAAGGCTTCTGATGAAATTATTGCTGGAATTCAGAAACTTCAACTTTTATGTCAAGCACATTGTTCTGGTTCTGACCCAGAAGTTTATGTTTATGTTCCATTTGAGAGGCTGGACTCAAAGGATAAGAGAATTGTTTTTTACCATTGCAACCTACATCTACCAACAGTTTGACCATATTGCTTTACAAAAGAGTTTTTTCAAGTGGAAAGGAGGAAATAAGAGAATGCTGTGGGTACAGAGTATAATTACGTGAAAATCTGAATGCTATGATGGGAGATCCTGAAATATTATCCTGGTAGTTTCAAGGAAAGAAGTACAATGTTTCAGATACTGTCAGTTATACTGATGCTCCTTCTAAAAAGAATTTGTGTTGTGCTGCGTTAAGTTGTGCTCTCTAATTTGTTGTTGATAAGTCTCAAGTTATCAATTCGCCTTATTCTGGCTCAGCATTCAAAGTGGACTAGATTCTGTCAGTCCCCCATTGTCTCAAAATCAACACAATCAACACTTATGTGTGTCTATAGACATACTTATAAGTCGGGTCTATGGTGTAATGGGTAACTTACATTTTCTATACTACCTGCGCAGATTCCAGATTTTCTACTCGTCAACCTGAGAGCTATTTTACTATGTCTGTCAGATGTGCTGATGGTGAGACATAGGGGGAATAATAGAAACTAGTCCGCTTGGAATTGGAAGTACTTACTGTGATTTTTTTTTTCTTGTTGTTTTATTTGTGCCATGATTTTAACTCGATGTGTTTACTATGATTTGTTTCCCTTTCCAAAACCAATTTGACCTCAATCATTATGCTTATAAGCTTACTGACATTATTTTATTGATGAGTTATTTCGAAGATTACTGTGATTGTTTTCTTGATGCCATATTTACGAGTTTCCAAAGCGTACAAAGTTATATTTAATTATTAAAATCCATGGTTTCTTGAATAGCTCAGTTCTTATGTCACTTGCAGCTTTGCTCAAGTGCCATATACAGATCACTTTTCGGTCTGTTGGTCGATCGGTCTGTCTGTTCACTGTTCTGTAGTTAGGGTACTTCCAGAAAGTTAGGACGATGAAACTTGGCAGGCATATAAGGGACCCAACCAAACTAACTTGTAAATAGTCACTTCCCCAATCCGACCACCGAGAGGGGAATGGAGGGATGGAGAATCCGGAACGTTGAGGCATCTATAACTTTCGAACGGGTTATAGGATCTTAATGAAACTTTACATTAACAATCTCGTGTCTCAGATCTCCCACTTCGAGTCCTGAACGGATCCGATGATTGTGGGGGGAGGGGGGGGGGGAGTCAGAGGTGAGAACCGGAAATATTGTGACACGATTAGACTGGAGCGATTGGGATGAAACTTGGTGGGAAGAACAAGTGCATGCCCTAGATACATCAGCGACGGAACCGGGCCTGATTCGGACCCTGGGGAGGGGGGGGGGTGGCTAAGACGATGAAAATTGGCTTGACCATTTGAGGCTTGAGATGATTGGCTTAACATAGTCAGTTTCCCAATCTGACCATCGTGGGGAGAGGGGGGGGGGTGGAGAATCCGGATTCTTGAGGCATGTATAACTTTCGAAGGGGTGATCGGATCTGAATGAAACTTGATATTTGGAAAAGCCTCGTATCTCAAATTTCCGAGATCAGTTCCGACCAGATCCCGTGAATGTGGGGTGGGGGTGGTTGGAGGGGAGAACCGGAAATCTTGTGACACCCTTAGAGTGGAGCGATGAAACTTGGCGGGAAGAGCAAGCACAAGCAATAGATACGTCACAGTACCGGACCAGATTCGGGCACCTTTGGGGGAGTTGTAGGGGGTGTGGGTCCGAAATTCCGGTCACCGCGAGTTAAGGTACTTCCAGATCCGCAAGGACGATGAAACTTGACTTTGAACTCAGAGACTTAACAAGATTGGCTTAGAAATTGTCATTTCTCAGATTCGACCATCCGTTGAAGTACTATTAAAGCAAAATATACTTTTTCATGATCCCCATTAGCCCATGATCGTTTATGCCTCAAGGATTTTGCTAAGAAATGAATTTTTAGCACCCTTAAATTACATATCTTACCGAAAAGAAAAAAAAACACTTTTGACCAAAAGATATAATTATATTCCTGATCCCCAAGGGCCCATGATCCGTTTTGCCTCAAGGGTTTTGTGATTTCCTTAAAGTAAAAACAATTATTTTGAGCAAAATACATATTTTCATGATTTCGATGAGCTTATCATCATTTGTGCAAGAGTGTTCGTTACGGATGAATGTTCTAGCGCCCTTAAAGTGAGCATCGTCACAGCCAAATGCGTAAATAGAATAGTTTTTTAGAACGATCCATTCTCACGATTTCAAAGGACCCATGATCATTCTTATCTCAAGGGGTTTGCTTACAAATGAACACAACTAACGCACGAATTGGCAAATTCCTATTTCATCCTCTGATACAGCGTTGCAAGTGCCATATGAGCTTCTAGCTCTTGTCTTCTAAACTCTTAATGAATAAAATACTAGCTTATTAAGTCATTATTGTTGACTATACATGTATATAAATGGTAATGGTTATAGGGATAGGAGAGGAATTTCTGTGAGATTGCTGCAGCAAGAAGCCTTTTCAGAAAACTCACGTTTTTTCAAACGCGGAGGTCAGACGTTTGCATCGGTCATTGATTTTCATCGTCTCTTAACTAATGTATCGCGCAGAAGACTATCCAAATCAGAAGAAGGAAGCTTGTATTTCATCGGATCATTATTATGTCTCACGTGTACTTCTGGCACGAATTCCCGATGAAACGTTATGTAGCTGCAACCCTTCAGCATGCAACGCTGCCGGTCCTTTGAACCAGCTTTCCGATGAAATGTTATGTAGCTGCAACCCTTCAGCATGCAACGCTGCCGGCCCTTTGAACCAGTTTTGCGATGAAACGTTATGTAGCTGCAACCCTTCAGGATGCAACGCTACCGGCCCTTTGAACCAGTTTTCTAAGAAACGCTTTTGCGAATAGAAACGCTTTCTCCTGCAACATATTCTTTTGCGGTACGTTTTCTCTTGAAACGGATTCGCTAAAACGGTTTATAGGAGAAACGCTTTACTTGAAAACTGGCAATTTTTGAAAACTGGTTCATAGGGCCGGCAGCGTTGCATATCGGTCTTTCTGTAAATATTTCAAAAACTGAATTTATAATTTTTAATGATCACTCTAAAGCTGAGCGCTCACTGAAAGTGAGTGACCAGACCGTTGCGCAATCTCATTCGCTTAAATACCTTGGCATTTACTATACCACGGAAATGCGTTCTCTTAGTGCTAAGATTGTTACATGTGTCCACAGTGCGATTAGAGCGGGTTATGGTAAAGCTGTTAGCTGTAAAAACAGTGTAAACAGATATGTTCTTGCTCGTTTATTTAATGCTGTAGTCGCGCCGCATCTCTTTTATTTGTCACCCTTGTGGGAGATCATTTCTATCGCCGACCGGAGGAAAATACGTACACTTTACTACAAATATGCAAAGTTCTTGCTCGGATTGCCGTTGCGTTCATCCAACACAGAGCTTTCTGCACGGTACGGAGTATTCGACCCAAGCAGCAAAATAGAGCTAATAGAAAACCGAGCACACTTAAGGGCGTTAAACATGCTGTCAGAAAATTTACTGACCCATCTATTATAAGTAGTATTCTGTTTATTGTTTTGTTATTGTGTGAAGTTATGTTTGTTTCTTTTTTTTTCTCTCTTTTTTTTTTTTCCCCTTTGTACTCCGCTTTTCTTCAGTTTTTGTAAGCGGGCAAAAATAAATATATATATATATAAAAAAAACGTTGCGTTTTACTTTAGAGTGTAGGGGGTAACCTGGTCCCACTCCATCACACCACATACCCTCAAAACCACAATCCTCCAATATTTTTTTAACTTGTTGAGGCCAAGAATCCGTTTTCTTACCTCCAAGTATTTCCAAATACGCCGCTTTCAGAACTCTCACTCTTGGCAAACTCGTCACTTTCTCCCAATATCTCATCATAGCTACTAACCTACTATTCCGGAGCGACCCTAAACCTAAATCCCCTGTTATTACTAAACTATTAATTCTCACGCTAACCCCTAATACCCTCTTAAAATATTGTAACTGTACACCTCTAGCTTATCCCCCTTATGGAAGCCCCAAAACCATAATGCATAGCAGATACTACTTTAGCTGAAAATAACTGCTTATGCATTTTGCCTTAATATCCCCTAAATGACTCCCGGCAAGTGCAAAGGCACAACGCTTCCCTTTTCTCTCGCTAGCTACTTTTTGTTTACCAAACTTACCATTATACGAAAACCGAACACCTAAATAAAAAAAATCATCCTTTATCCCTATTTTCTCCCCATTAAACTTCACACTCTCACTTTCACTCACTCTTCCACCCTTTCTAAGCACCATCATTACAGACTTACTCACATTTAGATACAGCTCTTTCATTCGAAGGTATTCTTGGGTCCTATCCAACAAAAACTGCAACTTTTCTGGCGAATCAGCAAAAAGAACCATATCTTCCACAAACAACAATGCACATAACTGACAAATATCCAGACTTACCACCGCCGCACCAGAATGTAACAAACCCTCATGAAAATCATTCATATAAAGCGAGAACAATTTAGGAGATAAGCAACACCCTTGTTTAACCCCTACGCTTAAAAAAAAGATCTAGAAAATTTACCTGCCACCTTCACTACAAACTTATCATTTCGTACATCGAAACCAAAATTAGTACAAACGCATTCGGTAAGCCAATCTTCAGTAACTCGTCCATTAACAGATCTCTCTGAACATTGTCGAATGCTCCCTTCAAATCTAAAAATACAACATATGATCTACCCCTTTCTTTACCCGTGTACTTACTAACTAAAGAATGCAGAATAAACATTTGGTCAATAGTACTAAAACCCTTCCGAAAACCAGCCTGTACCGACGACATTATTTCCTTATGACCAAACCATCTACAAAGTCTAGAATCTATAAATTTGTCAAATATTTTAGCAAAAGCATTTCCCAAATGAATGCATCTATAATTTTCAAGCAACTGTCTACTACCCTTCTTAAATAGTGGTATCACTATAGATGTTGTCCATTGTACCTGCCACGTAGCATTCACCATCAAACTTGAAAACAAAGCAACCACCACCTTGCCCCATCGCCACACAACCAGCGGAATACCATCCGGACCTGGAGCAGAATTTCCTTCCATTGTCCGCATAACATTCCAAACTTCAGCCTCAACTGGAGCTAATAATTTGGAATTTTCCTCTATCAACGGGTAACATGCCTTCTCCCTTACCTCCTCCTTCCACTGTTCACTAAATAACATTCCGTTCTTCATCCCTTTACTCTCATAATACCTCTCCCAAGATTGCGCCCCAACTAAGGGGCCTCCCCCTTATCAACTAGCGACTTATTCACCCATTTCCAAAACTGCTTACCATCTTTACTTTTTAAAGAATCTCTAACTTTTTCCCTAACGCCCTCAGCCTCCTGCTTTTTGGGATCCCAAAACGTAAGTGGCGGGATACCTATGACATCGCAAAAGTTGTCCGTCTGTCCGTCCGTCTGTCCGTCTGTGCGCACTATAACTCTCGAAGAGAATGAAATATTTTGATGAAACTTGGTGTGAGTTCTTTGGGTCAAGAGTAAGGTCAAGTTCGTAGATGGGCTCTGTAGCCCTACATTTAGGGGTGGGGGAGGGGGTTTAAATTAAGGGGTAAATGAAATATTTTTAAACATATACTGTGATAGTCTATTATGGGGTAAGAAGTCATGCTGAACACGATGGTGAAAACCATTTTGTCATCGGCCAAGTAGTTCGCCAGGAATCCGGCCGAAACCGGAAAGTTTGTTAAAAGTTAAAATTTTATTTGGATTTGATTAGATGTTCAATTTTGGGGTAAGACGACATGCTGGACACTTGTGTGCAAGTACTTCTTCCGGAATCCGTCCAAAACCGGAAAAGTTAAAGTTATATTTGTAGTTGATTAGATATCCAATTTAGGGGTAAGAAGAGATGCTGAATCCGTGTATGAAAATCATTTTTTACCCGTACATATAGTTGGACATATAGTTCGACCGGACATGTAGTTCGATTTGTTATAAGTCACATTTTTATTTGAAGTTGATCAGATGTTCAATATTGGGGATACGCTGAGTTCGTTTTTGACCGGGAAATTGTCAGAAGTGGCAGTAAGTTTTCGTCAAGACAGATATGACTTATATGGGTAAACACACATGCTGAATCCATATCTGAACTTGGTTTTCTCAGATGATTAGCTATTTGGCCTTATCTGTTGCTGAATTTTAATATTAATACTGTTCAAGGAGTCTGGCGAAGATAAGACCCAATTGTCTGGATCAAATATTGACTTTTTGGGATCCCATCGAAACCTTTGGTCTTGTTCTTAACCTTCACCAAAGCTTTGTACTCTCTTCTAATTTGTCTATACTTACCGAGGTTAGATTCTAGCTGCTGACTACCGCTATTTTTTACCAGTGCTAGTGCCTCCACCACCTTATTTCTAACATCCGACAATCATCATCATAAAAATAATCGTTCACTCTACCCATCCCCTCCTTCCTCTTTATCTGGTCGTGGTCACATGCAATCTCATACATAAACGATGAAAAATCAGAAATAACCTCCTCAACTCGATTCGTTTTACCTAACTCTGTACACTTTTCTAACGTTTCCTGAGAACATTGCTCTGTTACCTTACCTAAAATTCTCTTATCTAATCCCTCAAAACCGTAATTGGTTGTCTAACTACTTTTTTTTAGATTAGATTAGATTATTTTATTGCTAAATTACATAATAACCCATCATGATCTGTAACCGCCCTTGAGAATACATAAATGCACTGGCACTGGGCGGCTACCACAAACTACTTTAACTTAACTTAAACAATAACATAATTTCATTTAAACACAAATTAATCATTTCTTCCATATACCACACAAAAGAAAAAAGAAGAAGAAAAAAGAGAAGAAAAGGAGAAAGGAAAAGGAACTACCTCTGGAACTAGAATACTACTACCCTTTGTCTGTCTATCTTGCTCTATAATATCAGGCCCGTGAGATCTTGGAGAAACCATAAAAAGAGCAAGCGGGATCTGGTCAGAACCTACTATCTGAAGAACTCTACAATTCAGGCATCTTGACCAAAGAGACGGGCTAACCGAAATATAATATATAACACTCGGAGCCCCACCCGAAAAACAAGTATAATCCCCCTTTACCCCCATCTTCACCTAATCTCCCATTTAATATTATCACATTTTGATTACTGCAAAAATCTAAAAGGTTCTCACCCCATTTGTTTTTCTTACGGTTCTGGTCCTTACTTTTGCGCACACCCAACTCCACATCCCTTTGGCCATCCTCGGACTGAGTAGACTCCCTCCAATTCTCCCACTGGAAAACATCATTCCTAGGCGTTCCACTATGACACCCTGTATAAGCATTAAAGTCTCCTGTAAATACAAATCCATAATTAGGGTAATCTGGGATCGACTATAACCAGGAAGGGAAGGACAGGAAGGCATACTAAAACCAGGAAGGGAATACTAAAACGAGTAAGGCTGTCGCCAGAATTCGCCACATCGTTCCCTTCCTCTATTTAATATTTTTTGAGGGGTCGGCAACTTTTCTAATTCAAAGTTCACCATCCCTTCCTCGTTTTAGTATCCTGACATGGGTAGGCATTACCCCTCACTACTAGGCATTACCCCTAACTGATCCTAATGCCTACCTCTGTTAGGATACTAAAACGAGGAAGGGACGGTGAACTTTGGGTTTGAAAAGTTGCTGACCCCTCGAAGAATACTAAACCGAGGAAGGGAACGGTGCAGCTTTCGAGTTTTCGCAGCCTTGAATTCTGGCGACGTATGCCCTTCCTCGTTTTGATATGCCCTTTCTGCTTTTCTCGCGTTCCCTTCCCTTCCTGGTTTTAGTCGACCCCACGGATCTACTAGATCTAGCCTTATCACTTCATAATATATTTCACGTATATTCCTTTGAATACGAACAGAGGAAAAGTACCAATCGTCAATTTAATCCAAACCGCTATGACGTCGTAAAAGTTGTCCGTCTGTCTTGTCTGTCTGTCCGTCTGTCAGTGCGATAACTCTAGAAGGGAATGAGATATTTTGATGAAACTTGGTGTGAGGATTCTTTAGGTCAAGGGAGAGTTCGTAGATGGGCTCTATAGCTCACCATTTAAGTGTGGGAGAGGGGGTCCAAATTAAGTGGCGAACAATTTTTTTTAACAAATAATGAGATAGTCGATTTAGGGGCATTAAGACATGCTGAACACGGCTATGAAAACCATTTTTTGGCCGGACAAGTAGTTCGCCGGAATCCGGCCCAAACCGGACAGTTTCTTAAAAGTCAAAGTTTTATTTAAAGTTGATTAAATGTTCAATTTAGAAGTAAGAAGACATGCTGAACGTTTGTATGAAAACGATTTTCTCATCGGACAAGTAGTTCGAGCGGAATCCGGCCGAAACCGGAACTTTTTAAAAGTAAAAGTTTTCCCTGAAGTTGATTTGATGTCCGATTTAGAGGTAAGAAGACATGCTAAATCCGCTTTTGATAATCATTTTCTACCCAGACATATAGTTCACCCGGAATCCGGCTGAAACCGGAAAATTTGTTCAACTTTAAAGTTTTATCTGAAGTTGATTAAATGTTCAATATAGGTAGCTATTGAGCTTTAGTTTTACAAGACAAGTAGTTCGCCCGGAATCCAGTCGAAACCGGAGATTTGGCAGAATAAGGCATGCAGATTTGAGCAATTTCGTCAAAGTAGATATGACGTATAGCCTAGGGGTAAATATACATATGCTGAATCAATATCTGAACTTGGTTTTCCCAGAGTAGCCATTGGCCCTCTTCTGTTTCTAAATCTTAATAGTAAAAATGTTCAAGGGGTCGGGCAAAGACCGGACAAGACCCATTTGTCTGGATCAGATATTGAATTTGTGGGATCCCATCGAAACCTTTGGTCTTGTTTTTCTTAAGCAATCTTTTGAATATAGTTTCCCGGTCAGCTGGAGACAGCTGGAGTTCAAGGAGTATAATGTATGTACCATACTTCAAGCATCCATTTTCTACCTATTCCACCCAGAGGCGTTACTAGCCAAAATGTTTGGGGGGGGGGACGAGGAATTTACCGACTGGCTGGTAATTTTTACCGACCTTTTCTGCAGAAAAAACGACTGTTTTCAACAACAAAAATGGCATTTATGAAAAAAATCGACCGATTTTCAGAAAAATCCACTAATTTCCAGAAAACCGACTATTTTGACGAAAAATCGAAAAATTTTCAGAAAAACCGACTGTTTTCATGAAAAAAAATCAACTGTTTTGACGAAAAATGTTTATTTTTACCGACTGGCCGACAGCATTGGGGGGGGGGCGTCCCCCCCCCCCCAGTCGTGACGCCCCTGATTCCATCTTTCTGATTTCCCAGCATTTTCAACTATCCTGGAAAGAAGCCTAATTTAATTCGAATGTAATCTCCCGATCCGAAACCACTCTGCTTCGTATTAGGCACAGTCTTATTCTGTCATGCACTCTCTATCTTTCATCCGTACTACTTTTATTTGGGCGATCTCATTTTACATCTCTTCGCGACACCTCCTTAATTCACTCCACTTTTATTAACTTAGACGGAAATTTGGACGTACGCGGGCTGCACTTCAACTTTTTTAAGACTTCTTTGGGACGAAGTGCCAGGTCCTGTACCTTTCAATCAAGCAATACTGGGAATGGAGCGGATTTCCTGGGAATGGGGTGTATTTCCTGGTAATGTTGGTTTTACTCACGTCGTACTTTCGGATTTCCAAGGTACATACCACTTACATGAATGAAATTTGTTGAAAGACATCATTTAGTTTTCTTTGCATTTAGATCAAGACGGGACCACCCCACCCTATTGTAAGAATATCTCTAGGACATTTCATCTTTGCACCTCTGAGTAACGGATTCGTTGAAAGGCAGTATTAACTAGCCTTTTAGTATGTGGTCGGCATTTCAGAGGGAACCACCCTGTCAGCCACAAACCCCTGATTTGTGTACCCTATGCCGCGCTGAGCATACCGGGTGTTTGGCATACCCTATGCCAAATGCTGGGTACTCTAACCCACTAAAATATTAACGATTTAACTGAAGATCACAATTCAACCAATCAGAAATTATTATAGGCGTATTCTCGTCGTTCCCTGAGGACTCCTCGGGGAATCGAAGAGAACGGAGAGAATAGAGGGAGTCACTCCACGCGGACTCCGCCTAGGAAAACAACGAGAACACGGGGAATGTCTAAAATGGATTTTGTTCGAAAAAAAAATATCAGTTGACAAAATTAGTCTGGATCCACTTTATTTTTGGTTTTGTTTATTCTGATTCTTTTTAGTTAATTTTACATTGCACCAACACCAGCAAAAATTGATTCCCCTCCCAATCTGGAAGGGAGTCCTTTTTGATGATGGCGATGACAATTGGAAAACTCCTCGTCCGTGGGGACTCGCGAGGATACGGGGAGTGAGTCCCCGGGACAAACAAAAACGCGGGGACTCCTCAAGTGGAGTCCTCGGGGAACGGCGAGAATACGCCTTATAATAGAGAAGGTCAAGACTAGGTTGCCAGCAGATATCCAACAAGGGTTGCCACATCAAAGTAATTAGGGAGGGACTTTTAAATATTCCTCATAACACTTAAGTAATGAATTCGCTTGAAGTATTTAACTAGCCGACTAGTATGGGGTCGGAATATCGGAGGGAACCACCCAGTCAGCCACATTTGTGTACCCAACGCCGAACGCTGGGTATACCTAACGTTTGGCATACCCTATCCATAACACTGGATACATTATGTCAAATGCTGGATACTCTAACCCAATAAAATATTAACGATTCAGGTGGAGATCAGAATTCGACCTATCAGAAATATATTATAGTAGAGAAGGTCAGGATTAGGTTGCCAGTAGATGTCCAGCCAGGGTCGCCACATCAAAATAGTTTAGGGAGGGACTTTTGGTCCAAACTAGAGAGTGAATTGGGAGTAAAATTTTATATTCATTAAAAAAGGAAAAATTGCCCTTTTGGTCGGAATCATGGTTGCAAAAATGACACATTTCGATTTTAAATCCTGCCACTTCAATAGTGACTTCTTGTCGGAATACCTGCTGCAAAAATGATATATTGTACGTTTTCTGAAATAGAATGAATTTTGTGTTATATATAGGATACGAGTGACTAAAACGAAATGGAATGACAATTCACACTATCGTACGACATGTATGCAAAGACTAGATATACCCAGCGTTTGGCATAGGGTTTCCAAAAACCAGAGGTTTGTAGTTGAATTCATTCATTCATTCATTTTATTCGTGCTGGACAAACAATATAACATAAATGTAAGGCAATGAACAAGACCCCCTGAAGTTATCTTGTTGCGGAATAGAACCACCCTCCCGAATAGACGGCTCTAAGTCGTTATCACCGGCATTCCGGGTCCCCCTCTAGCTCCACCTACAATGACCCGGCCCGGGCCTGCTCTGTCAATAATGTATCCAGGGTTTATCTTTACTGTACCCACCAAGCTCCATCCCAGTCCATTGTAAGTAAGTAAGTAATTTCTTTATGACTTTATGAAAATAAACAAAACACATATATACACACAGAAAAAGACACTTAATTTTTAATCATCGGTCAGGAAGCAGTGGACGACATCGTGTGCTGGTTGGGCTTTGTTGTCCATGAGTTTTGAAAGTGACGACGAAACATCCAAAAGGGTAACACTAGCATCTTGAATTTTGAATTTCTCCGTCAACGTATGGTTATGACATAATTTCGACAAGTGGAGCAGGTGCTTTGCATATTGTCTCTAAGAGTTTCATGATCATTCTGGTGCCGAGTCCAGATCCTCCCCACAAGTTATCGGATTCGGTCCAGACTTTAACATCTGAGGCAATTGTTCTTGAGTCTCTGTGCTGAAGTCTCATTTACATACGATCACCCGTTCCAAAGTTGTGACTGTCAACACATTCCGGATTATTTCATTCTCTACGATGATCGAGTCGGGAAGGGACTATTTCGAAGTCAGCCTGGTCGTGTCCCTAATATGCGTGCCGGAAACTAACACTAAACTGTGAAGAAACTAAACCAAACTAATGGTAGAAATTATTTTTGACATGTTTCTTTTCGTTTTGGTAGTCCGGAACCGCACAAAGTGATATTTACAGGGATCAACTAAAACCAGGAAGGGAAGGGAACGCGAGAAAAGCAGGAAGGCATACTAAAACGATGAAGGCTGTCGCCAGAATTCGCTGCACCGTTCCCTTCCTCTATTTAGTATTATCTGAGGGGTCGGCAACTAATTCAAAGTTCACCATCAATTCCTCGTTTTAGTCTCCTGACATGGGTAGGCATTAAGTTCAGTGAGGGCTCGGCAACTACACAAATTTAAGTTCTCCTTTTCCTTCCCATTCTTGCGGTAGGCGACTAAAATCCTCCGAGTCTAGCGAGGGGTCGGCAACTAAGATATTTCAAGTCCACCATTTCCTTCCTCGTTTTAGTATCTTGAAATTGAGGAAGGAAATGTTGGACTTGAAGTATCTTAGTTGCCGACCCCTCGCTGGACTCGGAGGATTTGAATCGCCTACCGTCAGAAGGAGAAATGAAAAGTTGAACTTGAATTTTTATTATTGCCAACCCCTCACTGAACTTAATGCCTACTCAGGATACTAAAACGAGGAAGGGATGGTGAGCTTTGAATTTGAAAAGTTGCCGACCCCATCTTAGTTGCCGACCCCTGGCTGGACTCGGAGGATTTTAGTCGTCTACCGTCAGAAGGAGAAATGAAAAGGTGAACTTAAATTTTTATTATTGCCAACCCCTCACTGAACTTAATGCCTACTCAGAATACTAAAACGAAGAAGGGATGGTGAGCTTTGAATTTGAAAAGTTGCCGACCCCATCTTAGTTGCCGACCCCTGGCTGGACTCGGAGGATTTTAGTCGTCTACCGTCAGAAGGAGAAATGAAAAGGTGAACTTAAATTTTTATTATTGCCAACCCCTCACTGAACTTAATGCCTACTCAGGATACTAAAACGAAGAAGGGATGGTGAGCTTTGAATTTGAAAAGTTGCCGACCCCATCTTAGTTGCCGACCCCTGGCTGGACTCGGAGGATTTTAGTCGTCTACCGTCAGAAGGAGAAATGAAAAGGTGAACTTAAATTTTTATTATTGCCAACCCCTCACTGAACTTAATGCCTACTCAGGATACTAAAACGAGGAAGGGATGGTGAACTTTGAATTTGAAAAGTTGCCGACCCCTCAAAGAATACTAAATAGAGGAAGGGAACGGTGCGGCGAATTCTGGCGACTACTCGTTTTAGTATGCCCTTTCTGGTTTTAGTATGCCTTCCTGCTTTTCTCGCGTTCTTTTCCCTTCCTGGTTTTAGTCGATCCCAAGAAATGATATTATCATATTAAGTTATTGATGTCGCCTTTTACCGAAATCTTATGAAGGGCTTGGAGTCGAGGGATCGGATGGAACTTGGTGGTAAGAACGAGCATAAATCCCAGATACATTACTGACAAAACAGGACGGATCGGGTCACAGTGGGTGGAGCTGGAGGGGTTTCCCGGAATTACGGTGATCTCGAGTTAGAGTAGGCTACTTCCAGATGTGCTAGGACCATGAAACTTGGCAGGCGTATTAAGGGCTCTATCGTATTAACTTAAAAATAGTCCTTTCTTCGATCCGATCATCGTGGGGGGAATAGAAGGGTGGGGGATCCCGAATCTAGTGACATTCGTAACTCTGGAATGGGTCATCGGACGTGCCTGAAACTTGACAAGTTTCAAGGACAAGTGTCTCAGATGTTGAGTTTCAAGTCCGGACCGGGTCTGAAGACTGGGGTTGGGGGGGGGGGGCTAGAGGGCCCACCGGAAATCTCGTGAAACGCTTAGGGTCGAGGGATCAGAGTTGGACGTGGTTGGGAGAACAAGCGTAAACCCTAGATACATTATTGACAAAGCAACACCGGATCTTGTCAATGTGAGGAGAGTTCGAGAGGTTTCCACAAAAACACAAAAGATAACATCCGAAGTGTTATCTGTTCCGCATTGTCTTTTGAAACTGCGCATCCTCGTGTTATCTCTTAAGAAACTTCTGACAGTGTGATTGTTGTATGTCTTATTGGCAACAAAAGGGGCGAGGCAGCGGCTTGAAAACCTCGTTGAAAGCTGATAGTGTCTGCGCAACCTTTGCTTCATCACGTTCCGAAGCCCGTGAGCAAAATCTTTAGTTTCAGTCGCCAGTTTAACACGGGCCACAAAAAATGGTATTTCTACCACATACACAATGCTAACCATCCCTACTGTCACTATAAATGTTTAAAACCACTAAAAACACCGTAAAACAATGAGCAAATTAATAAAAACCAACCAAATTTCCTAGGTTTGAAATAACTCTGTCTGGACTAAATCTCAGCCGATTATCCCGGGCAGCTGTTATGGCACGTAGGGAGCCAAGGGTCAAAATAATAATTTCCATCTAATGCTCCAACTGTTTATTACAAATACAAATAAATTAAAAAAACAAGACCAGTGTGGTACCTCTGAAGACATACAAAAATTATCAATTAGGTCTTATAATTCTTTACTAATGAATCCTGGAAAATCTTGTCATCTAGAAAGAAGACTTTCTGCGTGGTATTTTTCTCGAACCCAAACAGCAACCCGGCAATCGCGTTCAATTCAAAATAAACCTGTGGCATGCGATTACTAAGAAAAGGTAAGCTGAATGTTTGGATTAGGACTTTAAGAACACTTTTTTATTTATTTATTTATTTTATTTTATTTATTTATTTAATTTAGCCGAAGCCGTATACACAGAGGAAAAAACACACATTCTAGCCTAAATATCACACATAACCACATATGTATCAAAAGAATCAACGAACCACAAGTTCATCGCTCCATTTTTTCCACAGAGGCAGTGAAAGTTGAAAAATTGGAGCGGTAAGAATTTGGATCAGGTTGTTATCTGATCTCAAAAGGCGGCTTTTTAGCGATGCAACTGATTTACGTTTTAGTTCGTAAAACGAAGGCATACGGTTATTGGCAGTGCTTCCACTTTTCGATTTCAGTTTTCCCTATTTTCACACCAATTTTCCCTAAAATTCCTTGTGTTTGGGTCTGATTTCTCCCTATTTTTCTCCCTAGAAAAAAGGATATTTTGCCCTAGATTTCCACGGAATTTACATGAAAACCTCAGCGCAGTATCAAATTGTTATTTCTTACTTCAGATAAAAACATCTTTTACACTAACGAGAATACAAAAAAAAGTTCAAATAAGCGTTCCACAGTTTTAGCACAAACATAGCATAGGTCCATAAGGTCCACTCAGGATTCTTTCAATTTGCTGGTGAACTCTTTTGCCCGTGTTCATCTGCAAATCCGCAGAGGACCAATCCAAATTGAGCACCAACCCTTTGTAAAAAAAAATAGCTCATGTAATACATTCACTGGTGACCCCGCTCAAGTCAACGCAAGACCCCACTCAGGTCACCAGTGAATGTTTTACATGAGCTGTTTTTTGGAATCCCAAAACGTAAGTGGAGGGATACCTATGACATCGCAAAAGTTGTCCGTCTGTCCGTCAATCCGTCCGTCTGTTCACACGATAACTCTCGAAGGGGGTTGAGATATTTTGATCTAACTTGGCATGAGGACTCTTTAGGTCAAAATACAGGTCAAGTTTGAAGACGGGCTATGTAGCTCTATATTTAGGGGTGGGGGAGGGGTTTGAAATTAAGGAGAACAAAAAATATTTTTTTAAAGCTAATGAAAATAGGCGAATTAGAAGTAAGAAGACATGCTGAATCCGAATATGAAATTCATTTTCTCGCCGGAAAAATAGTTCACCCGGAATCCGGCAAAAACCGGAAAAATTGTGAAAAATTCAAAGTTTAATATCAAGTTGATTAGAGGTTCGATTTAGGGGCAATAAAACGTGCTGAGTCCGAATATGAAAATTATTTTCTCGCCGGACAATTATTCCGGCCGGAATCCGGCAAAAATCGGAGAATTTGTTTAAAGTAAAGGTTTTATTTAAATTTGATAAGATGTTCCATTCGCGGGTAAGAAGACATGCTGAATTCGCATATGACAATCATTTTATCACCGGGCGTATAGATCGCTCGGAATCCGGCTGAAACCGGAAAATTTGATAAAAGTAAAAGTTTAATCTGAAGTTGATTAGAGGTTGGATGTAGGGGTAGGGAGACATGCTGAATACGTTTTTTAGCTTTATTTTTTCGCTGGAGAAGTAGTTCCGGAATTCTGCCGAAACCGAAAAATTGGAAGAACTAAGGCGGGAAGTTTCGATCTGCTTCGTCAAAATCGATACGACTTAAAGGGGTAAACACACATGCTGAATCCATATCTGAACTTTGTTTTCTCATATGATTAGCTATTTGGCCTTAATCTGTTTCTAAATTTTAATAGTAGAAGTGTTCAAGGAGTCTGGCAGCTGGGGCTCTATTTGGATAGTCCCCTGCGGATTTGCAGATAGATGACCACAGAGATCACCAGCACTTTGAAAGAATCCCTAATGCTAAGTGCATAGGTTGCATGCTCCTATTCTACAATTGCTGCATAGCCTAACCAATACTCCCTTCGGCAGTTAACACCAATCAAAGGCATTGCTTAAAAATAAACTAAATCTTAAGCTACCTAAATTATGAAATACCTAATGAATGTCATTTCACACTTTAGCTTTTTATGAAATTTCGCTTTGATCTTCGCAATAAGCCAGTTTTCTGTTTCTGGTTGGTTTGGTCACGGTACAAGTCCCTTGTGTAAACTGCCATCTATGCATTAGATAAGCCAATGTTGCAACATAAGCATTTCCAAGAAGACTGAGCATAGGCAATCTACGAGAATTTTTTAGCCTTCGTTTGAAAAAATTGAACTTTCCCTGAATATCCCTAAAAACCCTTACTTTACCCCAGATTTCCCTGAGTCCCTAGATTCAAAATAAGTGTCCCTAAAAGAAGTGATTTTCCCCTAAAATAGGGTAATCTCCCTAGAAGTGGAAGCCCTGGTTATTGGCGAACATCCCCGAAGCGCTACACCGGTGTGGGAGTCGGTGAAGTTTTCTGTAGCAGTTATTGTAAGTGACGCGGGTCACATTTATCGCACCTTTTAGTCCCTGACTGTCCGAACGAAATAGTTTGCCAGGAAAATTTCACCGGCCACGTTTCGGTCACCGGCTTATAATTTCTGGAGGTCCTGCAGATTTCCTGAAGGGCAAGTAGATCTCAGCCGAAAAAATAATACGGTACATTTCTCAGTCGTCCCAAGTACTATAGTAAAGGTACGTAATTTAATCCTCTCTAACACCCATTCCTGGAACAATTTTTACTATTAATGCAGTCTTATTCCGTCGAGGACGCGTATTTCTTTTTATTCGGGCGATTTCATTTTACTTTTCTTTGTGACATCTCCTTCATTAGCTCCTTTTTTATTGCTTTAGACGTAAAATTGAACGCACGCCGGCTGCACTTCACCTTCTTTAAGCTGTGCTTTAACTTTGTTAAGACTTTCTGATGACAAAGTGCCAGGGCTTGTACCTTTCAGGAAAGCGGTCCTGGAAAATGAGAAGTTTATTCGGGAAATGTTGGTTTTATGTACGTCGTATTCCAGAATTGCGAAGATAATACTAACACTTACATGAATGAAATTCCTTGTTAAAGAACCATGCCACGGTAAGAGGGACTGGCTCTACTAAAAAACAACAATCAAGAGCTGGACGCTCATATGGCGCTTGCAAGGCTGGATCAGAGGATGAAAGTAGGAATTTACCAATTCGTGGGTTTGTAGTGTCTTTGCTAAGCGAATTCCTTGAGATAAGAATGATCATGGGCCCTTGGACATCCATTGGAAATCACGAAAATGCATTGTTTGGTAAAATATATTTTATGTTGGCACTTGCCTGTGATGATGCGCACTTTAAAGGCGCTAGAAATTATTCTCCAATCAAAACGCTTGAAGTAAATTGATGATAGGCTTATGGAGATAATGAAAATGTATATTTTGCTTACGGCCCTAGAGGATCGTGAATATGATACGATAATGATACGATATGATGTTTATTTGTCTTAAAAGCCCAAAGGCCATAACAAACACGCATAAATAACAACATGTAAATACACAAATAAACGGTCACACTACTACACTAAACCCCAAACACTTTTCCCTGTGCAGACTAGCCACTCTGAGGAACCTCGCCAGGTTTCTTATACTAACAAAATCCCAACTCAGCATAATATTTAACAACCAATCCTCCATGAATCCCTCCCTTAAAAATTTCCTCCCTCAAATCCTCAGTTTCATCACATCCACACATAAAATGAATTAGATCCTATATCTTTATATATATCTGAATATATATCGTTTGGTAAAAAGTATTTTTTTTTTTACTTTTCGGTTAAGATGTGTAGTTTAAGGGTGCTATAGAGATTCATTTTTTAAGCAAAATCCCTGTGGCATAAATCGGCCCGCGAAGATCATGAAATATAGCGTCTGGTGAAAGTTTTTTTTTTCGCTTTGCGGGTAAGATGCACACTTTAAGGGAGCTAGCAGGAGCTAGACATTAATTTCCAAGCAACCATGATGGGGATCATCAAAATGTATAATTAGCTTTAAGAAAAAAAATTGCACTTTGCGGTTAAGATGAGTACTTTAAGGGAAGTTCGGATCTGGAAAGTGTAAATTTCGGAGCAAATCTTGTAAAGTTTCTAATGTTCAAGCCAAGTTGCATCATCCTAGCACATCTGAAAGTATCTTAACTCGCGATCACCAGAATTCCGGACCCCTTCAAATCCCCCCACAGTGCCCGAATCCGGTCCACTTCTGTGACTAGTGAATCGAAGGCTTGTGCTTACTCTTTCCGGGGTTTCATCCCGATCGCTCCCCTCTAAGTGTGTCAAAAGATTTCAGGTTCTCCTCTCCATCCCCCACACATCTATCGGATCGGTCTGGATCTGAAGTGGGACATTTGAGATACGAGGATTCCAAAGATCAAGTTTCATTATGATGCGATGACCCGTTCGAAAGTTACACATATCTCAAGATTCTGATTCCCCCTCCCTCCACTCCCCATCAGTGGCTAAATCCGGTCCGATTCTGTCACTTATGTATCTAGGGCTTGTGCTTGTAATTCCCATCAAGTTTCACCCCGATCGCTCCACTCTAAGGCTGTCACAAGACTTCCGGTTTCCTCCCCTCCGCCCCCCTCCACATTCAACGGATCCGGTCCAGACTTGAAGTGTGACATCCAAGACACGAGGTCTTTCCACATATTATGTTTCATTAAGATCCGTTCACCCGTTCCAAAGTTATAAATACCTCAGATTCCGGATTCCCCCTCCCTCCACTCCGTCCACGATGGCCGGATCGGGGAAGTGACTATTTTCAGATTAGTTTAGTCAGGTCCGTGACATGCCTGCCAAGTTTCATCGACCTAGCACATCTGTAAGTACCCTAACTTGTTATCACCGGACTGACAGACCGACAGACAGACCGACCTACCGACAGACCAACCTACCGAAATCGCATGCAAACCATTGCAGGTTCTCGTATCGCTTCTGATTCTCTGCTTACGTCCGGGAGTCTGAGTTCGGCCGAGGGTTGCTTTGTAAGTACTTACCAGTGAATAGAAAGCGTTTTGCTTGTATACGTGCGGCCACTTGTATGAGTCTTGTTTAAAGCTCCTTGATCTTGTGTCAATCAATCATCGCGATCTTTGGGAGCAGCTGTGGCTGCTTTCTTCCGCAAGATACCAGGAGAGGCCGGAGATTTTGCATCGCAAGGAGAGACAGTAGTTAAGAGTATTACCATCTTTTGTCCGGCTTACTAGACCCCTCGCCATACCGTCAGGTTGAGAATGTAGAGAATACAGTCGTCGTAACAGTTTCGCCGATTTTAATAATTCAACTGTCGAATATTTTTGAAGTGGGTGAACTTACCTTAAGGTCTCCCAGGTCGGAGAACTTCCGGGATGGCGAATTTACGAGTGGGGGTGCTGTCGGATTTTGGGAATGGGAGAACTGACGGTGGAGGAATTGACGGTTGGTGAACTAACGGTGGTAGATATGAAGGGTGGGCGAACTTACGGATTGCCGTAATAGCGGGTCGACGACATGTCGGGTGGGCGAAATGACAGACTTTGGTGGATCAAATTACCGGTGGGCAAACTGTCGAAAAAAGTGGGCGAAGTGATAGATTCACTACCGGTGAGAAAACTCGTTTCAGAAGTGGGTTAAGTGGGGATCGACTAATAGCAGGAAGAAAATGCAAGAGAAAAGCAGGCAAAGATACTAAAACCAGGAAGGACAAACTAAAACGGGGAAAAGAATTACCAGAAATCGAGGATTCGAAAAACTGTTTACTATCCCGTGTGGGGTCGGCAACTTAAATTTGTAAAAGTTCACTTTTTCCTCAGTTAGCATTCGAAAAACTGGCAAGCCGCACTGTGATTTTCCTCTGTTTAATATCTCGTGAGGGGTCGGCAACTTACATTTGTAACAGTTCACCGTTTCCTTCTTTTGGTACCCTGTCGGTAGGCGACTAAAATCATCCGTCCAGTTAAATTCTTCTTCTTTTAGGGGTCGACAACTATCAAAATCCGTAGTTCATCGTTCGCTTCCTCGTTTTAGGAGCTTTGAGGGGTCGGCAACTAAAATATTTCATGTCCACCACTTTTTTCCTCGGTTTAGTACCTTGTCACGGATAGTTCCTTAGAGTACTAAAACGAGGAAAGAGATTGGGAGTTCTAAATTATTATTCTTTGAGGGGTCAGCAACTAGAATTCTCAGTCAAGTGAGGGGTCGGAACTAACTTTAGTACCCTGTGATGAGTAATTGACTGGAAACTCTTCTTCTTTGACTTTCTTCACTTAGAATTCCCAATTTTTTTCCTCGTTTTATTACTCTAAGGATCTATCCCGTGACAAGGTACTAAAACGAGGAAAGAAATGGTGGATATGAAATATCTTAGTTGCCGACCCCTCAAAGCTCCTAAAACGAGGAAGGGAACGATGAACTACGGATTTTGATAGTTGTTGACCCCTCGAAGAAGAAGAATTTAAAATTCCCAATTTGTTTCCTCTTTTTAGTAGCCTACTCTAAGGAACTATCTGTGAGTCGTGACAAGGTACTAAAACGAGGAAAGAAATGGTGGACTTGAAATATCTTAGTTGCGAACCCCTCAAAGCTACTAAAACGGGAAAGGGAGCGGTGAACTCGCTCCGAAGAGGCGGAATCCCTCAAAGAAGAAAAGGTTCCAATTTATTTAGCCATCACGGGATACCGAAGTTAGGCACCGACCCCTCACTTGGCTAAGAATTCTAGTTGGCGACCCTCATAGCTACTACTCAAAGGTACTTTTAGTTGGTTAAGGTATCTTAGCTGCTGACCCCTCACTTAACTGAGAATTCTAGTTGCCGACCCCTCAAAGCTACTCAAACCCGGAAGGGAACGGTGAACTATGAATTTTGATAGTGTAGGTAGGTTTTTTATTTTTAACCAAAACTTTGAAAATTAAATAATATTGTTACTAATATCCTATTGCAGCAAAAAGAAAGTCCTAACGACTTGTGCTGCAATTTTAATACAACTTGTATCTAAGAAATAAAGAACTAAACACAACAACATACAATTATCCTCTAGCCTATAACCTAAGTAACAGACAATTAAACGTGAACACTATACACAACAAGAATCCTTAATATTTATTCATTACCAGTTTCAAAAATAGTTTCAAAGAATAATAATTTAGAATTCCCAATTTACTTCTCGTTTTAATACTCTAAGGTAAGTTGCCAACCCCTCACGGATACTAAATAGAGGAAAAGCTTGCCAGTTTTTCAAAATCCTCGATTTCTGGTAATTCTTTCCCCGTTTTAGTTTGCCCTTCCTGGTTTTAGTATCTTTGCCTGCTTTTCTCTTGCCTTTCCTTTCCTGCGTTTAGTCAGTCCCAATTAAGTGTCCCGTCATTGCAATATCGACTGTCTCAATGGGTTTTAAACCTTCCTGCCTTACTTCTGCTAAATTCTCCATTACGGCCGGATTCCAAACGAAATACTTGTCCGACAAGAAAATAAATTCAAAAACGAATTCAGCGTGTTTCTTTACCCCGACACCGAACCTCAAATCCACTTCAGATAAAACGTTTACTTTTAACAAATTTTCAGTTTTAGCCCTGAAGTTCAGTTTTGGATTCAGCATGTCTCCTTACCCTTCAATCGACTAGTCTCATTAGCTTTTACAAAAGTTTGTTCTCCCGTTTAGTTGAAACCCCCTCCCCAACCCTAAATGTAGGGGTACAGATGCCGTGTACTGTATCCCCGTGGTGTGACCCCTCACACCATGTTTGAACAAAATATCTAATCCCCTTACCGTACTGACATACAGAAAACTTTTGCGATGTCATAGGTATCCCGTCACTTACGTTTTGGGACTTATATACTCGGATAAAGGTCTATAGAACGTATTTACTGACGATCAATGAAGTATCGGTGTATGGCCATAAAGACCATTTTGCTACAAGGTAATTTCAAGAACACACGATAATTTATCACAGGGCTATCCTATTATTTATGATTTATGTCCTTATCGAGGGGTTGCGCACTGGCCAATTTCGTGTACACCATGAGGCAGAGGCAGATGAGGCACGTGAGGCAGGCATGAGGCACGTGAGGCAGACATGAGGCACGTGAGGCAGACATGAGGCACGTGAGGCAGACATGAGGCACGTGAGGCAGACATGAGGCACGTGAGGCAGACATGAGGCACGTGAGGCAGACATGAGGCACGTGAGGCAGACAGAAAATACAACTTGCGTAGAATTGAAGTCATCGGACCAAAAAATCTTAGCAATGTCAGTCTCAAAATGTCGCAACATATTTGTTTGATATTACATATTGATTAAGCAATTCGTTTGTGGCGAATCTCTGAAAGTACCCAGTACCGACAGTACTGTTCAGGCCACAGAGTATCATGATAGTAATATAAGAGGTCTAACTCGCCTATCTTGCAATGTAACGGATGGGATGGAGAAATTCCCGCGCGCCATCTGCAGAAGATTCTCAGTTGACCATTTGATTTTGGCCTACATTTGACGGTTCGTTTTGACACCATAGTCATTGAGTGTGAAATCCTGACTGGTTGTACAGTAGACCCAGGGGCATCACGAGCCCTTCCTTGTAGAGGGAGGGGGTGGGGAGGGGCAGCTCCAAGATTATACCAGAATTGTTCGAGATTTTGCCTTGGAATTTACCGGAATTTCTTTGCATTCCTACGTCATTTCTTTGAAGTTTATTCACTGCGCAGATCTTAAAATATTTTTCTACATCCGGAGAAGGGGGGGAAATAATCATTGAAAACATGCATCCATGTGCGACCCTGCTAGTTCGGGCACTTCCACATACGCTAGGACGATCAAACTTGGCAGGCATATCAGGGACCCCAAATGATTGTTGCATCATTTCCCCGATCCGAGCATCGTTGGGGGAGTGGAGGGAGGGGAATCCGAAATCTTGAGGAATTTATAACTTTTGAACGGGTGATCGGATAGAAATGAAAAACTAGACCTACGTTGCCTGGGCAACGTGAAGTGTTGCGAGAGCAACACTTTGGTTTTGTTTCTTCGCTTTCGGTTAAATGCTGGATTTGTCAACTTATCGAAGCTTTTAAAACGGTTTTTTCTAAATAGAAGAATCACATGATCAATTAAAAGATATTCTTTAGCGTTGTAAAAACAACAATAAAACAATATCGGAAGAAGGGACTAAATTGAATTTGCGGTCAGTTGAACTTTATCCTTTTCAATCCGTAGACATCGTGACGGATGAAAACTTGGAACAATATCTTATATAATCTAGTTGGTATTATAAAGCTATCCTTAACTTTTCAGGATTAAAATACCATAGATGACGCTATCAATTATTACGAAACTACCTCATTGTTTTACATTATCGTTTGTACCCCTTGCATAAACAGTTAATCCTAGGTTATAGTGATAGACCATCGATACAAACTTTCTTACCGTCATATTTACAGAAATCGAATACAATGTGCACTAATTTGCACAAATTTCTAGCCCCTCGTGAACCGATTCCTACTTACAAGTCCCTCTCCCTTGATAGAAATCAAGTTCACGGGAAACAAATAATGGGTGCACCAGCTAGCAAAAGTTGCAAGCCCCTCATCGCTGAAGATGATTGCAGCATAACAGCCGATTATTACTTACAAGTCCCATGCATGTCTTACAATTGGGAACAAAAGTGTTCTTACCATCGAATACACCGGAAACTAATAACAGGTACACCAACTAGCAAAAGCTGAAAACTCCTCATTGCCGAAGATGATTATGAGCTAACAGTTGACTGTTGCTTACTAGTCCCTTACATGTCTCACAACTGGTATCGCCTGTTTTTGGTTTCAGTGTGTACCTTACTCCTGAAGTTGTCAACCCCTTGAAACTTTCAAACTGGTTTATCTCATGAAGGGTTTTTGTTAAGAAAAAATGGATGACATTTTAAATTTATTTTAGTACTCCTCATTATATATTCTTTGAGGGAAATAAATAAATGAATGAATGAATACTTTGATCAGCTCATCAAGGGCTATCGATTGCCCTAACAACAACAAAAGAATATCAGAAAAAGGGACTAAATTGATTTCGCAGTCAGTTGAACTTTATCCTTTTCAATCGTAGACATCGTGACGGATGAAAACTTGGAACAATATCTCATATAATCTAGTTGGTATTATAAAGCTATCCGTAACTTTTCAGGATTAAAATACCATAGATGACACTATTAATTATTACGAAACTACCTCATTGTTTTGCATTATCGTTTGTACCCGTTGCGGAAACAGTTAATCCTAGGTTACAGCGATAGACCATCGATGCAAACTTTCTTACCGTCAGATTCTTACTTACAAGTCCGTCTCCCATGATAGACATAAAGTTCACCGGATAAAAATAATGGGTACACCAGGTAGCAAAAGTTGCAAACCCCTCATCGCTGAAGATTTTTGTAGCATAACAGGAGACTATTACTTACAAGTCCCTTGCATGTTTTACAATTGGGAACCAAATTGTTCTTACCATCGAATACACCGGAAACAAATCACAGATACACCAACTGGCAAAAGCTGCAAACCCCTCATTGCCGAAGATGATTAGGAGCTAACATATATCGACTGTCGCCTATAAGTCCCCTACATGTCTCACAGCTGGTATCGCCTATTGTTGGTTTCGTGTGTACATTCCTACTGAAGTTGTCAACCCCTTGAAACTTTCAAACTGGTGTATCCCACGAAGGAATCTTTGTACCAAAACACGGATGCCATATACTTTGATCAGCTCGTCAACGGCTATCGATTGCCGTTGAAAAAATAGTTCTACCTGTCTTAGTTCAAAAGTTGACTTTTTTGCCGTAGGCCAACTTTCTAACGTCACCACTTCGAAAGGAGCAAAGGATAATCTCCAATTTTTTTTAGCAAGGATAGAAGTTCTAAAGTTTAAGATGTACATCTGATACCATTTCTCTACCGCACACCCAAGTGCAAAAAAACGAATGATAAACTCAGCTGAAATCGCGAACACAAATGGATAGAAAAAACAGATGGCACCACTTTCGGACCCGTGGTAAAAAGCCACTTTTTGGTTTGCTCTAGATTTTTATATTTATCACTCAAAGAAGATATGTTGGCTATGGGGCCGGGTAACTGCCGCATATATTTAACACTTATATTTAAACCAGATTTTAACACTATATTTACCAGATCTTTTTTAGATTTTTAACCAGATCTAACACTATATTTAACACCAGATTTTAATCCATCTTCAGTTTGAAACTGGTGCCTGCCTGCTTGCGTGCTAGAGCGGAGCTTTCCACTCGAAAGCAGAAACATGGTTTGATGAAACGAAAGGTTGGCTGCACAACTTCAGATAGTCCTCTCTGGCATATGCTATATAACTCCTCTTCACTTCGCACACCGTAGGCTCTGGCTCGAGGACAAGTAAAAACCATCCTTTTTGGCCCCAGGCAAGAGTTCTACGGAGCTTTCCAAAATGTAATGTCATATTCATCAATCCGGCCTAAGGTCCACACTTTCCGTAAAAACCGCACAGGTTAGACCCTTACCAATTACCAGGAATAAAATGAAATCGGCGGCATAGGAAAAAAAAAAAAAAAACCGGGACAAAACCAAAGTGTTGCTCTCGCAACACAATGATGTTTGGAGAGATCTCGGTGCCTCAGACGACCCACTTAAAATCCGGACCGGATCCGGTGACTTTGGGGGGAGCTGGAGGGGGGAACCGGAAATCTTGGGAAACGCTTAGAGTGGAGGGATCGGGACGAAACTTGGTCGGAAGAACAAGCACAAGTCCTAGATACATCGTTGAGAGAACCGGACCGGATTCGGGCACTGTGGCGGGAGTTTGGGGGGGGGGGGGGGGGAATTAGGTGATCCCGCGAGTTCGGTACTAGGACGATGGAATTTGGTAGGCATATCAGGGACACGAACAGACTGCCTTAAGAATAGTCGTTGAGTAGTCTTTTGAATAGTCCTGAGTATACCCAAGTCTGTCAGAGATAATTTACCAGGATTTATTAAAGGCATTAATCAACTAACAAGAAATATTTATTTTACCTTTCAAATAATCCGCATGGACAACCCAGTTCAAATTTCCCGAGGGATAAGAAGCTCCCTCTCTTTTTGTTATTCATCACAGATCTCGTAGCTGAGCGAAAATTTTTCAAAAATCCCTAAACGTGTCACCAGAACGGGCGATGAGGCAGGTGAGGCAGGCATGAGGCACGTGAGGCAGGCATGAGGCACGTGAGGCAGGCATGAGGCACGTGAGGCAGGCATGAGGCACGTGAGGCAGACATGAGGCACGTGAGGCAGACATGAGGCACGTGAGGCAGGCATGAGGCACGTGAGGCAGGCATGAGGCAGGGAACTTGTACACCATGAGGCACCAGCGCGCAACCCCTCGGTCCTTATTTGTTCTTAGTAATATGCTGTTTCTCCACCGTCACTTTCTGTCAGCTGCGTTAACCTTGTCCCATTCTCTTCATCCGACGCTAAGCTACGTCTTATCAAGCCGAAATCTTCCTCTCCGATTCTCTGCGCAGGAAATATAAATTTCACCTGTTGCCGATTCACCTTTATGGCTCAGTTTGCCACAGGCGATTCTCCAGGTGATTTCTAAGTGTCTCGATTTCCGGAAACTGAGTTTCCGTGATATGATATCGAAGGAGACTAATTGGAAGTGAACACAAGTCGTCTCTCTGTGGTTTGTGACTTGAAACAGGATTTTTAAATATTTTGTCAGAATAATTGGTGATATGCTCTACACGTTTCTAACAACTTTAAAACCGGTCTAGAGCTTCTTATGGAAACAAATCTTTGTGGTCGGAAATTCTGCAACCTACGGTTTTTCTAAACTGAAAACAGAATATGGACAGTAGTGTATCGTAAAAATACTCTTTATTGCAAACTTTTACTGTGTGATTGACCCATTCGTGAAAAAGGAAAATAAATGAACTCGAGTGAAATTGTACGTTTACGTGAACAATTAAAGGTTTAGCACGAACGGCTCCGTTCACGTTAATACGCGAGAATAGTCCGGCTGTTCTGAAATTGGTTCAGTCAGGAACTGTTTTATTTCTTAACTAATTACTGTAGAGTAGGCTATTTAACTTGTCGTTTGGCAGAGCAGACCGTAAACAGGGTAATAGTAAATTAAGTAGTGAGAAAAAATCTACAGATGGCGAAGCAGTGATTGAGCAAATACGTAGTTGAGCGGTATTACGATAGTAACGAACAAGTGAAATAACGAAATGGATTCTAACGTAAAGGATTCTTGGGTACCTCCAAACGATCGTCAGTTGGCACTACGAGCAAAGTAAGTGAAAATGCGCCATTCTTTAAAGGACACGTCGCACTTATGATAGTAATTCATTCTGCTTCAGGAGTATTTCCATCCATTCTCGTTCCTGAGATGCTACACGTCTATTGGCATTACACTGATTATCAAACTTGCCACGTGTGTTCTTTTTACGTGACGTATCAGGCCTCTGATAGGTCCGAAGACCGATTATGCAAATTTTGCCAAGTTTGTGATCTAAGGCAAGGGACATGGAAAGCGTCTAAAATCAGCCGAGTCTTGTGTAATATTCTGTAAGCATAGCCAAGTTTAAAGTAGTCAACTATCTCAGAAATAGAACTGGGCAAAAAATTAAGTGTCAAATTGTTCTTGTTTTTAGTAGGAACTTAAAATATTTGAATGATAAATTTAGGATAAGTTTATATTTTATAGTTAGTTATTAGGGGGAAGAACGGTAAATGTAATATGGTCTTTATTCTTAAAAGTTAAGTGACGTAAATAGTTTAAAAGTGGGTAAAAGTAGATTAAATTAACGTCACTGAGGGATGGAGGAGTTGACACAAAAAGTACGGAATATGGTTTTCTTTGTTTTGTTTATATAATATAAAAAGAAATTAAATTAGAAAAGATACTACGGGTGAAAAAAGAAGAAAAAAGGTGGATGATGCAAATTTTGCCAAGTTTCTTATCTAAGGCAAGGGACATGGAAAGCGGCTAAAATCAGCCGAATCTTGTGTAATATTCAGTAAGCATAGCCAAGTTTTAAAGTAGTCAACTTTCTCAGAATTATCTTGTCAAAAAATAAAGCAGTGCGAGGTGTCCTTTAAACATGGTAGAGGGGCTACTAGCGCTAACTATAGTTACACAGTATGCTTACTTAATGTATGCTTATTTAATCGTCGCATAACTTTGAACGGTTGCCGAAAAACCTGCTACAAATTCAACAAAATACTTGTCGAAAATGTTTTTTATCTTGTCCAGTTTATCGTCTATCAGCTGGATTTAAATATTTGCTATTAATTTCCATCTTTTCCTCTTCCAAATTTTGCATCTTTTGCTAAGAGGCGCGTAATTTCCCCAGGGAGATACCATAGGTAACCCCAGCGGAAGAAGAAGCATATATGTCCAGTTTATCACCTATCAGCTGGATTTAAATAATTGCTCTTAATTTCCATCTTTTCTTCTTCAAAATTTTGTATCGTTTGCTAAGCGGCGCGTAATTTCCCCACGGAGATACCGTAGGTAACCCCAGCGGAAGAAGAAGCATATTTAAAATTAAAACAAAATGAAATAAGATCTGAGGTGTCAGAAATTCCTGTCCCATACAGAGAGGAATTTTATGCAAGGAAGAAAATAAATCGATAAAAGAGATGTAAATAGTCGCGCAATAAATGCACCCTGTTGTGGGCCACCGACAAAGCGATACTCATGTGTGTCGTTGTATCAAATAGTTTTGAATAAAGACGAGAAAACGAGAAATGCGAAGTAGTCGTAAGGATGAACTCGAAACCCAAGCTGACTTGGGAAACAAATATTCAAACTATGCATAAAACGGATTCGTCAGCTAAGATGCTTGGTCAGCGATATTTCGGCCCGTCTTGGCAAGGGTCCTCGTTAGGCTGTCGAACTTTAGGGACTACGTTGGTGAAGATTGCCGGTTCATTCGTTCATGAACTTAGTCCCTAAAGTTCGACAACCTGAGGAGGGCCCTTGCCAAGAAGGGCTTAGGTTTGCAGCTGACGTATCCGAAATTTAATAGCAAGACAAAATAAAATGGTTGTGCTATGGTACGGTTTAATTATTACTGGCATGTACGGCCGTCCCTGCCATCATTTCTCTTCTTTTACTCAGTTTTTTCCTCGTTTCATATGATTTTACATTAGTTTCAGTTTTTTTTAAAGAAACTGTTAGTCCATGGAACAGCTTTACCGAAGATGCGGTTGGTAATTCTTGGTAATTTTAAATTAGAAAATAGTGATATTTGTTGTTAATTATTTCAGTGTTGTTTTTTATTGTTTCCTTGCATTTTAAGATGCTTAACGTCACTGAGGAGGGGTTGTAGCCACGTACTGTAGTTTAGCCGATAGTAAAGGAAAGAGAGTAAAAGATAGCTGCAGGCAGAGGTGCTGCCGAATCCGCTGTGATCGAGTCCGAGACAAGACCGAGACCGAAGTGACGCTCACGAGTCAAGACGAGGCCGAGTCGGGAGGGGTTGATTCATTGGGGCTGATTAATTACCAATACCAGTTTCTTCGAGTTAGCGAGGTGAGGGGTTACCCACTTCTCGGCACCTGCTGTACACTCTTTCCCGGCACCGGCCAAAATCAGCGGTGACGGCCATAAATCGACGTTTCATCTTTCAAAGGCTTCTAAACGGGCTGATTTTGTATGTTCTAATACGTGCACTGTCAGAAGTTTCATAACAGACAACAGAGGGATGTGCGGTTTCGACAGACAATGCGTAACAAACAACACTTCGGATGTTGTTTATTGTGTTTGAAAATGTTAGCATAACAAGCGCTGCCATCAGGAAGAGCCGAACAAACGCCCAAAGTATCTGCAGAATTTCCCGACATCTTGACGACAAAAAAAAGTCAGAAGATGCTTTTTTGGCTGTTTTTGGCTCTTCCTGGCAATGTTTCTTTCGAATAAAATTTCACATATAACATTTTCCAATACAACAGAGAACATCCAAATTGTTGTCTGTTACGCACTCTCTGTTGAAACCGCGCATCCTTCTGTTGTCCGTTATGAAATTTCTGGCAGTGTGCCACTCGGTGCCGGCTGATCGAGAGTGCCGGCACCGGCCTGGCACCGCGGCTTTAGGCACTTGCTGTACACTAAAGTCAAAAGTGGGTAGCCCCTCCAGCGAAAGTCGGATGCAGCGTGTATTATTATTAATGATACGATACAAATGCAGAAGTCTTTCTTATTGTACTGCATCGGATCAAGAGATCCTTGATTTCCCAAATCCCTCCCTTGAGTATCATCTGTATAAGGAGATTTTTCTGAAAGAGTTCACGAGGCCAGGGACTCCTGAAAGACTTGTTGCTCCATTGGCTCCAGAAAAGTAATCTTAAAAAAAAAAATGCCAGTAATCATGCCCATTCATTTTTTTGTGAAGTCCTGTTGTGTCTTTTCCAGTCACTAGGTTCTCATTTGCAGCTAATTAGTTCCTTCAATCGTATCAGTCTTTCGTATTACCGCACAGGGATTTGTGCAAAGTAGTTTGTCCTGGTCAGGAAACGAATATTTTCAAATTAATGTAACGTGAATCTTTTTTTTTGACTGCCCCCACAGGCCCATTCGGGCTTTCATGCAGTCAGAAGTATGAGCTACATGTATAATGGATGTTAAGAGGGTTATAAAAGGTGTATTTATGTAGTTTAGCATGTAAAAGTTGGTTTGTATAATAAAGAGTATTAAACTAAAAAATAAATTAAAAAAAAGAACCGTCAATAGTTGAGAATTTGGATGCAAAAGAATGAAGCCACATACCGTTATTATGTTGAGAAAATAACGATATTAGTTTCAGATAAAAATATAAAGATTTGCATAGGATTTATAATTGTAAATTAGATGTTAATGATCAGTATGGTGTAGGTGACGTAAATTTATTTTTAAGTAGAACGAAGTTAAGGATTTTATTACATTTTATTTTAATGTTTTGTAACGTTACTGGGTGTAATATTCATCCAGTCGATAGTAATAAGAAAGAGAGGTTAAGATAGCTACGTGGGAGTTGCAAAAAAAAATTGTCTAAGGGATCTAGGGATTCCATGACAGCTCACCACAGCACAAGTGTGAACCGACAAATCGCCACACAGACATGTCGCCACACCGACGACTTGCCACACTGACAACTCGTCACACCAACGACTGGACACACTGACAACTTGCCACAGTAATGACTCGCCACAGACACGACTTGCCACACGACCAACTCGCCACAAGGACAACTTGCCACAAGAATAATGTTTTAGAAAAAAAAGTATATTAGAGTGTTATAGACATTTAGCTTTAGTTGACCCAGGGGAATTAGGATCCTGTAGTCCCGTTCGTCTTTGCACTTCTACCCAACAAGGAGCAGCAACATATGCCATCCTTCTCGAGTGAATCTCAACTACCAGCCAGCTGTCCGTCAGACTTGGAAGTAGCTTTCCAGAATAGCATACAAGCTGTATTAACACATCTGTCAAGGAATGTTTCTTTCATCTCTGCCACAGCATCTTTCGTCACATTCAAGCAGACCTGCAGATCTACCACAACTACGGCACTGACAAAGAATATGCTCTTCAACTTCCAATGTTACCGGCCCTTGCATCTGTTCCACCACTCGATGTCGAAGACGTTTTCGAGGAGTTGCTGGCGATACTTTCATCAGAAACGTCCCCGGTCACATACTATTTTGAAGACAACTATATCGGAAACTACGTGGGAATGCTCGAAGACCTGCTCGTTTTCCACCTTCTCTTTGGAACATGACCGATCGAGTAGTTGGGCATCTTCCACGAAACAATAACAACATTGAAGTTGGCATCTCAGCTTTAACCAGCTGATAGGATCAAGCCATCAAAGTCTTTGGCATTGCCTGAAATGTTTCACGACCGAAGAAAATTTGCGGAAGGCGGACGTGGACCGAATCAAGGCAGGATGCTCTCCACTTCGTCCGAAGAGACAATACTTGAAGAATAACAAGAGAATCGAAATAATTGTCAGTAGGTATAACCTTAGTAGTGCAATTGATTTATTGAAAGGCATTGCCCATAATTATCTGCTCCATCTAAAATTTTGTTCGAATAAATATTAATTGAATAAAGCACTTTATGTTATAAATTTGGCGAGATGTCGAACTGTGGCCAGATGTCCGTGTGGCGGCTTGTCGCTGTGGCCAGTTATCTGTGTGGCGAGCTATCTGTGTGACAGGTTGTCCCTGTGGCAAGATGTTGCTTTGGAAAGATGTCACTGTGGCGAGATGTCGGTGTGGCGAGTAGTCGGTTCCCAATTGTCGCTGTGCTTAATGGACAGGTCAGGACCCATTACTTTGTTGTTGTTTTTTTTTTGGGGGGGGGGGTGCTACTACATTTCTAAAAATAAAACAAGAACACAGATCAGAGGTTAGAGCCCATACATAAACTTTTATATTTCTATGTTTAGGGGAGGGGGTCGAACCCCCTATCCCCACTCCCTGGATAAAGTCGTGGTCTATGCTGCTTAAATACTATTTTCTACAAAATGTTGTAAATCAAGAAAAGGTTGAGATTATTGGTTGTTCTTTTAACCTGACGTGTTCTGTTTGGAATTGACGGAGTTCCATTTGTTAGCACACAAAAAAAAAACTTAATCAGTTAGCTTTCCTGCATTCTCTGACAGTGTCGGACAAAGTGGTGACACATTCACCAACACATTCACCAACAGTCAGGGACTCAGGGTTGTCCCAAGCCTCTTTCCATTAGTGAACGGGAACATCCCACAAATTTACGGAACGGAATATAACGGAGCGGCAATGTTCAGTTTTAAATTTTGAACTGAATTGAGATGTTGTCCGCTCCGAGCCTCGTTTTTGTTGCAATAGGGCTGCCGCATCGCTGCTGCAGCACTTCTTTGCTTTTGCATAATATACGTTTTTGGATTCACATTCTTCTTGGTTGAAGCGGCAGCGCTGCAGCATCTTGCAGGGAAGCACGGACTTGGCCGGGGAGCAAGTCCGTGATTCTCGAGAAGCGCTGCCGTCTTCCGCGGAAACGCTGCAGTGCAAAAAAGGATGTAGAAAGAATCAGTCCGGAATCGGCCGAGAAGTGGACCTGCAGCATGCACAAAAACGAGGCTCTGGGCTACATACCTGGTGAAGAAAAGCCACATAGTTAGCTATTCTTCAAACAGCCACTGCAGGCTCACACAAAGAATCACTAAATCCCTAATGTCCGCTCAGTTTTAGCGAAAATGATAAGCATGGTAATCAAGATCGTGCTAATCGAACTTTCCACCGTTATGAAAGTACTTGAGTACTGAAGTACCCTAAGTACTTCTATTTTTTTACTTAAGTACGAGTATTAAGTACTTCTGAAGTCATCTTCACTGAAGTAGAGTACAAGTAATCAGTTTGTTTACTTAAGTACTTTTACTTAAGTATTTCCCAACACTGTACACATCAAATGTTTTAAGTTCTCATCCATGCTACCACACATCGGGCATGAATGAGGACCGGACTTACCCTTTGCCCCTCCAATATACCGCCGTCTCTCGGTAGGGTAGGATAGAGTAGCGGTACTTGACTCATTTTCTCTTTTTCTAGGCTTCGTTCGGGTTGGTCCGTAAAAACTCAGAGCTTTCAGTCGTTCCACAAGCCTGAGTCACTTTCAGACGCAGAACAAGACAAAATCCGGACCGTGATCCAGCGAGCAGAGATGCTGGAATTGGTTGAACAAGAACGAGTTGGGTAAGCTCTGTTTTTAACTAATATAATTGCTTTTGTGATATGATAAAAAAAAAGTCCATCGGACCATAATGGAACAAAAGTAACCATGGTAAGTTCACTAAGTTTCTGTCTCAGTCCCCTTTAACCTCCCTAGCCCTAAATACTTCCCCGAGTTCGTTTTTGCCCATGATTTAAACCACTCAATCCTCCTTATAACAGAGAATGAAGGGTTTATTTAAAAAAAAATATAATCTTTAATGCCCAGGGGGAAACCTGTTGGAATAATTACCCTAAGAACAAAACGTCAACAACAAAAACTTCAAAAACATAAAGAAAAAAGAAAGAAGGAATGAAAGGAGCTTGACTTACCCGGTCTGCATGGGACGCCCAACCAAAAACGACAAGTAGCAACAACAAATGAAAAAAAAATTATAGTCCATCCTACTAAAATATTTCTCCTTAAATCCCCCATTTCCTTGCTCGCATACAACGCACCGAAAGCACCAGACATCTAATAAATAAATTATCTCTCTTGAAATAAATGATCTCTCTCTCTCTTTCAAATGTCTAGGAAAAATAAATATAAAACAACAAATCAACACTTCAAGTGAAGTGTAATAAATTATGTAAAATAATAGTTTGTACTTGCATGTCAGTGTATTTCTGTTGACATTTCCTATGCTACTTTTCTTGACGAAGAATTTTTTGAAAAATGAAGTGAATTGGATTGAATCGCACTTAAGATATAATAATGACTATTCGTTCAGCCGTAATATCATACAAAATTAATGACACTTACCGCATTACATAAATAAACGGTTACTCCTTGATCAAACAGAACTAAACTTTCGTTGGAAGTTTTATCTCTGTACACGTTTACACGATGAGGTAGGGTACTTCGGGACCGACTAAAACCAAGAAGGGAAGGGAACGCGAGAAAAGCAGGAAGGCATACTAAAACCGGGAAGGGCATACTAAAACGGGGAAGGCTGTCGCCAGAATTGTTCCCTTCCTCTATTTAGTATTCTTTGAGGGGTTCTCAAGTTTCCAAATTCAAAGTGCACCATCCCTTCCTCGTTTTAGTATCCTGACATGGGTAGGCATTAAGTTCAGTCAGGGGTCGGCAACTACAAATATTGTAATTCACCTTTTCATTTCTCGTTCTGACGGTAGGCGACTAAAATCCTCCGAGTCCAGCGAGGGGTCAGCAACTATAACTATTCTATAACGAGGAAGGGATGGTGAACTTTAGGTTTGAAAAGTTGCCGACCCCTCGAAGAATACTAAACAGAGGAAGGGAACGGTGCAGCTTTTAGTTTTTCACAGCCTTGAATTCTGGTGACATCCTTCCTCGTTTTAGTATGCCCTTCCTCGTTTTAGTATGCCCTTCCTGGTTTTAGTATGCCTTCCTGCTTTTTTCGAATTCCCTTCCCCTCCTGGTTTTAGTCGATCCCGGGTACGTCATCAATACTCTTGATGACTTTCTCTCCTTGCCGACGCAAAATCTCCGGCCTCTCCGGGTAAGCGGAAGAAAGGCAGAAGTGATTGACACGGGATTTGAGTAGTTGAGTTCGAGTCGTACGGACACGCTTACTCCTTCTTCCTGAGGATCACTGGCGTGTGTTGGATTTAGTCATATAGAGTAAACCGAAGCACTATCTTTTCGTAAGATAGAGAAGAAGCTTTCAGCATGGTATAATAATACGTTTGTTTATTGAGCCAAAAGGTCATACAAGATTAATACATGATTCACTACACCAATAAACTATTAGCCTACACCTCTAGAACTATTATGCTACTTAAGCAAGGCTAGACTTTCTTTCCTGAGTAGAAACGCTTTAATTACATATTTACGTACTATTCAAATAATGCATATAACAGATACGTCAGCTACGATGCTTTCATTCATTTATTCTTACTACTTACTACACAAAATACATAACATAAATATACTTATTGTGGTTGTACGCGAGGGCCAAAGAGACATGGGGGGAGGAAATATATTTCATGGTGGGGATTCCAGCAGATCATTTGAGGCTGTTAATGAGTTTATGGGGTGATTGTCTACCTTTAGGAATGCGTAGAAGATATTTGGGTAAGGTAAGAGTGTTGTATCGTCCTTACTTTTGCCCAATGTGCGGACAATTGGATGAAAATATTTTTCACTTAATGTGCTTATGCCCTGAGCTTTCAAATCTTCGTGGGGAAATTTTTGGTGTTAGTTACTGGGGTGAGGATTGGTTGGTAAAAGTAATGGGAAGTAAATTATTTGGTGATATTGAAAAGTTGGGAAGATTCCTTTCGGTTTCGATGAACCACAGAGAAGGTTCCTGTAAAGGAATAATGTAAAATTTTTTTTTTTTATTTTTGTTTGTCTTTATTTTTTTTTCCATGGCCTCTGTGGTTTTAGTGGAATAAATCTTATCTTATCTTATCTTATAAGGCAAGAAACAAGACCCCCTGAAGCTATCTTGGGGGGGGGGTAGCAGCGATATTCCGGCCCGTCTTGGCAAGGGTCCTTGTCAGGCTGTCAATCTTCAGGATCACCATCGCGGAAGGAAACAAATTGCAAGTTTGGCCCTGAAGATTGACAGCCTGACGAGGACCCTTGCCAGGAAGGGCCGAAATTTCGCTGCTAAAGCATCGTAGCTGACCTTTCCGTTATATGAATTATTTGAATGTATGGTTCAAAGTTAGCTTGGGCTCAAGGATTATTTATTACATACTTCTACAGTTAAGTTGGGGCTCGAGGTTTCAGGATGCCGGAAAGCATGTTGTGGTGTAATATGATATTTAATAACCAAAAACCCTTTCGGGCCATGGCAACACACAAAGATAAACACCAGACAAAAAAGCAAAGACTACCCCTCAGAAATCTTTGACGATATGCCGTACCCAGACGGATGTACCTAGCACTTGACGTTATGTTGTACCCAGGCGGATGTACCTAGCACAACTCATTATAGTTATAAAATTTGTATTATCTAAATTCTCTTCAAGCCAATCCTCGTCCCCTTCCCAACTCCAAAAGTATCTTTTCTTAGCCCTCACAACTCACCCACAATCAACAGAAAAATTAAAACAAATCTTCCCAATTATTAAGCTTCTTGAAGATTTAATCACCGGTTCGTGCGTGCCCCAAGTTTCCGTAGTAAATCAAAATTTTAATTATTATTATTTCAGAAATACTAAGTGTGCTCCATCCTGTTTACCGTAGTTACTACGCATGAAGTCACGAATTCTGGCTTTTTGCAGTCAAGGCTGGAACGAAATTTCTATTTTCCAGCAGAATATCATGCCGTGGGCGACCGACCAATCACGTTACAGAGATCCGTAGTTACTACGCTTACTACGCTCCCGAGCGTGTTAAGCAAATAGTTACTGTTAGTTACTATTTTGAGAAGGTTGGAACGGTCAGCGTAGTAACTTTTGGTGAGGTTGGAACGGAAATAGTAACTAATAGTTACTATTTGTAGAAGGGTGGAACACGCTCAATCTGTTAGCTCAAACTGACCGTAATCTTCTGTAAAGTGACTCAATACAGGTTGGTTCCTCCAGCTGCAGCCTGAACTAGACCCTTGCGAAAAAGACCTGAAATATCGCTGATGAATATCCTAGCTGTCTTCTCGTTCGTTATTCATTTTGTTTCATTTCTTCATTCATATTTCCAGGAGATTCTTGACTTTAAATTGAACGTCAGAATGGAGTTGCCAGTAGTAATAGTGAAACCAAGATGAAATTTAGGGAATTTGTATTATGTGACTTTTGGAGCAGAAAGTCCGGATGGGCGAAAAGTAGAGAGCAATTCTTTATTTTTTTTATTTTCTGTTAAATGTTGGCAAAGGACACGATTCCGTTCTCACCCATCGAAAAGTACGGCAAGCCAGTTCATTGTGGTAATTTTTTTGAAAAGCTGAGAGAAATGACTAGGCTACGTCTGTCTATGATCTCTTCATTCGAAAACTCCAACACGATACAGCTAGTTCATGTTTTTATTATCGTCAAAATTAAGTTGATAGTCAAGAAATTGTCATACGTAGTAAATATATACAGTAGGTCGTCGAGGACATTCCGAACCCTGTAAGGTCACAGAAATTGTCTTGCCTATGTTTTTACCAAAATCCTCCTCTTCCATCATTTCTCGTCCAAAATTTCCCTTCTCAAATCTTAGTTATCCGCGCAACCACCCACCAATATCCAATGTTACATTATTGTTAAACAGCTTACGAGGCTTATGGGATCCCAAACATAAGTGGAGGGATACCTACGACATCGAAAAAGTTGTCCGTCTGTCTGTCTGTCCGTCTGTCTGTCTTTCCGTCTGTCTGTCTGTCCGTCTGTCTGTGCGCACTCTAACTCTCGAAGGAAATGAGATATGTTGATGAAACTTGGTGTGAGGCTTCTTTGGTTTAAGAGTAAGGTCAAGTTCGTAGATGGACTCTGTAGCCCTACATTTAGGGGTGAGGGAGGGAGTTTCAAATTAAGGGGCCAACATTTTTTTTTTTTTATAACTATTGAGATAGTCGATTTAGGAGCAAGGAGACATACTGAATACGAATATGAAAGTTATTTTCTTGCCGGACAAGTAGTTCAACCGGAATCTGGCGAAAACCGCACACAAAATTTGTCGACTAGTTTTCGGCTGTAGCAGTCCCTACCCCTTTATTCTCAAACTAGTATAGCTCTCCGCGTGGATGCCGACATTAATTTGTTAATTCTGTGTGACGTCGGAGAGAACTAGCCTAGTCGAAGGTCGAAGGGGTTCATATATGATGTTCCTGTTGTTCAAGCGAGGATGTTGTTCAATGAGGATTCACTGGTAAAGTACAGGTCAAGTTCATAGATGCGTCCTTTAGTCCTATCTTTAGAAGCAGAGGAGGGATTTCGAGTTTACGGGGCAAAAATATTCAAGGAATCTGACGAAGACTGAATGGCGAAGACATGACCCAATTGTTTGAATCAAATGTTAGATTTTCGGGATCCCATCAATACCTTTGGTCTTGTTCAGGGTAGGCCTAGCCCTTAGACGTCGTAGGAGGTTAGATTTGTATTTTTTTACGCATTTTCTTACGTATTTGCGATGGCTGTTGGGTCTTAGAGCAACTTAATAGTATTCTATACGAAAATTAGCCGATTGGCTGGTAATATCTGTGTACCAAAAAGAAGGAGAAACCGAGAGAGGGCAAAGGATCAGCATTATCGCGAAGGGGGATCAAAAAATACAAAATGGGCACTTTCAAGACTCCGCGACCGCGGATCAAAATAGTGCATCTTGAAATAAAATTATCATCAAGTATTATAATAATACATAGATCACCAATGGTTTATTGGTCACGGTACAAGTCCCTTTTGTAAAGTGCCATCTATGTATTATTATTAATTTCCTTGATATGGGGATGTGAACTGGTTAGATGAATTTGCCTTTTGGCGGGATCACTGTTCCTATGGCCGGCGTCTACGAGACTATTGTAGTGGTTTGCGAACTCTGTTGACAAGGCCCTCGGTAGCTCAAATGGTAAGAGCGCCAGCCTCGTAAGCAGAGGGTCCTAGGTTCAAATCCCGGCTGAGGAGCATTTTTGTCTTTCAGTTCACTACTTGTGAAATCAAGTATTCTCAATTTTAAAGATACAAACCAGATTATTCGATTGTTAATAACGTTACTCATTGATGAAGTTCAGTTTTGGTAATAAAATCGGCTAATAAAAATTGTAACTAGGTGGAATGGAAAGCGTAATAGGCGATAATTCAATTCAATTCATTTATTTGTATCCGCCAAAGCTGGCGAGTAGAAAAAAATATAATAAAATTCATACAATCGGTCTACAAACTAGTAACTAGACCATATACTTTCATAAAAACTCTACGTCATTTAAAAAACAATTAGCCTACACTATCCTTAATGAAGTCTACCTAACACTTTAACCAAAATACAATCAACGCAACGCATCGGACAAAGTGTGCTTTATGGAATAAATTTTTGAAAAAAATGTTTCCCGTTTCTTTTTCAAAATATCAATGGGGTTTTTTAAACCATAATTATCCATCATAAAAGAACTGGATTGGTATTTCGAAAACCGGCATAAAAATTTCCCAAAATTAAAAAAAGTAGTTTTGATACGCGATAAATTTGATAACGTTAAAAAGGGTAAAAAAGAAGATGCAAGCAAAGCCTGTGGAAGAGCAACAGTGTTAAAAATCTTTGCAAGATTGCGTCTAGATAGGAAATCCTTAAGACAAATCACCGCCCCGAAACTAGCAGAAATACACGACTCCACATCTTTTACTATTAGAGCCCTCGTTAATGTCAAAGTCGGGCCATAAGGGATTCCCAGATATCTCAAAGACTCACATGGTTTTAGGATTGAATTACTTATACGGACAGATACTGAAAGAGAAATTTGTTCAAGGGGTTTTGGACCAAAAACCATAAACTGGCATTTTTCAGGTCGAAAAATCAGGCCATATTCATTAAAAGACTTAACTAGATAATTTACATTATTCTGAAGGCCCGATAGAGAACGGCTAATAAGGAGTATGTCGTCAGCATACGCTATAAGAGAAGCTAGGATACCTTTACCATAAATAAAAGAAGACTGTACACCATCAAGACATGCAGCGATAGTTATATTGAAAATCACTGGAGAAAGAATCCCACCCTGACGAAGACCCCGGTTTAGAACAACATCAAAATCAGTGAAAGAACCCTTCCAAAGAACTCTAATTCGAGAAGCTCCAAACCACCGACGCAACATGAGTACTATCCTCACTGGTACACCATTCTTCAACAAAGATCTAAGGGCCCAAGCGTGGATGATACTATCGTATGCTGAAGCAATGTCTAGGGCTAATACATATATTCTATTACTATAACTACAAGAACTCAAAATACGAGACAGAAGAGTGTGAGCTACATCAATATTCAACCCTTTCCTGAAACCAATTTGATTCAGACCTTGATTAGAACTACCAAAATACGGGAGGAGTGTTAGCTCAAAAAGTTTACTCATTTGACAAGAAGTAGTTATTGGACGGAAAGATTTACAATCATTTGGGTTACCTCCTTTCTTTAATAGGGGGGTAGTTGTGGATTTTAAAAAACTCGACGGAACCAAACCTGACTTAAGTATAATAGTAAACAGGGATGCAATCATAATAATAGTATTGTGTGAAGCCCATTTTAGATGATTAGCATGTAAACCATCACAATCTAAAGATTTTTTGCTTTTCAGTTTTCTTATAGCTTCTTTTACATCATCTACTTCAATTTTAATATCCGATATTACATGCTTAGACAATTCTTCTTCAAATTCAGAATCAAGTTTACAATGTACCGTCTCATCAATTCTAGAAAAAGTACCATTAAAATGAGCAATCCAATTATCAGCCCCAAGACTACTTTTATCATGCGGGTGCTTTCTATGTGACTTATTTCTCACAAATTTCCACAGCTCATCTTCATCTTCAGAAATACGATATCCAATTTCATCCCGAATAAAATCATTGTGACATCTTAATTCCTTGCGGAACAGCGATTTAGAAGCTTTCATACCATCAAAAAAAGGACCAAACCTTGGGCTTGCCGCTGAACGTCACAGACGAAACGCACAAGAGGCTTTCGTGTTTGCATCTTTTAATAACTCATTAAATTTCCATGCAAACACTCGTGTTCCCGGGTAAAAAGATCTACTATTAAAAGCATTTTTCGCTCCTTCTTTCATACAATGAACCAATTCAGCATAAAAAATATCTATATCAACTTGATCAAGACATGTTTTTTTGTCGACAATTTTTAACAGCATTTTATCCGTTTCAACGTGATAAATTTGAATTCTCTTTTTATCCCAATCCAAACATGTACATTTTTTAGAACGGACTATATTACTCGTAATGGATAATACGGGGATTGGAACAACAAGAGTAAACGACAGGTAAAGATGATCACTAATAGGGATATCAGCACAAACACCAACTATACTTGGACATAAATTAATATCCGAAGAAACTAGATGGTCAATATTGGACGACGCGCCTGAATTATGAATATAAGTAGCGTCTGAATTTTTATGAATTAGAGCGTATTGAGGAAGTGCAGAAAACAACATAGATGCTCTGATATCTTGATCATCCGTAAGGTCACAATTAAAATCCCCAACAATGGTCCATTCTGACTTGGGCGGAACTTTCAACACAGCCTTAGATAGCTTAGAACATGCATAATTAAATTCGTAATCTGAATCAATAGTATGGTAATTAGTTGGGAGGTAGCAAGTAAAAACAAAACAATTCAAAATCTTGATCGCGATGAAATATTGCGTATGAGTAAAATAAGAAGCATCAAAATTCTGACGGGTAAAAATACATATGCCTCCAGAAGGACGACCTCCAGTGGGAACCGCGGGGACAAAAAAACATGTATGATTTAACGATAAATTATGTACAATTCCAACCGAATGATCGAGCAAATGGTGCTCTTGCAGACACATAATGTCGGCTGATGCTAGCAAATGTGATAAAGCATGGACCTTGTTAGAAACACCGTTACTATTCAAAGAAATGACACTCAAATCACTCATTTCTTACTTTTATTTGCTTGCTCCTTGATCACTTTGCATCGGAAACTGTACCCTGGGTGTTCCGAAGATCCGCAATGGCAGCAATTGAAAGCCTTAAGACATGGGCTATCACGAGTATTCGTATGATCTGAACCCGAACACCTAGCACACCGAATTGAGTTTTTGCAAGCTGCAGACATGTGCTCGAGAGATCCGCACTTAAAACACATTTTTGGCAGTGACTTAAACTCGGTAACAGCAAAGTGCTCATACCCGACAAAAACACCGTGTCGCAGGTGGTAAGACTTTGAACTCGAAGACTCGAAGAATACCTTGTAGCAACTGGAAGAACCGATCTGCGTGGCATCAATAATACCTTTGTTTTGGCTTTTGAGCATATCCGGATTAAAATCAAAGGTGACACTGATCAGGCCGATGTACTTTTGAAGACGGATTTCTACACTGGGACCCACTTTCTCACTCAGACTTCTTTTTAGTATTTCAGCTGATGACTTCTTAGTTTGAATTTTCCAGTTTCTGTCCTTCGAAACCGTAACTCTGTGTATCCCGTCAGCCCCACTTAACTGTTCTAAAATTTCTCTCCGTTTATATGGGTTGTCAAACTCGGGAGGGGGGGGGGGACTGGACGTGAATATTCACCATATCGTTCGCGCTAGTTTCCATCCTCGGCCACTCTACTGAATTGGTTGATTCAGCAGGAGGCGGTCGATTCTTCTGGAACTGCTTTATCTCGCTGACGTCCGAAATCAGTTTATCCCACGAATTGACAGTGCATGGATTTGCTAACTCCAGCGATGTTAATTGTTCAACTTTTTCCGAAACATATTTGAGTTGACGATCCCACGAATGCAGCGCCTTTGTAAAATTTGCATGTTCGGTTGAGCCGGCTACTGGAATTAGGTCACCAGCAAACATGACGTATTTTGGCAGTTTCCCAGGCAATTCATTATGGCATGCATTTTGGGTCAAAATTGTTAAAAATGTTGCCGAGAATAATCGAAATGTCGCCGAGAATCCATGAAATGTAGCCGAGAATGCTGTTTTTGTCGCCGAGATTTTTTGTGTGTATCCGAGACTGCAATGTTTGTTGCCGAGAATAACAACTTTGTAGCCGAGATTTTCACTGAAAAACGTGTCGCCGAGAAATACGGATATGTGTTCGAAACCAAAAATCTAGTTCCCGAGATGGAACAAAGTGTCGCCGAGATTGCTAGAAATGTCGCCGAGATTTCGCGTAATGTCGCCGAGATTTCGCGTAATGTCGCCGAGATTTCGCGTAATGTCGCCGAGATTTCGCGTAATGTCGCCGAGATTTCGCGTAATGTCGCCGAGAATGCATGAAATGTCGCCGAGATTTCTTTGAAAATAACATACAAGTGAAAAAAGTGTCGCCGAGAATTGGAAAAAAAAAATACAGCTTAGAACGAAAAATCTGATTTCTGAGATGGGAACAAATGTAGCCGACTTGGTGGTTGGTGAGGTCCTCCTATTGTTCTATTTGTAAGTCCGGAACAAGTGTGATTCTTCGTTGCAGTACACGCTCACTACCATTGTAAGTGCTATATTTGCTATCGCACTCTTGTTGGTATTAGTCTACTCAATAAACAATGTGAGTGTGAACAACAGTTGCTCAAAAGTAAGATCCACAAAGAAGTTTCAAAGGAAAGAATATGGCTCAGAGGCAGGGGCGTTGCGAAGGGGGGGGGGGTGCAACATTCGGTAACTTATTCGGTATAATTGCCAGGATTCGGTAGTTACCACGAACATGAAGCGGTCGAGTGAAGAACTGGTCGCAGACAAAAGGACTGATCTATGATTTCATCGATATTCCTTACTTTTATTTGTATCCTAAAAACAAGCTCTCATCAGAAATGTCTCGAAAATTCTGCCTGCGGCGCTTTTCATAATATTCACTATTTTCCGGAAAGGTGAGTCATTTCGCTAGGTTTTAAACCAGTATTAGGGATCGCGATCTTTCGAAACCCTAAAAGCTAGAACCTGCATGGAAATAGCTGAATTTGCCAGGAAAAAACGAACTTAAAAAAATTTCGCCGGCGGCGCTCACTTTATGTGATCATGGCTAGTAATGACTAGTCATACAGTAGCTGCTTCTGCCGGGATGTCGCTCTATCCGGTTTCTGGAATTCTTAGGATCCTGGTGTTTTGACTCTGCACCCAACTACAAAAATTCACTTGCGACGCCCCTGCTCACAGGTGCTAAGAAAGCTAGAGTAAGTATAGTCGTTGAAAGAAATATATAACTGAAACGCATTTATTCTACGGATATGTCATCAACAAATGTGTTACCACCTTAAAATTTTTGAAATAATGACTTTAGCACAAAAACCTGGTTCTGGGGAGCTTGACTTTGACATGACGACTGATTTTCTCTTCCATTTAAGTCATCAACCAATAGCCTTGTATACTGGTTAGGGCTAAGGTTCAAGCATAGCAAGTATGATAGTTTGTTTCTTGCAATAGCCTTGTCACATGGTTATGGTTAAGGTTCAAGTCTCCAAACATCGTTTGTATGGTAGTTTTGGTTCATCTTAAAAGGAAATGTCAGGTAAGCATCACTTCATACCATCTCCATGACTGGAAGTGCAAGCCCATCTCAGAACCATGCTTGTTCATGGTTTCACATTCAAATCCAAGATCAGAGCTTCTGAGAACTTAACACGTCAACAGGGCCAGGAATTGGCTCAAGCTCACTACTTCCGAACTGTAGTTTCAATGACTTATTAGGACTGTGATTGTTCAACTCAACTTCAGAGACAAGAAGTGGTTTATCTGATAGGTGGAAATAAACAGGAAATTTCAGTCCGGTGATGCAGCTTTTCCACCTCGAAATTCCGGCTTCCTCACTACTACACATCCCCAGAGGAATATATCCTTTGCATACACGCTCCTTGTACTGATTGTCAATTAATATACTTTTTCCAAATTTTGGCTATCACCCCTCGACTTCATATTTCAGGAAGTGCTCAATACTGTTCAAAACTGGAGCTTGAGTACTAGTCAGCTGCTCCTGTTGGCTTTGGGCACGAATGATCACTGCATGGGCTTTGCCTATTCCTTCTTGCGGACCTTTAATAGCCGATTTCCCACACTGACTTCCATTATCGACAACTGCATCTAACACTTCTGAATCCATCTTCGAATTTCCGATCATAATGGCCGAGGCAGTTATGTTTCTTGATCAATGACTGTGCCCTGGAAAGGAGATCAAGTTGGGCACACATAGCACTCATCAGAAGAAACAGTGGCATTCTCAAGTGTTAGGTTAATTGTGAATGAATTTGTGGTAAAATAATTAAAGATTCTTCCTTAAATATCTGATTTTGTGAATTTCTTCTTTGAAAATCAGATATTTAAGGAAGAATCTTTAACTCTTGTTCCACAAATTCATTTGCCAGCTTGACAGGCTTGAGCCTGAAAAAGACCCTTGCAAAGAAGGGCCGAAGTATCGCTCTTATGAAACTGTAGCTGACTTATCGGTTTGCACCGTACACGATGATTCGCAGTCAGTTTGGGCTGGAGGACTATCTCCAACCTTCTTTATACTCTTGATGACTATCTCTCCATGCTGATTCAGAATCTCCGGGTACCTGCAGAAGAAATGAAGAAATGCTGCCAAAGCTGCGCTGACTCAGGATTTCAGTTGTTGAGTTTGAGTCGTTACGGACACGTTTACTCCTTCTTCCTGAGAATCACTGGCGTGTTCTGAACTTAGACATGTAGAGTATTATCCCACAACTAAAAGTTCTCCTGCTTTGGAAAGTGAACTGTTTGCTAATTCAGTCTCAGGCAAGGAGTTTTTAGCAAACTCTTTGCTTCAAAGACAATCTAGATCTGTCATGGAAGAAAAGCAAAAACGGCTCCATAGCCTGGTGCCAGAGAGCCAATGTCTGCAGATACTAACATACAATTCTCAGAAAAAGAGCCATTGACAGTCAAAGGTATTTCAGTCAATTTTGACTCAAACTATACTAAAACATGAGCTACTTGAACCACTGAAAGAACTTTAGAGAGGCTGCAATGGCCTTGAACTTCTGACTTTCCTTTGGTATATGATGTCCTCCTTCGGGAAACGTAAATACCTCACCAATCCAGTGGGCTGATCCCCCACCCCCAAATGATACCTCTGATTCTAGGATTCTGAATCTCTGATTCAAGCAACTCTGGGCCTCAGTCTAACAATCCCCTGAGCGTAATCTCTCAGCCTCATAAACTTTGTAGCAGGCACACTGAAAAACAACAACATAGGTTCAGACAGTAGGGGGTCAAGAGAACATAGGTTACCTACCCTGCACTGTAAATGACATCTCGTTTTATCCATGAAATTCAATTCAAGCCTTTGGAAGACTCTGAGACCCCTCAGTGCGCACACCTTTCGTGGATTTTGAATCCTGGCAATACCTGAAACCTGGAGGTACTGAAATCCCTAACGATGTAAGAACAAAGGCTAGCAAAATTCAAGAGAAATCCAGGAGAAATCTCAAAAGAAGTCAGAAAAAAATTAATGACATTTTCTTTCTTTATCACTTCTTATTCTTGACACTAAAAGCGTAATCTTCAATGTAAAAGATTATTTTTCTTTTCATTTTCGGTGGTCTAATTATATTGTCAATAGGATGAACACAATCACAAGTCCCAGCAGACGATTCTAATATAAATTTCCCTTGTCTTTTGAAAAAACTTTAAAGTTCATATTTAAATTGGGTAGTGGGACTGGTGGGGTCCGGGTCCGCCCAGGGGTCTACCCGAAAATCCTCCTCCCCCCTGGCAACAAAAGTCCGTCCGCCCTCCCTGAATGCAAATATATAGGAAACTAAATATATTCTGACAGCGAGTTAATGTAAACTCTATACAGACAGTCGCCCCAGCGACCCCCCCCCCCCCCCCCCGGCGGTACGAAAAAAACTCGGGTACCGAACCACCCCGACCAAACCCTCCCCCCAATTTATTTCTATGAAAAGTATTTCATAGATAGGGAAGGCCACCATCACGTATTTACATTAACTCGTGTGTCTGTATAGAGTTTACATTAACTCGCTGTCAGAATATATTTAGTTTCCTATATATTTGCATTCAAGGAGGGCGGACGGATTTTTGTTGCCAGGGGGGAGAAGGATTTTCGGGTAGACCCCAGGGTCCCACTGCACCCGGACCCCACCAGTCCCACTACCAAAACATGAACTTTAAAGTTTTTTTCAAAGGACAAGCGAAATTTATATTGGAATCGTCTGCTGGGACTTGTGATTGTGTTCATCCTATTGACAATATAATTACATCACCGAAATTGAAAAGAAAAATAATCTTTTACATTAAAGATTATGCTTTCAGTGTCAAGATTAAGAAGAGATAAAGAAAGAAAATTTCATTAATTTTTTTCTGGCTTCTTTTGAGATTTCTCTTGAATTTTGCTAGCCTTTGTTCTTACATCATCAGGGATTTCAGTGCCTCCAGGTTTCAGGTATTGCCAGGATTCAAAATCCACGAAAGTTGTGCACACTGAGGGGTCGCAGGGTCTTCCAAAGGCTTGGATTGAATTTCATGGATAAAACGAGATGTCATTTACAATGGAGGATAGGTAACCTATGTTCTCTTCAACCACTGTCCGAACCTATGTGGTTGTTTTTCAGTGTGCCTGCTACAGCAAAGTTTATGATTCTGAGAGATTAGGCTCAGGGGATTGTTAGACTCAGGCCCAGAGTTGCTTGAATCAAAGATTCAGAATCCTAGAATCAGAGGCATCATTTGGGGGGGGGGGGAATCAGCTCACTGGCTTTCGTGGGGTTCTGGAGCACCCCAGGCAAAACAGAATAACATTCAGAAAATTTAGCCTGAATTTGCAGCGGGCAAAAATTTTCAAGCTGTTAATTGTCATCAGTTATAACAAACTACTGTGGGGGCTTCACTCGTAGCAAATTCCTATTATTATGGATGACCTATAAACCTTTGCCTTAAACTTGTAAGAATTATTGTTACTTTTTTTTGCAATTCACACAGTTTTGCGCATTTGTTTGGCCCTGTTGTTTCTTGTCTATTGTTTCTAACCAGTATAATCCTCAAGGTTAGCAAAATATCTGCAAGTCTTATATTTGAGATACTTTTTGGGATTCAAAAACGTAAGTGGAGGGATACCTATGACATCGCAAAAGTTGTCTGTCTGTCCGTCCGTCTGTCCATCTGTAAGCACGATAAATCTCGAAGGGAATGAAATATTTTAATGAAACTTGGTGTGAGGATTCGTTGGGTCGTCGGACCAGTCAAGTTTGTAGACGAGCTTTCTAGCCCTACATTTAGGGATGGGGGAGAGGGTTCAAATTAAGGGGCAAACAAAATATTTCGAAACAGATAATTTGATAGTCGATTATGGGGTAAGAAGACATGCTGAACACGATGGTGAAAGTTCGCCCGGAAGCCGGCAAAAACCGGAAAGTTTGATAAAAGTAAAATTTTTATTTGAAGTTGATTAAACGTGATTTAGAGATAGGAAGACATGCTGAAGACGATGGTGAAAACCATTTTCTCGACGGACAAGTAGTTCGCCCGGAATCTGGCCCAAACCGGAAAGTTTGTTAAAATTAAAAGTTTTATTTTGAGTTGATTAGATGTTCGATTTAGGGCAAGAAGGCATGCTGAACATTTATGTGAAAAAATTGTCTACCTTGACATGTAGTTCCCCCCGAATCCGGCCAAAACCGGAAAATTGTTAGAAGCTTAAGTTTTATTTCTAGTTGATTAGATAACCGATTGAAGGGTAAGAAGAGATGCTGAATCCGTGTTTGACAATCATATTTTACCCGGAAATTTAGTTCGACCGGAATCCGGCTGGAGTCAGAAAATTTGTTATAAGTTAAATTTTTATTTGAAGTTGATTAGATGTTCATTATTGGGGAAAGAAGATACCCTGAGTTCGTTTTTGAGCTTTCTTTTTTCACCGGACAAGTAGTTCTGGAGTTCGGCCGAAACCAGGAAATTGGCAGAAGTGGCAGGAAGTTTTCGTCAAAACAGATATTACTTATAGGGGTAAACACACATGCTGAATCCATATCTGAACTTGGTTTTCTCAGATGAGTAGCTATCTGGCCTTAATCTGTTTCTGAATTTTAATTGTAAAAATGTTCAAGGAGTCTGGCTAAGACAAGACACAGTTGTCTGGATCAGATATTGAATTTTTGGGATCCCATCGAAACCTTTGGTCTTGTTCAACATGCCGAAACCCTTGGAAGGGCCCCTGCGTCTCAGTCCTGTACAGTGACTTTTGTCCCTCTAGATTTCCATGAAACGAGACCTCTGCCTAGAGTCATAAGATCATTCAGACAAATAATCTAGAAAAACACTAAGAAGTAGGCGGTACAGGATTCAGGAAGTACGAGTGTCTAAATGGGTGCAGTGCTGTACTAATCATGGGCCTTCCATCAGTGTCAACTTGATTTGCTAGATTAGTGAGGTATTTACGTTTCCCTAAGGAGGACATCATATACCAAAGAAAGTCAGAAGTTCAAGGCCATTACAGCCTCTCTAAAGTTCTTTCAGTGGTTCAGGTAGCTCATGTTTTAGTATAGTTTGAGTCAGAATTGACTGAAATACCTTTGACTGTCAATAGCTCTTTTTCTGAGAATTGTATGTAAGTATCTGCAGACATTGGCTCTCTGGCACCAGGCTATGGAGCCGTTTTTGCTTTTCTTCCATGACAGATCTAGATTGTCTTTGAAGCAAAGAGTTTGCTAAAAACTCCTTGCCTGAGACTGAATTAGCAAACAGTTCACTTTCCAAAGCAGGAGAACTTTTAGTTGTGGGATAATACTCTATATGACTAAGTTTAGAACACGCCACTGATTCTCAGGAAGAAGGAGTAAACGTGTCCGCAACGTCTCAAACTCAACGACTCAAATCCTGAGTCAGCGCAGCTTTGGCACCATTTCTTCATTTCTTCCGCAGGTACCCAGAGATTCTGAATCAGCATAGAGAGATAGTCATCAAGAGTATAAAGAAGGTTGGAGATAGTCCTCCAGCCCATGCTGACTGCGAATCATCTTGTACAGTGCAAACCGATAAGTCAGCTACATTTTCATAAGAGCGATACTTCAGCCCTTCTTGGCAAGGGTCCTTTTCAGGCTCAAGCCTCTCAAGCTGGCAAATGAGTTTGTGGAAAAAGAATTAAAGATTCTTCCTTAAATATCTGATTTTCAGAGAAGAAATTCACAAAATCAGATATTTAAGGAAGAATCTTTTATTGTTTTACCACAAATTCATTCACAATTAACCTAACACTTGAGAATACCATTGTTTCTTCTGATGAGTGCTATGTGTGCCCAACTTGATCTCCTTTCCAGGGCACAGTCATTGATCAAGAAACATAATCGGCCATTATGATCGGAAATTCGAAGATGGATTCCGAAGTCTTAGATGCGGTTGTCGATAATGGAAGTCAGTGTGGGAAATCGGCTATTAAAGGTCCGCAAGAAGGAATAGGCAAAGCCCATACAGTGATCATTCGTGCCCAAAGCCAACAGGAGCAGCTGACTAGTACTCAAGCTCCAGTTTTGAACAGTATTGAGCACTTCCTGAAATATGAAGTCAAGGGGTGATAGCCAAAATTTGGAAAAAGTATATTAATTGACAATCAGTACATGGAGCGTGTATGCAAAGGATATATTCCTCTGGGGATGTGTAGTAGTGAGGAAGCCGGAATTTCGAGGTGGAAAAGCTGCATCACCGGACTGAAATTTCCTGTTTATTTCCACCTATCAGATAAACCACTTCTTGTCTCTGAAGTTGAGTTGAACAATCACAGTCCTAATAAGTCATTGAAACTACAGTTCGGAAGTAGTGAGCTTGAGCCAATTCCTGGCCCTGTTGACGTGTTAAGTTCTCAGAAGCTCTGATCTTGGATTTGAATGTGAAACCATGAACAAGCATGGTTCTGAGATGGGCTTGCACTTCCAGTCATGGAGATGGTATGAAGTTATGCTTACCTGACATTTCCTTTTAAGATGAACCAAAACTACCATACAAACGATGTTTGGAGACTTGAACCTTAACCATAACCATGTGACAAGGCTATTGCAAGAAACAAACTATCATACTTGCTATGCTTGAACCTTAGCCCTAACCAGTATACAAGGCTATTGGTGGATGACTTAAATGGAAGAGAAAATCAGTCGCCATGTCAAAGTCAAGCTCCCCAGAACCAGGTTTTTGTGCTAAAGTCATTATTTCAAAAATTTTAAGGTGGTAACACATTTGTTGATGACATATCCGTAGAATAAATGCGTTTCAGTTATATATTTCTTTCAACGACTATACTTACTCTAGCTTTCTTAGCACCTGTGAGCAGGGGCGTCGCAAGTGAATTTTTGTAGTTGGGTGCAGAGTCAAAACACCAGGATCCTAAGAATTTCCAGAAACCGGATAGAGCGACATCCCGGCAGAAGCAGCTACTGTATGACTAGTCATTACTAGCCATGATCACATAAAGTGAGCGCCGCCGGCGAAATTTTTTTAAGTTGTTTTTTTCCTGGCAAATTCAGCTATTTCCATGCAGGTTCTAGCTTTTAGGGTTTCGAAAGATCGCGATCCCTAATACTGGTTTAAAACCTAGCTAAATGACGCACCTTTCCGGAAAATAGTGAATATTATGAAAAGCGCCGCAGGCAGAATTTTCGAGACATTTCTGATGAGAGCTTGTTTTTAGGATACAAATAAAAGTAAGGAATATCGATGAAATCATAGATCAGTCCTTTGGTCTGCGACCAGTTCTTCACTCGACCTCTTCATGTTCGTGGTAACTACCGAATCCTGGCAATTATACCGAATAAGTTACCGAATGTTGCACCCCCCCCCCCTTCGCAACGCCCCTGCCTCTGAGCCATATCCTTTCCTTTGAAACTTCTTTGTGGATCTTACTTTTGAGCAACTGTTGTTCACATTCACATTGTTTATTGAGTAGACTAATACCAACAAGAGTGCGATAGCAAATATAGCACTTACAATGGTAGTGAGCGTGTACTGCAACGAAGAATCACACTTTTTCCGGACTTACAAATAGAACAATAAGGAGGACCTCACCAACCACCAAGTCGGCTACATTTGTTCCCATCTCAAAAATCAGATTTTTCGTTCGAAGCTGTATTTTTTTTTCCAATTCTCGGCGACACTTTTTTCACTCGTATGTTATTTTCAAAGAAATCTCGGCGACATTTCATGCATTCTCGGCGACATTACGCGAAATCTCGGCGACATTATGCGAAATCTCGGCGACATTACGCGAAATCTCGGCGACATTTCTAGCAATCTCGGCGACACTTTGTTCCATCTCGGGAACTAGATTTTTGGTTTCGAACACATATCCGTATTTCTCGGCGACACGTTTTTCAGTGAAAATCTCGGCTACAAAGTTGTTATTCTCGGCAACAAACATTGCGGTCTCGGATACACACAAAAAATCTCGGCGACAAAAACAGCATTCTCGGCTACATTTCATGGATTCTCGGCGACATTTCGATTATTCTCGGCAACATTTTTAACAATTTTGACCCAAAATGCATGCCATAATTCATTCGCATCAGCCAGAACGAACAACGAGAATATATCGTCACATAATGAACTGGATGCATTTGCGCCACGGCGTTCGGGATAACGAGTAGTTGAATTAGCAGCCGAGATGATCAGAGAACGGGCATTATTTAGATCGTCAAGCTTGTAGAACCTGGAGGCTGCCGACACCGAATCATTTTTATCAGTTCCTGATGAAACGCAATTTTGAAAGAAGCTAAGGACTGGTGAATAAACCAGATCCGGTCTATCTCGTTCGTTGCCACAGCAAATAGGAGGCGAATCAATCATTGGGTCTAATGCCGTTGGGCCATGGCTAACGTCTTCTCTGACTATCGGCTTGGCCGAGCAGGGTTTGCACAGTAGGAATGTCTGTTGGTGTTTCTCACTGTATTGTTCTACGAGAGTGTCACACCCCTTGTGGAAAAATGTACCACAACCTCCGATCAAAGAAGAGCAAATTATCGTGTCTCTGCTATTGAATTTCAGAGACGCATTACACTTGTTACATTTCGAATTACTCATTTTCTGTTAAAAAGCAGTGCTGGGCGCTAGGGCTATGGGCTGAGGGCTACCTCAAACCGCATCCCCCCGTCGCGATCTGTGTAAATCTTGTTAACTAGAGAAATCTCTACCTGGAGCGGAGGCTATATATTTATCCAAATCCAAATAAATCAAATGTTCATATACACCAAGTCAATTCACGTTCAAGTAGCTCTCGCACAGCACCTCTCCGCTCACAGGACAGATCGCGACTGTGAAGGGGGTTCCAAAAATGTGTGCTGCCTAGCCTAGGGGCATACACATGGTTTTTTCCTGGACCGATGGCTGCTTATTGCGCTGGCTGGTGAGAAAGAACATAAATGAATGAACGAATGAATGAATGTATTCCCCCCAAAATCCCTAGGGGCTAATGCGGGACAACAATATAGAAATAAATATGCCCTCTAACTATACCATTCTAAATATTGCGGCACGCATTAGGGAGTCTGACAATCTTTTATTGTTTAAGGATAGATTAAAAAAATATTTGTTGGGTAATTGATTTGGTTGTTTAATGAAGATTGGGGAGGGGAATGGGAATTGGGTAGGTTATGGGTGTTTGAGTGAAGAAAGCTGATTTGGAGTGAGGTGAAGTCACTAAAAAAAAAAAAAAAAAAAAAAATATTGATCAATAGATCTTAACAATTTGATTTCCGTTTATTCAAACAATGTTTATAACGGATACGTCAGCTGTGATTCTTCATCAGCGATATTTCGGCCCTTCTTGGCAAGGGTCCTCGTCAGGCTATCAATCCTCTGGTTTAACTTCGGGGAAGGAAACAAACCTGTAATAATCATTACAGGTTATTACAGGTTTGTTTCCTTCCCCGAAGTTGAACCAGAGGATTGATAGCCTGACGAAAACCCTTGCCAAGAAGAGCCGAAATATCGCTGATGAAGAATCACAGCTGACGTATCCGTTATAAACATTGTTTGAATAAATGTTTCAAAGTCAGCTTGGGCTCAAAAAGTATTTATTGATTTCTGTCTTGCACAGGTGACCTGTTGTCACATATTGAGACGGGCTATTGGTGTAAGAATATGATCAACATGTTGTTGCAGAAACGTTATAAATTCCTTCCTTCCTTCCTTCCTTCAACTCGAAATTATAAAAAACTAAATAAACTCTCTAATAAAGTAATAACTATACCTATCACAACAACCAGGGGTACAATGTTCACGGTACTCCATGACAACCTTCAGGAATCTACCCAACCGACGCAAATCTTGGAACATTTGACGACCCATCAAGTCTTTTAGAGCCTCACCTTGAATTTCCTCCTTACCAAAAACTTCTTACCTTAAATTCCGCAACTCACTACAGTAATAAACCAAGTGTGCGGAACAATTCGTCCATCTTTCCGCATAAGGGGCAAAAATAAGGACCTGAACCGCACTTGATTTTACCAACGTATTTTCTTCTCCCAACAACTGGTAGATTGGAAAGCATATATTTTCAGATTTAGTTTAGTTACTTATTTTTGGGATCCCAAAACGTAGGTGGAGGGATACCTATGACTTCGTAAAAGTGGTAGTCTGTCCGCCTGTCCGTCTTTTAGCAGAATAACTATCGAAGGAGTGGAGGTATTTGATTAAACTTGACATGAGGACTCTTTGGTCCAAAGTATAGGTCAAGTTCGAAGATAGGTTCTGTAGCCCTATATTTAGGGGTGGGGAGGGGTCAGAAGCTAAGGAAAAAATAAAAAAATTTAAAAGCTACTGCCATAGTTCATTTAGGGGTAAGAAGACAGACTGAATTGAATATGAACATTATTTTCTCACTCGACACATAGTTCACACGGAATCGAGCAAAAAACAGAAAATTTGTGAAAAGTAAAAGTTTAATATGAAGTTGATTAAAGCTTAAGTTTAGAAGCTAGGAGACGTGCTGAGTCCGAATAGGAAAAGTATTTTCTCGCCGGAAAATCAGTTCGGCCGAAATCCGGAAAATTTGTTTAAGTTTTAGTTTTATTTGATAAGATGTTCGATTTGCGGGCAAGGAGAGTTCTTGTTCATTTTGAATGTAACGGGTTATAAAGAATATACATACATACATACCAAAGTTTTGGGATCCCATCGAAACATTTGGTCTTGCTCTATTTACATGTGTTCCCCTTAAACTGCTAGGTGGAAAGCACAGAGTAAATTTATCTGCATAAAAAGATAAAGACTAATTGAGAAGGTGTTAAGAAATCGAGGTTTGGAGACTTCAGGCTGAGCAACAATCATTCCAGTGTTTTCCCTGTAAATTGACTCATGAAATTTTTGTTTTGCCAAAGTAGCTTCGGATCGTGGATTCTCCTTTTACCATTATCATCTGACCCTGAAAGCTAAATCATGTGTCCAAGTGTTCGGGACGAGACAAATACTGTGTTCTTTTGTCCGGGCGGAAACGAAATTACGGTCTCCTGTGGCGAGACGCCTGCCCGGAAACCTAAACTCGATCAATTTGTGAGGTGACAGAATCAAGGGACACGTTCACAAAGAAGGGCAAACGAGCTGGTGTAACCAAAAGCTTTCGGTGGTGCGACCAAGAAACGATAATGACAAGATGTTCAGTTCTCAGCCAGTGCGACGAGCAAAATCCAGCGAGATTTTTTATTCAAACAATGTTTACAACGGATATACGATACGTCAGCTACGATTTTTCATCAGCGATATTTCGGCCCTTCTTGGCAAGGGTCCTCGTCAGGCTGTCAATCTTCTTGTTCAACTTCGGGGAAGGAAACAAACCTGTAATAAATAACTGAAGCTTCTACCGACAATAAATATCTTATTAAGGTAAATTATCTTCAATTACGGTAATTGAAGATAATTTACCTTGGTAATTGAAGATAATTTACCTTAATAAGATATTTATAGTCGGTAGAAGCTTCAGTTATTTATTACAGGTTTGTTTCCTTCCCCGAAGTTGAACAAGAAGATTGACAGCCTGACGAGGACCCTTGCCAAGAAGGGCCGAAATATCGCTGATGAAAAATCAGAGCTGACGTATCCGTTGTAAACATTGTTCGAATAAATGTTTCAAAGTCAGCTTGGGCTCAAAGAATATTTATATACGATAAGTCAGCTACGATTTTTCATCAGCGATATTTCGGCCCTTCTGGGCAAGGGTCCTCGTCGGGCTGTCAATCTCCTGGATCAACGTCGGGGAAGGAAACAAACCTGTAATCAATTGGCAGCCTGACGAGGACCCTTGCCAAGAAGGGCCGAAATATCGCTGATGAAGAATCGTAGCTGGCGTATATCCGTTGTAAACATTGTTTGAATAAATGTTTCAAAGTCAGCTTGGGCCCAAAGAATATTTATCCAGCGAGATTCCTCCGTAAATGGTAAGCAGATGCATATACCAATTGCTTCTGGACGATTGTTGGTGATCGAATAAAAGCAGCAAAGGAAGGGCAAGAGAAAAGCAGGCAAAGATACTAAAACCAGGAAGGGCAAACTAAAACGGGGAAAGAATTACCAGAAATCGAGGATTCGGAAAACTGGCAAGTCTTTCCTCTGTTTAGTATCCCATGAGGGGTAGACAACTTACATTTGTAAAAGTTCACCTTTTCCTCCTTTAGTATTAGAAAAACTGGCAAGCTGCACTGTGCTTTTCCTCTGTTTAGTATCCCGTGAGGGGTCGGCAACGTAGACTTGCAAAAGTTCACCTTTTCCTCCTTTTAGTACCCTGTCGGTAGGTGACTAAATCATCCGAGTCCAGCGAGGTTTTGGCAACTAAGATATCTTAAGTCAACCATTTCTTTCCTGGTTTTAGCAGTTTGTCACTGATAGTACATCGTAAGAGTTCTCAAACGAGGAAAGAAATTGGCAATTATAAATTATTCTTCTTTCAGGGGTCGACAACTATCAGATTCATAGTTCCCTTCCTCGTTTTAATAGGTTTAAGGGGTCGGCAACTAAGATATTTCAAGTCCACCATTTCTTTCCTCGTTTTAGTACGCTAAGGTACTATCCGAGACTAGTTACTAAGACCAGAAAAGAAATGGTGGACTTGAAATATCTTAGTTTCCGACCCCTCACTAGGAAAGAGCGTAATCCCTCAAAGAAGAAGAGTTTCCAATTTATGTACCCATCACAGGATACTAAAGTTAGTTGCCAACCCCTCACTTGACTGAGAATTCTAGTTGCCGACCCCTCAAAGGTACTTTAGTTGGTTTAGGTATTTTAGCTGCCGACCCCTCAGTTAACTGAGCATTTTAGTTGCCGAGACCTCAAAGCTCGTAAAACGGTGAACTATGAATTTTGGTAGTTGCCAGCCCCTCAAAGAAGAATAATTTAGAATTCCCAATTTCTTTCCTTGTTTCAGTACTCTAAGTTACTATACGTGAGAAGTTACTAAAACCGGGAAAGAAATGGTGGACTTGAACAATATTAGTTACCGACCCTTCGCTTGACTAGGATGATTTACGTCGCCTACAGACAGGGGACTAAAAGGAGGAAAAGTTGAACTTTTACAACTGTAAGTCCGACCCTTTACGTGATACTAAGCAGAGGAAAAGCACGGTGCAGCTTGGCAGTTTTTCGAATACAAATGGAAGAAAAGGTGAACTTTTGCAAATGCAAGTTTCCGGCCCCTCACGGGATACTAAACAGAGGAAAATCTTGCCAGTATTTCGAATCCGATTTCTGGTAATTCTATCCCAGTTTTAGTTTGCCCTATCCTGGTTTTAGTATATTTGTCTGCTCTAATCTTGCCATTCATTTCCTGCTTTTAGTCGATCCCCGATGTTTCTACCTTACTAGAGCCAAGGCGTTTTCCGAGACACCTTTTTTTTTGCCAAAATTTTCTGGTTTTGCCACACACCCAACCCACGAGTTCAAAGTCACGGAAATGCCGTTTTGTCTGTTTTGTGGTAATTTCTATGTTTGAAAAGTAAAAGTAAATTCTGATAAACTCTTAATGAGTAAATTTTAATTTAAAACATTTACAAGAATAATCCTCAGTATGCAGGACCGTATCTAGGATTTTTTTTTTTGGGGGGGGGAGGGGGCCAGCGGGTAGACCTAATAGTACAAAAACTTGTAGGCCATAAGTTAAAGAATATTAACGGGTGACCCCCCCCCCCCCCTGGATACGGCCCTGGTTGTATGCCTATATGCTTAAAGTTGTTCATTTTATTGTTTAGATTTTAATTTGCTGATAAATTTGAAATTCCCGCATATTTCGAGCCACAAAACCAAACCACGATGGCGCTCTTACGCTCGTTCGACTCTGACGCTGTAACTGTCGAGCTAACCTTCTCTGTGTTTCGTTGAGACTTAGTAATGAGAATGAGCTTTGCCATAAACAATAGCAGTCGGTTTAAATTTAACTTTTCAAATTTATAGGTTTTCGCAAATTTCGGCAGGATTGCTTGTCTGGCAAGAAAATAAAATTGATTCATCGCGTGTGCTTACCATCGTGCAAACCTCTCATCGACTTAAAAAGGGTTTACCAAATTTCCGTTTTTACCGGATTCCAGGCGAACTACTGGTCCAGCGAGAAAATTAGTTTCCCTTCCAATTGGTTTTAGATCTTCCTGCCTTACCTCTGCAAAATTTCCAGTTTCGGCCGGATTCTTGGCGGCAAGAAGATAAATTGAAAAGAAAACGAATTCATCGTGTTTCCTTACCCCTACATTGAACTTCTAATCAGCTTCAGACATAACCAACTTTTCCTTTTAACACATTTTCCGGTTTTGTTCATTTTTCCGGGCGAACAACTTGTCCGGAGAGAAAATGATTTTCATATATGAATTCAGCATGTCACCTCACCCACAAATTGACCATAAACTAGCTCCTAAGAAATATCCCCCTTTATTTGAAACCCCTCCCCACCCTTAAATATTGCCCATCTACGAACTTGACATGTCCCATCACGGCAAAGGATCCTCATAACAAGTTTGAACAAAATATTTCGATCCCTTCATGAGTTATCATGCTGACAGACGGACAGAATTTATTGTGTCAGAGGTCACTGAAATTTTGGGATCCCAGAAAGTACCAGTTTCATCGAGTGTAGCGATTCGCAGGGTCTGTTTCATCTCTACTGCTGAAAGGACCAACACGAAAACGAGAAAGCCTTGACTTACTTCCGGGATTATCCAGTCGGAAAATAAAATATAGTCATGTCCATTTTGAAAGGGGAAAGAATGCCCGCAGGAATTGCAACGTGTCGTCAGTAGGTAAAGTAGGAAAAGAAGACTTTTTGCGTGGTTTTTTTCTCGAGCCAAAACAGCAACGCGGCAATCAAGTTCAAATCTATACAAACCAGTGACTTGCGACCAGTAAGAGAAGGTAGACAAAATGTTTGGATTAGGTCTTTAATATGTTGTATATCCGGAGAAGGAATCAGTGGTCGGATTCTGGTTGGCCAGGGTTGGACAAGTCAATTTTCTGTTTGAAAGTAGTCAATCCCGATGAAAAATGTATCTCAAAATAGTATTATGAAGTAGGACAAAAAGTAGCAGGCAGTACTAAATGATGCTACTACATGCTTCTACTTCAAGGCTACCGTGATGCTGCATACTACTATATGCTACTATTAGCAAGACTGGATGTTACTATGGCAAGACAGGATGCTACTGGATACTACTACTTAAGACTGTATCAGTCTGAGGTACCTTAAATCAATCAATCAATCAATCAATCAAGTTTAATCCGAATAGCTAAAAGCTAGAAAAAGAATACAAATTTACAAAATACACAGACACACAAGAAACAATTTAACTAATACACTTACAAGAAATTACCAGAAATAAATGATGGAATGAAACTACGTAAACATTGGGTAGAAGAATTAGCGGGATATGGGGAAAATTTATTTCCAGTATTCCTCTCGGACCGACGCACGGAAGACCGGAGAGGAGGGGGGAATAGATGGGTCGACAACACGTTATTTTAGCTCCATATTTGTTTGAAAGAGTATTTCTACGTACAGATAATTTAGGAATGGCAAGTTTAATGAGAGCCTCTTCGTATGTAATGTTATGGATAACCCAGAATGATTCGCATGGCTCTCTTTTGGACATTTCCAAACGATCAGAGAGCTCTGCAGAAAGAGAAGAATGCCAAACCGGTGAAGCATATTCTAAATGAGGACGGATATAAGTTTTAAAATAACAGAGGAAGCATTTAGTATCCAAACCGAAAGATTTAAGGGTAGAAAGGGATTTAATTAAAAAGTTGGTTTTACGGAAATGATATTACTCTTTGCCATTACATAGTATTACATGCAACGGTTTCGTACTACTACACAGGCTACGAACATCCGGATAGTTCTAGTGACAATAGAGAAGATATAAAAGCTACTGCCACGTCTATGGCTAGTGGTGAAAGCCCTTAATCTCTTGCCGTTCCGGAAATCCGATCAATCGTCGGATTCCGTCCCCTATGCCTAATACTTTATAAGGAAGTACACGATCGGCTTAGAAACGAAAAATAGTGTCTTTGGAATTGATCGCTCCAGGGCCCGCGGAATTACATCTGTGTCCTTCATTTAGGCGGGGGAATGAAATATGAGTAGCACGGGGATAAAACCCAGTAGGTCCTTGGTGTAATTACACGAGAGTAGCTTTCTTTGTCGTAGGTAATTCTAAGCTGCCTTAAGATCATTAGACCTTCCTCTTGCTTAAGGCACACCTACTTTTCATGTTCCAGCGTTAAAAAATAGTTGAATACTATAAACTAGGCTCTGCTTTCAGCGAATTATCCACGGCCTATGCGGTCTTAAGCCTTTTTCGTGGCCCATGGACTTCTAGCAAAAACGCAGAAAAGTTCACGCAAGTGTCCAACCCATTGAACGGACTTGAATGAGTACACCAGTGAGTAACCCCTCGCTTGCACCTGGGATTAGTTACCGAGCACCTCGGACTGGCTCATCCTAATCCCTTCCCCCTCCCCAACGAACTCTAGAACACCCAATGAGTAACCCCTCAATGATCAAGTACACCTTTTTTCAAGTAAGTAACTTACCAAATACACCCTTCAATGAGTGAGTAATCCCTCGTGTACCAAGATAGCTGGTTTTGCGTACCAGTAGCATGATACGCGAACGCTCGTCGGGAGTATGATATGCATGGAAAATAGTGAAACGCGGCAATTGTGAAAATCATTCAAGTGTTAAAATAATAAAATATTGCATGCAACAAAAAGGCCACAAAGGCTCTACAAAATTCTTTTGAAACATTTAGGGTCGTATATTTGGGAAACAAACATTCCATGAATTTCTTTCTTGAATCGGCTAAGGGATGGAAAGTTTGCTGTTTCTTCGGGCAGTTGATTCCAATAGGGTGGCACGCGGTTTTTGAAACTCCACCGACCAATATCTTTGCAGAACCTCTCTGCGGTGTTTTTAGCGGGCTTATGATTTAAAATATGGAACTAAGCTCTTTGGGTTTGAAAATTGGCCATATTCCTGTTCAACGCTTCCAAGCGGACTAGTTTCTGTTAATCCCCCTATGCCTCACCATCAGCACTTGGATCAGACATGTTAAAGTAGATCCACAGGTTAGTGAGTGGAAAACCTGTCATCCGTGTCCCAGGTAATGGAGGTTTTGCATATGTTTCAGCAGCAGAAAGTGAAAGTGATCCGTTCCCCTATGTGATTAGACTTTTTACTATGTCTACTTATGAGGCTCACAACACTTGTGTAGACATTGTAAAAAGCTAGATCCATAGGGTAGTGGGTCATTTTCATTTCTGCTGCTGAAACATATGCAAAATCTCCAATACCTGGGACACAGATGACAGGTTTTCCACTTACTAACCTGTGGATCTATTTTACCGTGTCTGATCCAAATAATGACGGTGAGGCATGGGGGGATTAACAGAAACTAGTCCGCTTGGAAGCGCTGAACAGGAATATGGCCAATTAAAGGAGTTTACAGAAGTAGGTTGCATTGGCATTAAAGGTACGACGGGTCCTTTAAGGCTGAGGATCGAGGCTTAAGTAGGGCCTAGACTCGTTTAGTGGAGTGACAGGAGAGTAGTTTTCTTTTTCGCGGGTTGAAGCTGCCTTAATCTCTAGGGAACCTCCTCCGTGTCTTCTTCTGAGGATGACAAAGAGGTGCAAGTAGGATGTAGATGGGATTGTAGAGAAAAGACTGATTGGGATTCCAGGGAGAAAAGAAATTCTGTGAAAATGACACTTCAGAGCGTGTTCCACCCTTCTAACAACAGTAACTATTAGTTACTATTTCCCGAGGGGTCGACGACTCTAATTTCTTATGTACACCATTCCGGAATACCCTAATAATCCTGACCATTCCGGATTATTCCTAACTATTCCGAATTATTCCTAACCATGGGTATGGGATACAATTCCAGTTGAAATTAGAAATTCGAGTCATCTGGCATCTGGCATCCTTCATAGTTACAGTGAAGAGATTTTTTCTTGCAAAAGGATAGTAATGATGCGTGAGTGTTTTTTGTAAGCAGAATGTTTGTTGTATATGTGTGAACCGTGTTTGAATGGCATATAGAATAATATAAAAATAGTGTTACCACATTATGTAGAATAGAGAAGACTGCCACCTAATAAAATTTATCTAATCTAATATAATCCATTCCGGATTATTCTTGACCATTCCGGATTATTCCTGACTATTCCAGATTATTCCTGACCATTCCGGATTATTCCTTCGGGACGTGTACACCATTCTGGGAAAGTCGTCGACCCCTCGCTAGTTCCGCTCCAGCCTCACAAAAAGTTACGACGCTGACCGTTCCAACCTTGTCGAAATAATAACTATTTGCTTACCGTGCTCGGGAGCGTAGTAAGCATGGTAACTGCGGATCTGTAACCTGATTGGCTGGTTTACCTCGTGAAGTGATATTTCGGCGAATAGAACAAGACCAAGGTGTCGGTGGGATCCCAAAAATATAATATTTGATCCAGACAATTTGGTCTTGTCTTTGCCAGATCCAGTCTTCACTAGGCTAATCATCAGAGAAAACCAAGTTCAGATATACTTCTATAAGCCGTATCTATTTTGACGATACTGACCGAAACTTCCTGCTTTACTTCTGCCAAATGTCCGGTTTCGGCCGAATTCCGAGCGAACTAATTGTCCAGCAAAAAAAGAAATTTCAGAAACAAATTCAGCGTATATCCCTATACAAAGGACATCTAATCAACTTCAAATAAAACTTTAACTTATAAAAAAATTCCAGTTACAACCGGATTCCAGACGAATTCTATGTCCGGGTAACAAATGGTTGTCATGTACAGACTCAGCGTCTCTTCTTACCCCTAAATCTGTCATCTGATCAACTTCAAATAAAACTTGCCTTTAACAAATTCTACGGTTTTGGCCGGATTCTGGACGAACCAGTTGTCCGGGTAGAAAATGCTTGAAAATAAATAAGTGTTCAGCATTTCTTCTTACCCCTAAATCGAACATTTAATTAACTTCAAATAAAACTTTTACTTTTAACCAACTTTCCTGTTTCTGCCGGGTTCCTGACGAACTACATGTCTGGCGAGAAAATGATTTTCACCATCGTGTTCAGCATGACTTCTTAACCCAGAATCGACTATCACATTAGCTGTTGGTTAGCCCTAAGAACCCATCTATGAACTTGACCTTACCCTTGACTCAAAGAAACCCAACACCAAGTTTCATCAAAGTATCTCGTTCCCTTCGAGAGTTATTGTGCTAACAGACGGACAGACGAACAACTTTTGCGATGTCATATAGGTATCCCTCCACTTACGTTTTTTGGATCCTAAAAATACGTTCCAGCCTTGACACCAAGATGCCAAAAATTCGTGACGTCCTACTTAGTAACGACGGTAAATAGGGTGGAACTCGCTCCCAGTGACTGAAAAGACAACGGGAGCTGCGAAAGCTAATGAATGGCAAAATTACTAGAATGGGCCCTCTAAGGATGGGGGAAGAGATGTAAGTAGCTCTTGGATAGGACTCGGTAGGTCTTTAGCGTAATAAGATGCGAGTCGCTTGCGTTTGAAGCTGAAAACGGACCTCTGGTAGATGTTTAACTTCTGGATTGGGCGATGGCGTGGGTCTACGATTCGGAGGAGCCATTTTGCGAGGGGGGGGGGGGGTCAGGGGAGCAATGCCCCGCTGGGTTTCAAATTCTTCTGGCCGATAAATAGGTTTCATAAGGTAAAATGCGAAGCGGTGCCTATACTTTAAGGCACGGTCGAAAACTCAGTTTATCTAAACAAAAAGCTGACAGCTAAGGCGGCAGTCAAAACGATTTTGTATGAACGACTTGAAGTGAAATATTACGACGACTATATTTGTATGTAAAGAAGCACTCTCAACCTGATGTTATGGCGAGGGGTGTAGTAGGCCGGACATAGGTGATAAAATGTCCTTAGATACAGTAATCGGAGTCAGGACAGCCTAGGGCGTCTGGTGGCCTACTACACGTGCAGACTTCACGGGTTAATTGTGGATTCCCCCGATCGATTCCCACTAAGGTTTGCGTACCGAACCACAATAGGTTATAAGCCACCCACCATACACTAGGGAGCTTTAACCAAGACTCATAATAATGACCTATGATCCGTAAATAAATAAAAGGTTTTATTCTCTGGTAAGAACGGTACTTACAAAATAAAAACAACCTTTATGTAAAAAGGATTGTTGCCCGGTCGAGCTTCGGAAAAGAAGTGTGAAGAAGGAGAGCCTGCTCACCCAATGAGTCATGAACATGAGTTAATAAAGTAACACAGAGTTACGACAGTATAAAAGATTAAACAAACCGAATGGGAAGGGAGTAATGCTGCCTAACGGCGGCAGAAGTTAACAGTACGGGGTGCAGACGGCACCACCGTAACAAAAATTATTTTCGGAATAGCTTACATAGGTTTTAATAATGCAATTTATTCTTCTTCAGCTCAAGCATTTCTTATTCGGCGAAAATTGTCTGTTGTTTCTGGAATGGTTGGTTGCAAACAAGCGGTCGGGTTTAAGGTTTAATGGAAAAATTGCCACAGTAGCAAAAGCTAAATAATAGGCAACAAAAAGAAAATAAATAAACCCACATTAATGACTAACACATCTAAATAATATACCATTGACAACAATACTTAAGACAAAATACAGAAACAAATCAAGAACCGAACAGGCACAAATGAACAACTTACGTGAAATTTTATTGGTTATTAAAATAATTAGTAACAAGGGGGGAGAATGAGAGGAGCCGACGTGCGGTACTTGATGCTGGAAGCGGCTTGAGAAAGTGGTGGTTAGACAGGCTGGTGTTAGGGTGACAGCGAGGTTTAGGTGAACGTAAGATCTTGCATTTACGAGTTTCTATTTAAAATGTGGATTTAAAAGTATCAGAGAAGACTGAATTTGAAAGTTAAAAGAACTTTATTCTTTAATGAAATAAAATTTGAATAATAATGAGTGTGTGCAGGCCCGTATCCAGGAGTTTATTTGGGGGGGGGGGGGTGTTTGCGGGTTGGACAAAAAAGTACAAAAGTACAAAAAAGAAAAAAGACATAGATCGAGGGAAAAGCCTACAAAAATGATTATTTGTGTATGTTTCGGGGGGGGGGGTTACCTCCCCTCTCCCCTGGATACGGCCTGAGTGTGTGAGTTAAAGAAGAAATGTTGATGTTTTGTTAATAATTTGGTGACGTAGCCGTTTTGACGTCCATTTTGACGAAAAAAGAAGTTACGCGGGCATAAAAAGGCGATGAAACAATATAATTATATCATTACTCAATATATTAAGAAAAAATGTATATCGAACATTTTTGTGTGTGTTTACATACTAGTATGACTAAGATTGAAAGAGAGAAACCGAATGAATTGCGTTCCGGCTTACACATCCGCAGTAATCTTAAATGCCAATTGAATATTCGCTTACGTTATACCGAGTTCTAGAAAGCCGGGATTGCAATAAGCAATATGTAGGCTACTGACTTCTAGAAACCGTGGAGGATAATCCTGCGTTTCATTGTCTGCATATGAATGAGTTAATTTATTTCCTCAAACCGCCATGGGAACTCGTCGGAAAAACAGAAACAAAATAAAATAACATTCACAAATTCTAATTATATTATTATAATACACAAAAAAACAACTATCTACGCTCCTTACCACAGAAAATGCTTCCGATGCTACTAAAACACGCTTGAGGAAACCACGAAGGTCTTTTCAGTTGTGTTTGGAGGTTGGCTGAAATTCGCGATACTTGACCCTTCCTGGGAAGGCCTTCTTCAGACTATAGCCAAAAATTATGAGCGTGTTCCACCCTACTTACCGTAGTTACTACGCATGATGTCACGAACTGCAGCTTCTTGGCGTCAAGGCTGGAACGCATTTATTTCTATTTTCGGTAATATATCATCCCACAGCCTAATCCGGCCAATCACGTTACAGAGATTTGTAGTTACCAGGCTTATTACGCTCCCGAGCATGGTGAGTAAATAGTTAGGCTACTATTAGTTACTATATCGAGATGGTTGGAACGGTAAGCATAGTAACTTTTTACGAGGTTGGAACAAAATTTTTTAAAATGTATCGTATTATTTATACTACCTAGATAAGACAGCAGTAAGAATTAAACTAACTTCGTAACTCGTTACTATTGTTAGAAGGGTGGAACACGCTCTCTAACTTGCGGTTGACGATGATGATTTGCTCCGGCCGTTTTGATTCTTAATTATGGGCTGACGAGAAACTATCCCCGAATAATTTGTGTTAGCTAAATCGAAAATATGCCATGTTATCCAACCCCACTTGAACTGGAACTTGAACTATTCGTTTTTATTTCGAGATGGTTGTTCCAACCATCATAGCAACTTTTCATTCATAGTAACTCAGCATAGTAACTTTTTACGGTTTTGGAACGATTTTTTTTTAAATGTATCGTATTATTATACTGTATTGTATTATTTATACTATATGTGTATTTGATTATATATTATGTGAAATTTATTTGTTGGGTTAATTTGGAAATTTTTGTCACTGAACCTTTTACTTTTTTTTTCTTTGTATTTGTATCAACCATGGCCGTTTCGGGCTTTCAGTCTTAATAAATATCTATCGATCTATCTATTATCTATAGATAAGACAGCTGGTAGAATTAAACTAACTTGATTACTCGAAATATTGTTAGAAGGGTGGAGCACGCTCTAGAACTTGCGGTTGACGATGATAATTTGCGACGGCCGTTTTGATTCTTAGTTATCGACTGACGAGAAGCTATCCCCGCTAAATCAAAAATATGTTATGTTATCTAACCCCATGACATAGGGATGTTAACAGATGAGATGAATTCGCCTCTGGCTGGATCACTGTTCCCGTAACCCACTTCTGCCTGACTATAGACCTCAAACTATGTTCAATTTTGTCATCAAGTTCACTTCTTGTAATCAAACGTAAGCCTCGACGTAAGCTAATTGTTTATTGTACATCACCCAGTATTGTCAGAGAAACTGACGATTTAATTAAAACCTGAGAAAATATAAAGATAAAAAGTATATGCACTTTACGGTTGGCAACCACTCTTGCAGCAGTTTTGAATATGTTCTTTAGTGAGCTTTTCTAATTTTCTTTCAAAAAGCTTTTGTTGTTAATCAGATATGCATAAGTGCCCCTCAATACTTCAGTACAGAAAACAATTTCTGGATAAGGAGCGATTCTTTTTTTGCCCGATAGGTTTTGGAGTCCACTCTGTATTGGTTTTAAACGGGGGTTGAATACGTCCTTGATAAAATCCGATGATGAATTGCCGCCAGAGGAACAATAACAATCACACGTGAGATCTGGGGATAAGTTATTTGACTGGTGAATGAGCGATTGGGCTTTTGCCTCATATCGAGTCGCGCATAAGCCCAGTGGAAAAGGCAGCCAGCACTCAGCTCTGAAGTCGGAAGCCAGAAATGACAAACTTGATGACGCTTGACAGAACAGAGTTGGGTAAAGCAAAAAGAGGGGAATATGCATTTTAAATAGTTTTAAACATGGTTAGGCCTAAGAGGAATTGAAAATAGCAAAACAAACCTGAATAAACGTACACAAAGAAGTGAAGTGTCATTGTCATCTTTACGATAGCGCACCTACCAGCCAAAAAAAAAACTAATCTGAGAGGAATTTTATGAGGGGCGTATTGCTAGGTGAAAACAAGATCAAAGGTTTCGGTGGGATCCCAAAAATCTAACATTGCTTCAAACAATTGGGTCATGTCTTCGCCACTCAGTCTTCGTCAGATTCCTTGAAGATTTTAACTGTTAAAATAAAGTTCAAAGTCGGAATTAGCATGTCTCCTTGCCCCGATACCGAACCTCCTAATCGATTTTTAGAAACAACTTGGAGCTTCAACCAAATATCCAGTTTCAGCTGAATTCGTAATGAACCCAGATATGGATTCGATCAAAACGATTGGAAACGACAATTGTAAAGCTTTCTTGAAGACAAAGAAGAAGAAGAAGAGTTTGGTTTCATGTTTTCACATTTTTTTTCTCTCTATAGCAGACAGTCAGATATGTAAAGACATATCAGATTTAAATACCTCTTTTTAAAAGACACACTGAACATGCAATTGAACGAAATAGAAGCGGAGCTTCCTGTTTTGGGATCCCAAAACGTAAGCGGCGGGATACCTATGACATCGCAAAGGTTGTCCGTCCGTCCGACTGTCCGTCTGTCCGACTGTCCGTCTGTCCGTCCGTCGACTGTCCGTCTGTCCGTCCGTCCGACTGTCCGTCCGTCCGACTGTCCGTCCGTCCGACTGTCCGTCCGTCCGACTGTCCGTCCGTCCGACTGTCCGTCCGTCCGACTGTCCTTCCGTCCGACTGTCCGTCTGTCCGATTGTCCGTCTGTCCATCCGTCCGTCTGTGCGCACTATAACTCTCAAAGGGAATGAGATATTTTGATGAAACTTGGTGTGAGGATTCTTTGTGTCAAGAGTAAGGTCGAGTTCGTAGATGGGCTCTGTAGGCCTACATTTAGGGGTGAGGGGGGGGGGGGGTTTACATTAAGGGGCAACTGAAATATTTTTAAACAGATAATGTGATAATCGAGTATGGGGTAAGAAGACATGCTGAACACTGTGGTGAAAACCATTTTGTCGTCGGACAAGTAGTTCGCCCGGAAACCGGCCAGAAAGTCTGTAATAAGTAAAAGTTTTATTTGAAGTGGATTAGATGTTCCATTTAGGGGTAAGAAGACATGCTGAAAAGTAGAGGAGAATGTCACAAAATGCCACCTTCAACCCCCCTAGGTTTGGACCTAGAAATAGGGTATCTAGTTTGACTTGAGTCTGAGTATTTCCGACGTTGCGTCATTTTCTAAACGAACATTTATAAGATCCAGCGGAATATTTCTTGTAAATTCCGTGCGATAATACATATTTTCTGTTTGTTCTGAATTTTTGTCCACTTATGGTGGAGGAATAAGTATTTTTTCATGAAGATTTGTCCGCCAATGGAAAGTTGATGAGTCATAAGCCAATCCAGATATATTGAAAAATAATTTTCTAAACAATCATTTATAAGATCTAGCGGAATATTTCTTACAAATTCCTGGATCGGCGAAACTTTCGTTGCCAGACTATAATTCCCGAATTTTACCCTACCGGAAAAGCGTTGCTTTGTATTATAATTTCGCCCCTCATTTCTACTTCTTCACATCTTCCCCCTTTGGCTTTTCAAAATCTCTGAATCGATGAATAAATTATTTTCGCCTAGAAGCTCATAGATAGGTAGCTTGAAAGGCCCGGAAGATGAAAATGGGCTGAAGAAGAAACTGAGCCGTAGGTGGGCTTCTGGACTGGGCTCTTATGCCCGGGCCATATTCAGTCACACATGTACGTAAGCTGCGTTTGATTTTAGTCCTCCTTGTCTCGATCCTGTCTTCTTGTTACTACCTTGTCACGGTTTAAACCCGTTTTATTTATTTTAAACACTGTCAGGTGAATCACTCAGCGGACAAGCATCGCAAATAAAACGCAGTCGAGAAATCTACCCGAGACAGGACCGAAACTTCCTCCGAGAGCATGTCATCATTCACGGCGTCCTGTCTGACAGGGCACTGACAATTGTCGGCTGACAGGACGAATAAAACGGCATTAAGCGGACAAGGCAGTTAATAAAACGACATTTGGCTGACAGGACTGAGACAGGACCGGGACAAGGCTGAATCGAACGCGGCTGTAATTTGGTTCGTTAATTTGGTTATTACCCACTGTTACGTTTCGTCCTGGTCATAACTGGAACGAAGAAATTCAAGATATATTACCACCATCATCACTCAAACGTAAACAAACTGGCTAAAATCAGCGACTCTGGTCTGTGATTGGTCCAAACACTCGAAAGACACGTTTCAAAATGGCCGAGATGGATTTTCCATCTCAACAACCTTACCTTTTCAGCGTCTTCTCTTGCCAGTTGCTGCTTATACATATTTAATGGCTCACAAAAATTCAACGAAGAAACCAACGAAAATGGGTTTTTTATGGGCCAACGAATATACTGAAATAAAAGGCGAATATTTCTTAATCCTCGTTTTGGCATTTTTTTTTATCGACATTTTCTCTCTGCGCTGAAGAAGGGAGGCGGTTGTCCTCCCGAAATATTCGCCTTTTATTTCAGTATATTCGTTGGCCTATAAAAACCCCATTTTCGTTGGTTTCTTCGTTGAATTTTTGTGATATGCCAGGCCAGTGTCGTTTACGAAATTATCTATGTTTGATGGTGACAAATCGATAAATCAGCTGAGATTATCCCTCCTTGGCAAGGGCCCTCTTCAGTCTGTTGCTAAAAGAATGCACATTCGTTCATGTTGAGTATCTGGTCAGATTGATTGTAGATTCGTTCTTCCATCTGAACTACCAAGAATACCCTTGTAAAAAAAGCCAATTGCATGTTTGTGAAATATGACACAAATGGCGTAACATTAGTTGTGTTTTTGATCCGAATTCTCCGTTCCGAATTCTCGCTTCTGAATTCTCGATTCTCGTACAAATTATCATTTTTGCTCCTCTGACTTTTCCATTCTCGCTTTTGACAAAAAACAGTAATTTTGCAGCTCGTCGCAACCCGGTATACGTGTATATGCATGTTGAACACCCGAACTCTGTTGACCAATCAGGGAGGAGAACGGAGAGAGGAGAATCGACAATTCACCGTCGGAGCAAATTCTCGATTCTGCAGAATCGCAAGAAAATGAGAATTCACTTCACCTGAATAGTCCACAAACGCGAAATAGGAGGATTCGGAGGAGAATCTCAAGGAGAATTCGGATCAAAAACGCAACGTGTACAACAATAATCTCGGGGCATTTATTATTTGTAACCCCTCTCCGGATAGCAGGGGCGTCGCAAGTGCATTTTCGGTGGGGGGCTGCAGAGCCAAAATTTTACCGAATCTTTCAAAAATTTCCTAGAACTAAGAATTCGAGCTTTAAATTATGGAACAGAAACGATTACGTAGGAAGAGTAACAATAAAAGGCAGCATGGACGACGATACGCCAACTATTAGGCGGCGATTGGCGAAGCCCACGTGGAGAATATATTCCGGGCATGATTGCAGTAACAGCTACTATCTATTATAGCCAGTAGATTATTAAATGGAGCGCCGCAGGCGAAATTTTTTTTTTAATCCATTTTTTTTTGTAGGCCAAAATTTAACTGCTTCTCTTACAAATTCTATCATTTACGGTTGATGAAAGACCAAGACTCTAAGAAGTTCCAGAAAACGGATGGAGCGACGCTCCGGCAGCAGCAGCAACTGTGGTCTAGACAATATACTACCTATGATCACATAAAGTGAGCGCCGCAGACGAACTTTTTTTTTGCTTTTTCCTGCCAAATTTAATTTCTATCCAAATTCTAGCTTTTAATGTTTCGAAACCTCAATCCTAAAACTGGCTTAAAATCCCCGTCAAATGATGCGCTCACAAAATAGAGAATATTACGAAAAGTGCTGCAGGCGGAATTTCTAAATATATGTGATGAGATATTCATTTTGGGATCCAAATAAAAGTAAGGACTATCGATGATATCACAGATCATTCCTTTTGTCTACGACCAGTGCTTCACTCGACCTCTTCTGAGTTTCGAGGTTCGTGGTAACTTCCGAATCCTGGCAATTACAACGAATAAGTTACCGAATCCCAGTTATTATACCGAATAGGACCGATAGCGCGTTCGGGATTCTGTATAACTACCGTATCCCGGTTACTATACCGAATTGTTTTGCTATCGAAAGACTACCGAACAATACTCATATTCGGTATACTTTCGTCGAAACTGGAAAAAAGTCAGGATTCGTGGTTAACTTGCTAATCCTGGAAATCATACTCAATAAATTACCGAATCCGAATCATGATAGCGAATAATTTCGAACCAATAGCTTATTCGGGAGTCTGTGTAACTACGGAATCTCCATAAATATACCGAATAGTTCCGGCATAGAAAAATTACGAAATGATTTCAGTAGATTCTCTCACCAAATTCGTGATAACTACCGAATACGGGCAATTATACCGAATTCCGGTCATTATACCGAAGAGATTTGTACAGATAGCGTATTTAGGATTCTGTTTAACTACCGAATCCCCGTAAATCGAAAAAATACCGAACAATTTTAGTAAACTTTTGGGCCTCCGGCCCAAAATTTTACCGAATCTCAAAAAGGTGGGGGGGGGGGTGCTGCACCCCCCGCACCCCCCCCCCCTTGCGACGCCCCTGCCGGATAGTCCTAAGGGGTCCTACGAACGCAGACTGTTTTTTTACTCTAAGGATCCTCGTACAATATGTACCACAGATGAACAGATGAACTGTATTAAGTCAATTGTTCCTCGTTACCAGGAGCGTGACGACTAGGGGGGGGGGGGAGGACGCCCCTCCCGAATATTGTCGGCCAGTAGGTAAAAAATAGCCAAGTCGGCGCTTTGCGCCGAGATTTGTCGTAAAAACAGTCGATTTTTTTCTTGGAACCAGTCGATTTTTCTAAAAACAGTCGGTTTCTCGTAAAATAGTCAATTTTTTCTCAAAAGTAGTAGTTTTTCTTAAAATCAGACGATTTTTCTCAATTATAGTCGTTTTTATCTGAAAAAACAGTCGGTAAAAATGAACAGCCAGTCAGTAAATATTATTTTTTGTTTTGGGTAGTAAAGCCTCTGCTCGTTACTAACGAGTTTTGTTTCCCAAAAGAGCAGGCCTCTTTTTATTAGGTAATTAAGCGTGGCAATTCTCGATCCTGGTTGTCGTTACTCTGCTATTTCACGCTTTATTTGGTCAATGGTCCGCCGAATTGCGATAAATAAACAAATCACTAGAAAGGTAAACAAAACCACTAGAAAATGTCTCAGATCCTCTGAGAGTTATCGGCAAACAAACGGACGGACAGCCGATAGTTCCGTCACAAACGAATTTAGGATCCCAAAAGTTAGGTATCTATTATTAGATAAATAAGCATGGGAAATAAATACTCTCTAGCTCTAGTTGAATTTTAGTTTTTGTTCTGTTTTCGAAAACAAAATCATTGTATATCAACTACTCCGACTTGCCCAAATGGGGCGACTAGCTCGACTACCGGGCATTAATACAACATAATAATAATCCTTCGAGTGCAAAAAAAAAACGCAAAAAGGGTGAAGTAACTTACACAACAGAACAACACGGAAAAAGAGCAATTTTGTACAAATATTGTGATTGTACTATTCTGCTATTTCACGTTTCAGTCAGGTTCAGGTTCAAGTTTAGGTTCAGGTTCAGGTTTATATATTTACGTAAAAATTTATAAAATAAATTACACTTCTTTCCCGACAGAGAGGCATCTCGAATGCTCGGGAACAACATACAATGAAAAAAACAGTTTAACTTAAATAAATAACGAGTAATCATCCGCAATACCATAAATACAAAATAAATAACAAAATACCACATTCACCAGACCAGACTTGCACCTCCAACTTTTCAATCCTATGGACCTTTGCAAGGGAATGCAACCTTCAGGACCAGACAAGAGGGGAAACCACTCTTTATAATAAATAAATTTAGTATTTCATAATCATTATTTCTTTAAATTTCTTCTTTGTTAATCCTACAGAAGAGCCAACCTGGATCTTACTATTATATTTATTATAATTGATTATCATACTATTCCTCAATGAAAATCGCGACCGCTCACATCTGATCAAAGGCTGCCTAACCGAATCTGTTTGCCGGGTATTATAATTATGGATGGATGATAGTCGGTCGATGTCCCTACGGATATGCGAGAAAAAAAAATGTCAGTCACTTGGACAGTTATCGTTCTAACAGACCGAGAGTCGACAGGATAGTCATCACAAAGGAATTTGATATCCCCAAAAGTCACCCCTCTTTTATTAGGCAATTTATTTTATTAGGCAATTTATTAGGCAAAACCTTCATCTTGATTATCGTCATTATGCTATTTCACGTTTTATTCGGTCAATGGCCCGCCGCAAACATTCTATCGTTTTGCCAAATATATATTGCACCCCCCCCCCCCCCCCGCCCTTGGACGAGAAAATCTAAAATTCCAGTCGTTTTCAAATTAGTGATCCACTAACAGCAGTGGAGAAACAAATATAAGCTTATAGCCAAAGTACTGATCACGACTGGAAAAACCTCTTGGTTTAGTTGTATGGTAAAAGTTATACTGTGTATTTTGTAAGTTATTCTCTTTCGTGTTTACTTTCTTTTCTGTTTCTCTTTTTTCCTTATTACTTACGTCTTTATGCCTTGTGTTTATTTTGACGGGTCATAAATAAAATCATCATCATCATATTAGACTCTGGAAATATCAGACTGACAATCTGGCATTCTAGTATTCTTATCATTTATAAATATTTTCTGGGAATGGTTTATAATAAAAATAATAGTAATAATTTATTTGTGACCCACCATCTAAGAAAAGAAGCGGAGTAACTTAAGAAAAAAGAAAAGGAACGTAAATTCCAAAACAACAACAACACACAATCAAACAGCTCAGCACTCTGCGCGCTGTCGCTACCCGTATGAGCGGATGGTTAACACCCAACGTGGCCAAACCGTTCTCCTGAAGGCAGCTACTTTGTTTTATAAAACAACTAATAATATCAGGAGCACCAAAAACTCTAATGACCTTTCTGTTGCTGTATCTGCGAGGTAGATACAGTAAAAACTTACAACACCGAAAATTCATAACTCGTATATCACTGATATCGCATGGGCCTAACAGAATATAAAGTCCGATGAAGTTGCTAAATATTCAAGGACAGAAGTGTAAGCACGATATATGTACCACAAAACCGAAAGGGAAAATTCACAACATGAAAATCGACCGTTCGGGAATAGCGGAACAACAAAGCGTTGTATTTTTCTCCGGTCTTCAAGCCAATTTAGAGCGGTGTCGTAGAAAAGGCGCGGGCGCCCCACGATTTCTGGTAGAAATGCCCGTTTGTAAGATTTATTTCCAACCCATTTCCAAATTTGGTGATTTAATGGGTTTATTTGGTTCCCATTCGTTACCGAATTCCGTAATTCATAGGGCATTTCTTTAGTCCGTATCTGTTCCATCATTCTATCAGTCCATTGATTTAATAGTTCGGTATTTGATAAGATTCCTTTGGTTCTGTTTCGTTACCGAATTTGGTTTTCTTCAGTCCGCATCTATTTCACCGCGTCTTTCCATCCATTAGCAAATCAGGTGATTTAACGTGTTTATTTGGCTCAAATTCGTTACCGAATTCGGCAATCCACCGGACTTTTCTTTAGTCCGTATCTGTTCCACCACATCCGGTCCATAATTAGGCAGATCTTCTGATTTCAGGTACTTTTATTTGGGATCGCAAAAAGATACTTTGATCATTAGTGTTTCCACAAAATTTCGCATGCGGCCCATTTCATTGTATTCTCAGTTTAGAAGAAGGACGAGTCATTTAGTTGTCGTTTAAGGGTTGGAATTTTTGGGTGTTTGAACCACATTAATAGCTAGAATTTGTATGCTAAGCAGCCGAGTTTTGCCAGAAAAAAGACGGTTTCGAAAAATTTCGCCTGCGGCGCCTAGTTAGGTTTGTTCTGTTTGCCGCCGTTAGCGACGTTGCCACATCGCAACAACGGCATTTTTCGTCGTTAGATTTTGAAGTTCCGTCGGCAAAACTAGACGCCCCCCCCCCAAAGGCAAACGGCTACCGACGCCCCTTGCGCATCCATTAGCTGATAGTACAGAAGTGGAAGGACGTGAAGACGCGTCGAATTTCACGTTAGACTTGATTTTGTACATACTATGCAACTTTTTACACTGTAACTTATTTAAGGCAACTTTTTAGGAAACAAATTGATTAGATTCCATAAAAATCAGGTACCGATTCGGTAAATTTTACCAGCCCCCCCCCCCCCCCCCCGAATGAAGAAAGGCTCGGGACGCCTTTGTCTATTTAGTGAATAAGTGGTGCGGCTAGCTAGATTCTCTTATAAGTAAGTAAGTAAGTAATTTATTTGTAACCCGCCATTTCGAAAAAGCGGAGTAAATAAAAGAAAATAAATAAAGAAATAAAGACACAGACAAATATACTAATTTTCAATCTTCGGCCAGGAAGCAGTGTAGAAGGTCGTGTGCTGGTTGTGCTCTGTTGTCAATACTTTTTATAGTGACGAAGAAACATTCAAAAGGGTAACACTTGCATCTTGAATTTTGAACTTCTCCGTCAATGTATGGTTATGGCATAATTTCGACAAGTGGAGCAGGTGCTTTGCATATTTAAAATAACATGATTTCATCTTCTTGATCTCCTTCTTTCGTACAAGATGAGTGACACCAGAACGAAATAGTAGAGAAGGAGCGCAGAAGGTGCTGTACAATTTTCCCAAAGCTTTACGGTTATAGCGCCCCCAGTTGGGGACGATGCGCCCATAGGCGGTACGGATCTCAACCCTTTTTGGTTAATTTTTAAGCGTGGACAAACTTCTATCCTGATTGTCGTTATTCTGCTATTTCATGTTTCATTCGGTCAATGGCGTTCCAGCTGTGCACGAAAAGTAAACAAAACGGCAAGGTCACCAGCCAGACTGACTAATTGGAAATTTCCCGGAGACAAAAAAAGAGTCGAGTTCTTTGAACCCCATTGAAAAGTGTGGAAGTAGATAACCGGGAGACTAGGTTACTCCGATGAAAGGTTCTTTTTCAAGATCTGAGGGACGCAATTGAAAGAGCGAGAGGGAACAATTATTAAGAAACAAGGGCCCATGATACATTGTGCTTGTCTTTCTCCCTTTGTCCATTTGAGGCAAGGTATCCATATCGACAGTTTGTTAGTGGTCCAATATTTTTTCCAGGAGGTTACTTTTAGTGGTCGGATTAGTGTTTCTCTCCCATTTGTTTATGACCGTCGTTAAATATATTAATCTTCTAATCATCAGCTCTGATGATTGAACATCATCTCAGGTTTTACCGGGGGGGGGGGGGGGGGGGGGGGGGGGGGCTGTTCGAAATCCGAGCGTAGACTCCGCAAGGAATACTCGAATAAAGGGACCTGTAGAGGTGCACACGATTCCAATTCTGGCAGACTAGCTAAAGTCTCGTTTCACTGACCAGATTTTATTTCTGGACAAAACATAAACCTGCTAGATTATATAAAATGTAATCTTTTACTTCCTGAATAAGCTACTCGCGCCTAGTCGGAAGATTTGACAACTAAATACAGAACATTTGTCAAGACAATTCTAAGAGGTCAAGAATTGTGTAAATTTGAAGTGGTGCAGTCCATTTTTTCTGAGCGGCTGAATTAAACACCCGTCGCGGTTTTATTTAATTTCCGGGTCAATCCACGGGGAATGAGACCTAGCAATTCCACCATTTTAAAAAAGTCAGATTTTACTAATATTTAAAGAACTTATATTGCTAGATAGTCCTTCAGCCCAAGCTGACTGCGACTCATATTTGACGGTGCAAAACGGATAAGTCAGCTACATTTTATTAGAGGTATATTTCGGCCCTTCTTGGCAAGGGTCCTATTCAGGCTCAAGCCTCTCAGGCTGAAATCAGTCTTCAGAGATGAAGTTGATAAAATCAGATATTTAAGGAGGAATCTTCACTTATTTTCTCACAAGTTCATTTTCCAGCCTGAGCAGCTTGAGCCTGAAGAGGACCCTTGCCAAGAAGGGCCGAAATATAGCTTTAATGAAATGTAGCTAACTTATCCGTTTTGCAGCTTCAGATATAACTTATATTGCCTTGTATATTAATTACATGCCATCTGTGTAACACAATCTTGTCTGCACCGAGATCTGCACCGAGATCTGCACGAATCTGCACACAAGGTTCCATCTCCGGCCGGTTTAATTTCCTCCCATTTCCTGCGGCATTTTCTGGCATATCAAAATCCGTAGTGATGAAGCATCCCATTCGCTAATTGCCCCATAAAATCGATATTCTCTTGGCAATATTCTTCGAGGTTGTCTCTTCCACAACAATGCTGCTCATGCGAACGCAAAAGCCTCGGGGGGGGGGGAGTTTGGTATATTCAAATAATGTATAGAACGGATACGTCAGCTACGATGCTTCGTCAGCGATATTTCGGCACTTCTTGGCAAGGGTCCTCGTCAGGCTGTCAATCTTCAGGGTCAACGTCGGGGATGGACAGAAACCTGTAATCAGTATGGTATTACAGTTAGCAAGCTTTAAAACCTTTCGACCCAGAAGTAAACAATAAATTGGTTCTCATATGTGTCCTATTTCCAGTCGTTCGGGGATAATCTGTTATTTTATGACAACAAAAACTAATAATCGGCTCTGTCCGTCGCATGTTTTTTGAACAAAGTGAAAAAAATTTGAATTGTTCTCTTGTAGAATAGGACCGAAGTGTGACAGTCTGGTTACACAGAACTTATTCACATAAATAGGCTAGAAGATCCGATGAAAAATCGCTACTTCGTTTCTTCACTATTCATATAATCAATTTTCTTCAAACGAATTTTTCTTTCGGATCTGTGGTACCTCTATGTGCTTATATCTCTATGGTTGAAACATTTAGTAATCACAACGGTAAAGGATTGCCAAACAGTAAATCTGTTTTGGGTCACAGCAACAGCTTTCTTTAGAAGTGACCTTCCAGTCTAGAATTGAACCTTGGAATTGAACTCTGTTCATGTGTTCTCCAAGCCATTGACATTTCTCTCTTATCTTATGCCGACGATATTTTTAATTTAAGCAGGTCAATCAAGTGGGCAGAAGAAAATTCTAAATTATGCAAAACGAATATGTTCATCAAGGTGTTGGATTTAATTCGGCTAAGTCAGGTGTCGTATGATTTAATTGGGAAGCTGAAGGCCCCGTGCCCTCCATTGCTCTTGGTGATATCAATGTAAAACCTGTTGAGAGCATTGTTTAACTTGGTCTCCCCATTGGTTCGTCATTAAAACACCCGCCGGCTTCTATCTGAACATTTTGAAAGAGAAATATGCGCTTCCTATGCTCTACTTGTAAAGAATGTAACCCGTTTCAACCGAAAAATCCTAGCTTCCCTTCAGAACTCCGTTGCAATACTTCAATTTCTTTACAGCTCCCGTCTGGTAAATATTCTCAACTAGTGAAAAAAATAAACTCCGTTCCATTTTCTTCAGATTTTTCCAAATACTTACTTGGCCCCCCCCCCCCACCCTTCGACAAGAAATGCCAAGATGATGAAAATATAGAACGTAAGAGACCCTGAGCTTGCTATCTCTAACCTATTTAGCAAGCACAACTAAAAAATCCAGTCCCACCCGTGGAGCAAAATTCTCAGAGTTTAAGTGTATATGTATGTAATCGTGTTCAGTTTTTAGTCAGTCAGAGAGTCTCAGTTTGTAATTGTCGATTTGTTGTGTGTTTCCTATGAAAGTGTTATGTTTTGCTTTTGTTTTGTTTTCTGTTCGTTTTTGTACTCCATCCTTTTTCTGTTTGAAATGACGGGTGATAAATAAATAAAGAAAGAAAAAAAGATTCCTTACCTTCGCTTCGTTAGCTATACAGACGCTTTTCTTGAAATTCATCATTATGAACTTTGTCTTTTCGAGCCAGCTGCTTATAACACTGTCAGAAGTTTCATAACAGATTGCGCATAACACTTTCAAGAATAAGACCTTTTCACTTAGAAATGAAGTGTTATGACCAATTAAGTTTATACTATTTCCTGCCTAGATCTCCAACAACACCTTCAATAGGTAAAAATACTATACTGTCAGAAGTTACATAACGACAACAGAAGGATGCGCGGTTTCAACAGATAACACTTTGGGATGTTATATGTTATGTTTCTTTCGTTCCCGTTAGTATTTTTACCAATTGAAGGTGTTGTTGAAGACCTAGGCACGAAATAGTGTAAACTTAATTGGTCATAACACTTTATTTCTAAGTGAAAAGGTGTTATTCTTGAAAGTATTATACGCTATCTGTTATGAAACTAAATGAACAAAAATAAAAAGAAATGCCCTATCCCTTGCATATCTTGCCTCTACGTCCTTTGTCATTTCCGAAATCTCGAACTACGTCTGCCATTTTTCAGTCTGCCATAAATTGATTGATTATCAATTTATCTATTTCCTATTACATATCACATATTAAGCAAGTAAGTAATTAAGTAAATTATTTATGACCCGCCATTTTGAAAAGGCGGAGTAAATGACGAAAATAAAGAAAATAAATAAAACACATATATACACATAGAAAAAGACACTTGATTTTTAATCTTCAGTCAGGAAGCAGTGGACGACATCTTGTGCTGGATGGGCCTTGCTGTCTATGAGTTTTGAAAGTGATGACGAAACATCCAAAAGGGTAACACTTGCATCTTGAATTTTGAATTTCTCCGTCAATGTATGGTTATGTCATAATTTCGACAAGTGGAGCAGGTGCTTTGCATATTTAAAATAACATGATCTCATCTTTTTAATCTCCTTCTTTCGCAGAACATGAGTGAGGCCAGAACGAAATAGTATAGAAGGAGCGCAGAAGCTGCTGTACAAATTTCCCCAAGCTTTACGATTATAGCGCCCCCGGTTGGGGATGATGCGCCCATAGGCGCTACGGATCGACTTATAAACTTCTTGAACAACCGAAGAGCAAAATTTTGACAATGAACATTTGAATGTTATGCCGAGCCACCGTAGAGAGGCGTAATTTTAATATTAAAATTACAGTAAAACAGGACGGGTTCTTTAATAAATATATACAATTATTTCATCCATTCGGTGGCTCAGGGCGGCAGCACAGTCGACGGAAAAGGCGGTAGAAATGGCCGAAACGGCGCACTCTGCATTCTCGTGAATTCTCGCTTTAAGCCTCATCAAATAAAAGATTCAGTAGTTGCGTTTTGGCAGATACCATGGTATCTGTTACCACGATAACTGGATCTGCAATTGGTCGTTTTTGCACTTACCTTGGTATGTGCTATACGGTTGCTATGCAAAAACGACAATTGCCGAAATTGCGCTTTTCCGAGTCATCCCAAAAAAAATACTGATGTTCAGTCACATCACTAAGTGCCAAACTTCTTTCTCACCAATTTGGCAGAAATTGACGAAAGTGAGAGACCAAGATCAGTTACCACGGTCGGGCCGTGGTATCTGACTTCGACTTACTTTATTTACTATTAATTACAAAATAAACTATGTAAACACACAACAGCCCGGGGAAGGCTCAAACAGCCTGATGATGGACCGCTGCAATCCTCTGATTCTCAACCTATAACAAATTTCATAAGAAAAAGAACAAGAACACTCTCACTCAATTAAACTTTAATACCAGAATCTAAAAAAAAGAGAATATAAAATAGGAGAAAATTAAATAATTTTTAAGTTTTACTTTAAATGGCCCAATGTGTTCAGCCTCCTGAATGCCAACTGGGATATCATTCCAAATAGCCGGAGCTAGATACCTGAATATTAGATACCACGGTAACTGGCCAGATACCACGATAACTGCAAAAATACATTTTGACCGTGGTATCAGATACCACGATAACAGACCGTGGTGCCAGATATCATGGTATCTGCAAAAACGAAACTAAGATTATTTTCTAGAAAGATTTCACTAGCAGAGTAAAGTCGAAATCGATTTTTATCCACCCTAACGGCACTATGCTGATTTTTGCGTTCTCTCTGGACTCTTTCGATCCGGATCGGACTCCCACTTGTTGTTGCTAAAGAGCTTACTTATTTATCAGCTTATTTATTCTCGACTTTTTTTTATTGTCAGAAATACCGGTTTTATAAGATTGCCGTGTTTCGAATGGGTCGCGCGGGTCATTGTTGATATTCCAGACGTTAGAGACGGGATACCTATCAGTTCGTAAAGTCTGTCCGTGCGTCTGTTGGCTTGATAGCACTGAAAGTGGTGTATCGTTAGAGCTTGGTGGCAGGACCCACTGGGTTAAAGTACAAATCAAGTTCGTAGGTTCGTAGACCTATAGGCTTAGTGTTGGGCTTTTAGGTTGAGGGATTAAACAATATTTTGTCAAGCTAATGTTAAAGTCGACGGAGGGATCGGAAGACATGCTGAACCCAGATGTGAACTTCATTTTTCACCTGACCATTAGTTCGCCCGGAATCCGGCAAAAATCTGAAATTTGGCAGAAGTTAAAGTTTTGCCGGAAGTCGAATAAAGGATCGACTTGGAGAAATGTTTTCGAAATCTTTCAGTTTTAAATATTCATCCAACAGATCTAACAGTCTCTGAAGTTTCACCCTAGATTCCGCCACCAGAATGATATCGTCAGCGAACAATAGCATGCAAAGTTCTGAAATATCTACCGGAACCAACAGCGCCGCCCTATTCACCATAAACTTTTCAAAACAATTTATAAACAATGAAATAGAATTGGTGATATTGTAAAACCCCAACCTTGAACAATTAACATCTGAAAATTTACCGGCCAACCTTTACGACGATTAACCTGATAACACGTATACATTTCTAGGATTAATGGGACAAGTAATGATGGCAGACCCATATTGAACATGTCCGAAAGCTTTTTGGTGCTGTAAATGCTGCATTAATGCTGCATTTTCTTTTTTTTTGTTCCAAAGCTTTTACCTTTTTTTCTTCTCTAATAAATATTCTTTGAGCCCAAGCTGACTTTAAAACATTTATTCAAACAATGTTTACAACGGATATACGTCAGCTATTCTTCATCAGGGATATTTCGGCCCTTCTTGGCAAGGGTACTCGTCAGGCTGTCGGTCTTCTGGGTCGTCGGGGAAGGAAACAAACCTGTAGTAAGTCAGAAAACTTCGATTTACTGAAAATCTGATGTGTACATTTTTAATTTATTTTCGTAAGCTTTGGTTCAAAGTGTCAATGAGTGTGTTCCCCCCTAATTACCATAGTTACTACGCTTGATGTCACGAATTCCGGCTTCTTGGCGTCAATGCTGGAAAGTATTTTTTTTTTATTTCCAGCAAAATATCGTGCCACGGGCTAATTTGACCAATCACGTCAAAGAGAATTCGTAGTTACCGCGCCTACTACACTCGCGAGCGTGGTAAGCAAATAGTTACTATTTCGATAAGGTTGGAACGGTCAGCGTAGTAGCTCGTCTCGAGGTTGGAACGGAAATAATAATTATAGTTACTATTGTTAGAAGGGTGGAACACGTTCAGTGTGAAAGTGGCTCAACAGTAGCACAAGTTCCAGACCCACGAAACATGAGTATTAAGCTTGGCCACACTTAGCTCAAACAGCAGCATATACGTCCTTCATAAAATCCGATGACGAATTGCCGCCAGACGCGCCAGAGGAACAATAACAATCACACGTGAGATATGGGGATAAGTTATATGACGGCTGAATAAGCGATTAGGCTTTCGCTTCATATCTAGTCGCGCATTAGCCCCGTTGAAAGTCAGCCAGCACTCAGCACGGAAGTCGGAGCCACAAATGAAAAACTTGATTACGCTTGACAGAACAAAGTTGGGTCAAGCAAAAAGAGGCATTTTAAACGGTTTTAAACATGTTAGGCCTAAGAGGAATTGAAAATAGCAAAACAAACCTGGATAAACGTACACCAAGAAGTAACGTGTCATTGTTTTATTTACTGTAGCGCACCTAGCGGCAAAACAAGAGCTAATCTGAGAGGAAGTTTGTGAGGGGCGTATTCGACAAACAACTGAAAATCCCTAGGGGCCGTGAGATTTGATGGGCGTTGTGACAGGTTGTTGATAATGAGCAGACTGTAATTAGGGGTCAGTTAGGAATCCTGTGACATAATTATACACGCTGTTTTGCTCTAATTGATCTCCTAAATTTAAAACGACAACATTCAGAATTAGTTGAATCTTGTTCTTTTTCTTTTTTCTATTTTGCAACCCAAAAAGCCAGGACATGAGCCCAGTGTGATCAAGCTCTTAGTCTCGGGTGGATAAACAGCGCAGTAATAAATCTTGCTGAACCAAACCGGACAATCAAACACAAACTGAATCCGTCGAATTCGGAGTAAACAGCATAACATAATAGGATTTCATATTCAGCAGAATTCCCTGAGATTTGTTTTCGTGCCCACGGCTAGATTGACATCCTCTATTTCCCTTCCTTTGAGTTTCAACACAGCCCATTTTCCTCAAACTTTCTTGAATATATTAAAACTGTCACACAGGGCTGTGCACTACTCTTCATGGCTAACTCTCCTTGCCGATGCAAAATCGTGGGTACCTAGCAGAAGAGCCAGAAGCGGTGTACCCTCGGGTATCACAGCTGCTCCCGAAGATTGCCGTGATTGTTTGACACAGGATTTGAGTTGCTGAGTTTGTGTCGTTAGTGACACGTTTTCTCGTTCTTCCTGAGGATCACAGCCGTGCTTTGGACTTAGTCATATAGAGTATTCTCAAACTTGAAATGAGGAAATCAATCTCTGATGAACTTTGCAGTGGGTCACCAACCGAAGTTAGTGACAGCGCTCGCGGAGTAATAAAATCTCGCCAAAACTTCTCAGAGCCTGCGGTATTACGGAATAGTACTGAAGGTTACTGGGTTAAGAAAGCACAGCTCTTGATTAATGATTAATTTGTGTTTAAATGAAATTAAGTTATTGTTTAAGTTAAGTTAAAGTAGTTTGTGGTAGCCGCCCAGTGCCAGTGCATTTATGTCTTCTCATGGGCGGTTACCTATCGTGATGGGTTATTATGTAATTTAGCAAATAAAATAATCTAATCTAATCTAAATCTAATCTAATCTAATCTTGCTAGAAACAACTTTTCACGATAAAGGGTTCCGGGAGTAGCTTTCTTCTGAAACTCATTATCTTAAAATTACCTTAAATCGCACTTCCAGCTAGATAACGTGGTGTAAAAGCCAGGCTTCACCTTCCAGATTCCCAGACGTCCGGGGCTTCCGCATAGTCAAGCCAACCCTTCCAGATTTTCATGATAAACGATGATAGCTAAATTTGCTGTTCTTCAACATTTCCTAGATGTCCCCTTTACATTTCAAACAGATCTTGCTTGCATCCCAGTCACAACTGTCAATCACTTTCCCTTTTTTTCCCCCACTTCCATATTTGTAGTGTCTCTCGAACGTGTTGCCTCTATGGCACTTTCCAGACATCCGGAATCTGGGGTGTCCAATACCCCGGACTTCCAGACGTGTTGCCCCTCTTTACCTTCCAGATCCGTCTCGACGAAAACGGCTGTCTGGGATCCGGAAGAAAAATCTGGAAGGTGAGGCCTCGCTTTAATCCTCCTGTAGAGTCTCTCGCTGGTTGGCGGCTTGGTTGTTCGATCGTTGTTGTTACATCGGCTCCCTGGCACTACAGTATAGCCCGACATCCCTTGGTTGGTAGGTGTTGTTGTCTCATCGGCTCACTGGCACCCCAGTGCAGCCGACATTCAGCATTTCTTTGTTCTGTCCAGGGTAGTGGCGTTGATAGTTTTTTTCGGAAAGGCTGTTCCAGAGTACAGAGAAAAAATTATGCCGGTTACGTCGTTTACAGCTGGTCAGTTGGAGCTTCTTGGAATGGCATCATGTCGACCTTGATTGCGAGCTTTCAAATAACCCAGGGATAATGTCGGAGTCTAACAGCTTATATAGCCTACTTTCCAAGTCAAATTGGATTATCTTGCTAGCGCTTATCGAACCTGTGTTAGCGGTTATGCCGGGGCCTCATTCAGTCACATCTGTACGTAACTTGGTTCAGTAATTTGGTTAGATTTCAGATTCAGATACTTTTTACTTCACAATAAAACACACAACCACATTATACAACAAGAGCTGAAAGCTCATATGGCACTTGTCGGAACAGTTAGCATGTTTGTCAGTTTGTCCACCTACAGCTACCCTAAATGGCCTGCCAAGTTTCATGGTCCTAGCACATCTGGAAGCACCCTAGCTCGAGATCACCGAAATTCCGGGAAACCCCCTCCGCTTCCCCCACCGGGACACAATCAGGTCCTGTTTTGTCAGGAATGCATCTAGGGTTTACGCTTGCTTTTCCAACCAAGTCTAACTCCGATGCCTCGACTTTAAGCGATTCACGAGTTTTCCGGTGCCCCCTCCAGCTCCCCCCCTCCCAGTGATCAGATCCGGCCCAGACTTGAAACTGAACATCCAAGACACTTGTTCTTAATACTTACCAAGTTTCATGCACGTCCGATCACCCATTCCAAAGTTGTGAATGTCACTAGATTCCGGATTCCCCACCCCTCTACTCCCACCACGATGATCGTATCGGGAAAGGTACTATTTTCAATTCAATATGGTAGAATTACTAAAATCCCTGCCAAGTTTCATGGACCTGGCACATCTTTAAGCATCCTAACTCGAGATCACCGGAATTCCGGTAGACCCCCTCCAACTCCCCCCACCGTGACACGATACAGTCCTGTTTTGTCAGTAATCTATCTAGGGTTTTAAGCTTGTTCCTCCCACCAAGTTCCATCCCGATCCCTCGAATCTGAGCCTTTCAGAAGATTTCCGGAGCCGCCTTCCAGCCCCCCCCCAGGTATAGTATCCGGTCCGGATTTGAAAAGGAATATCTGAGGCACAAGTTATTGACACTTGTCAAGTTTCGTGCACGTCCGATTACCCCTTCCAAAGTTATGCATGTTACTAATTTCCGGATTCCCCATCCCTCCACTCCCCCTACGATGGTCGGATCGAAGTAACGACTATTCTTAAGGCAGTCTGTTCGGGTCCCTGATATCCGAATTTCATCGTCCTAGTACCAAACTCGCGGGATCACCAAATTCCGCCCCCCCCCCACAGTGTCCGAATCCGGTCCAGTTACGTCAATATGTATCTAGGACTTGTGCGTGTTCTTATCATGTCACTAGATTCCAGAGTCCCCATCACTCCACGCCCCCACGATGGTCGGATCGGGGAAACAACTATTCTCAAGGCAATCTGTTCGGGTCCCTGATATACCTACCAAATTCCATCGTCCAATTACCGAACTCGCGGGATCACCGAATTCCACCCCTACCTCACCCCCCAGCTCCCACCACTGTGCCCGGTTATGTCAACGATCTATCTAGGACTTCCAAGTAAGTTTCGTCCCGATCCCTCCACTCTAAGCGTTTCCCAAGATTTCCGGTTCCCCCCTCCAGCTCCCCCCCAAAGTCACTAGATCCGGTCCGGATTTTGGCACGAGATCTATCCAAATATCAAATTTCATTGCTATCCGTTCACCCGTTCAAAAGTTCTAAATTCCTCAAGATTCCGGATTCCCCCTTTCTCCACTCCCCCAATGATGGTCGGATCGGGGAAGTGACTATTTCGAACGTAATGATTTGGGGTCCCTGATATGCCTGCCAAGTTTCACCGTCCTAGCTTTTGCAGAAAACAGAAAAACTAATCTAATATATTTAAAAAAAAAATAAGAAAAAGGGTAAAAAAGAGAGTAAAAACAAGAAAATAAAGAAAAAATGATTCCCTCGTCACAACCTACCCACCGCCCCCACCCCAACTTCTCTTTCCCCGCCTCCCTACACCCCCTTCCAACAACCCACAGAATTCAACCACCTTTTTCAATTAAAAATTTGTCACACCTGGAATGAAAAAATTCAAGAAAAATCACGACCATCATCACTCAAAAGTACAAAACTCCGGTCTCTGGTCTGTGATTGCTCCACAAACTACAAAGTTACGTTTCAGAATGGCGGAGTCCGCGGAGATGGATTTTTCCATCTCGACTATCTTAGGTTTTCAGCGTCTTTTCTTCAAGACGGTCTTATTACCGGCGTTATTACCAGGTGTGACTGTAGTGGGGCATAGACGAGGGGTCGACGACTCTCCCGGAATGGTGTACACATCCCGAAGGAATAATCCGGAATGGTCAGGAATAATCCGGAATAATCCGGAATGGTCAAGAATAATTCGGAATGGATTATATTAGACTAGATTAAATTTTATTAGGTGGCAGTCTTCTCTGTTCTACAAAAATATGGTAATGCTATTTTTATATTATTCTACATACCATTCATACACGGTTCATACATATACAACAAACGTTCTGCTGACAAAAAACACTCACGCGTCATTACTATCCTTTTGCAAGGAAAAATCTCTTCACTGTAGCCATGAAGGATGCCAGATGACTCGAATTTCTAATTTCAACTGGAATTATATCCCATACAGAGGGTTAGGAATAATCCGGAATAGTTAGGAATAATCCGGAATGGTTAGGAATAATCAGGAATGGTCAGGATTATTAGGTTATTCCGGAATGGTGTACATAACAAATTAGAGTAGTCGACCCCTCGGGCATAGATATTATCGAACCTCGCCGGCCTGCGCGCAAAATTACTTGGTTTTCCGCCGTGGTTAAGGTAGCGTTCCAATGAGTTATTACGAGTTACGATGATAAGAGGAGGGGGAAGCACCGTATTGTGATAGTTCAAAACGAAAATAATAATAACACAGACATACGTCATCACTCTTACGGAAGCTCCTGCAGAACCGACAGGTTATTATCACTTATGCTTGGGACCATCATAAGTAAATTGTAATGATCATAAGAGTCGTGGAACGAAAATAACAAGAGGGAGGAGCTTATGTACTCATTACGGCGGTCTGTGGAACGGCAATAATAGAAAGAATAGTAACGATTGTAACTAATAATTATAAGTCGCTGAAACGCTAGGCGCAGTAACAAAATCAGGTTTGGCCAAAAAAATGAAAACATTATTTCTGGCAACCCAGGAAAATCTCGGCGAGCGCTTAAAGTTTAAATGATAAGGGCTGGGATAGGACAATCTAGTTCGCACCTCTTATTCACTTAAATTGGCTTGAAGACCCGCTGAAAATTTGTTACTTCGTTGTTCCGCTATTCACGAATAATTGATTTTCAAATAGTGGATTTCCCGTGTGATTTGCGGTACCTCTTTTCGCTTGTATTTCCGTTGCATGCCTTACCAGAAAGATTTATGTTTTTTTTTGTTCAGGCACTAGACAGTCCTCACCAAGCTCACCACTGTCAACTTAAAAGCTGCGTTTGCGCTGAGATAAATTTACCGCGTCATAGTAGAACTTACGTTTGTGGGAACGGCCGCAGATATTCTGAACGTCATAACTACAGCAGATAGTGGATATAAAAAAAAATCCCTTAGCAAAATCCAAATTATTCAGTGTGTTCAGTTAAATCACACACAGATAAGTTGGCTTTGGCTCCAGAACCCGTACACTTGCTATGAATGAACGAATGAATGAATTTATTGCACGAAAAAACCCTTGAGGTCATGGCAACAAAACAAAAAGAAAAAAACAAACTACAAAAATCGCTCTCTATGGGACAAACCAACGCGGAGCAATTTAGCCACCTTACGGATATCCCCCATGTTTGTACTTCTAAATTGTTATAATAACCACTCCTCCCTAGTGATTCCCACCACCCCAACAACAACAATGACATTTTGGGAAAAAATCGACTGATTTACAGGAAAACCGACTATTTAGACGAAAAATCGACCAGTTTTCATAAAAACCGACTGGTTTTCCTGAAGAAAAAAAATCACCTGTTTTGACGAAAAATCGCGGCGCTTCGCACCGACTCGGTCATTTTTACCGACTGGCCGACAGCATAGGGGGGGGGGGGGGCGTCCCCCCTCCCCCCCCCCCCAGTCGTGACGCCCCTGCTGGTTAGTAAATAGAACAGTCGGCGAAAGTTTACGAATCAACCTAATTATCAGATACAAATTTTCGGTGAAAAGTATTACTTAATGGCTCTCGAAGTGGTCTGCAAGTGTGCCCGATGTGTGGAAAGATGGATGAGGATGTGTTCCACTTTATGTGTGAATGTGAAGGTTTGAGTGATTTGAAGGTCGAAGTATTTGGGGTGGTGGGAATCACTAGGGAGGAGTCGTTATTATAACAATTTAGAAGTACAAACATGGGGGATATCCGTAAGGTGGCCAAATTGCTCCGCGTTGGTTTGTTCCATAGAGAGCGATTTTTGTAGTTTGTTTTTTCTTTTTGTTTTGTTGCCATGACCTCAAGGGTTTTTTCGTGCAATAAATTCATTCATTCGTTCATTCATAGCAAGTGTACGGGTTCTGGAAATCAGTCAGACCCATGAAGTTTAAAAATCGCAGCACCAGTTTTAACTCCCACCAATTTTCAGAGAAGAAGTTCATAAAATCAGATATTTAAGGAAGATTATTTAATTGTTTTTCCACAAGTTTGTTTTCCAGCTTGAGCGGCTTGAGCCTGAAAAGGACCCTTGCCAAGAAGGGCCGAAATATAGCTGGAATAAAATTTAGCTGCTTATCCGTTTTGCACCGTCAAATATTACAAGTATTAACTTTTGGGATCCCATCGAAACATTTGGTCTTGTTTTATGAGGCTCTTTAAAGAGCAATTTCCAGTTGAATTTACTTTTGGTTCGATGGCAAGTGCGGGATTTCCTGGTTTGACAGCTACTTTTCACACACACGGAAAGATCCCCTTTGAAATATCAAACTTAATCGATGTGTCGTTTTGACTGAAATAGGTCTTTTCTTTTGCCTCAGATAATCTGTGGCCAGATGAAAGAAACTTGCGAAATGAAACACTAAATGAAATAATCATCTTCTGTGAAATATATTTGGTGAAAAGTGTCTTATTGTCGTTTTCTACTTTGTTTTCTTGTACACCATTTTATTATTATTGTTTTCTGTGTGTTAGTTTCTTTGTTCGGAAATAAAAATATTCTTTAATCATCTCGCAGGATTAAGGTACATTAGAGGTATAATTATGTGAACGTTTGTTGACTTTGGACTTTGACATTTTCATGCACTTGCTGTGACTAAAGTTAACTACGAGTTAGCCAACGTAGGTAATTAAGCGCCTCTGAAAACAGCTGAATATGTATTTTCGATCTTCCTTCTTCCATTCAGCCCAAAACTGCACTGTTCACATTTAAGTAACTGTCCAAATTAACATAACTCTGCTGCTCTGTCAGAAGTTTCAAAACAGATAACACGAGGATGCGCGGTTTCAACAGATAATGCTTAGTAGATAACACTTCGGATGTTATCTGTTGTGTTTCAAAATGTTATGCATCATAAGCGTTACCATCAGGAAGAACCGAAAAATCGCCAAAAAGTATCTGCTGAGTTTTCTGACAGCATGACGATAAGAAATAAAGTCAGTAGATGCTTTTTTGGCTATTCCTAACAAAGCTTGTTACGCATAACATTTCATCCGTTTTCAGACACAACAGGTAACATCCGAAGTGTTATCTGTTACGCATTATCTGTTGAAACCGCGCATCTTCCTGTTATCTGTTGTGAAATTTCTGACAGTGGAGTAGGGGTATGTTAATTTGAAAAGTTACTTAAACGTGAACAGTACAGTTCTGGGCTGAATGGGAGAATGGAGATCGAAAATATATATTCAGGTGATTTTATAGGCCCTTAATTACCTACTTTGGCTAATTCATAGTTAACTTTAGTCACAGCAAGTGCGTGAAAACAGCAAAGCCCAAAGTCAACAAACGTTCACATAAGCATCCCTCTAATGTATCTTAATCCTGCGAGATGATTAATGAACATTTTAAATTCAGCGAAATGCAATACAAAGAAAGAAACAAACACACAGAAAACCATAACACTAAAATGGAAAAAAAGACTATTCTTGCTGCACGGTTGCAGCAGGAAAAAACTGCCGCACAGGCAAGCATAGGAAACTTGGCTTGGCAGCAAATTTCACAAGCTCCAACTCAGAAGCAGAAAGACGGCAAAATAATGCTTTAGCCTTACGCGAATTTCTTCAAATGTGCAGCATCTCCTCAAGACAAGCTCAGAAGACATGCTGTAAAGCTGGGGCAATTAAAAAAAAGAAGAAGCCTGGCTAAACTTTGGAGTGTTGCCAGATTGTGTCTGCAGAAAGAAGCCCACGGCCTTTGAAAACGAGCCCCAAAAGGCCGGCTTATTTTCCCCAAATTTTCGCTACTCAGTCCCAAAATTTAATTGCTCTCGTTGAAAAAAAATTAAAAATTCAAGATGCAAGCGTTACCCTTTTGGATGTTTCCTCATCGCTTTCAAAAATCATGGACAACAAGGCCCAACCAGCGCACGACGTCGTCCACTGCTTCCTGACCGAAGATTGAAAATTAAGTGTCTTTTCCTGTGTGTTTATATGTTTTGTTTATTTTCTTTATTTTCTTCATTTACTCCGCCTTTTCAAAATGGCGGGTCATAAATAAATTACTTACTTACTTATTTACTTGGAGTAAATTTCGAATATACCCTGAGGAGCAAAACAGACGCTTTTTTTTCGAAGGTAGAAAAAGAAATGAAAGCTCAGAATAAGCTGTTTCATTCTTTCAACCCTTTCAGACTTTCGAAAACATCAAAACGTTTGATGGTTTCTATAGAAGCTTGGCATCTAAAGCTATCATCGAACTACGCCGAGATCTCGAGAAACAAATGTAAATTCATAAAGTCTTCGGATTCTAGCTTAAAATATCTTAAAACGTCTCCTATACAATTTTAGCTTTTGGTGTGGCTCACTCTTTAAAATTCCTATGCTAAAACCCTAGAAAAAGTACGAAAGGCGCCGAAGGCGGATTTTAAAAAAAACCCATTAATCATCAGAGCCTCGTTTTTGTTGCAATAGTGCTGCCGCATCGCTGCTGCAGCACTTCTTTGCTTTTGCACAATATGCGTTTTTGGATTCACTTTCTTCTTGGTTGAAGCGGCAGCGCTGCAGCATCTTGCAGGGAAGCACGGACTTGGTCGGTGAGCAAGTCCCAGATTCTCGAGAAGTGCTGCCGTCTATGGAAGGCGGATCGGGTCAAAAGACCCTCCTACATCACATGATAGAGAACCTGCTTAGTCAGGTGGTGCATTCACACCACCTGCTTTGTCACGTCCTCTGTCACGTGGTGTATTTACACCATGTGCTTTGTCACGTCCTCCGTCGTGTCGTGCAACTACACCACGTGATTTGTCACGTCCTCTGCCATGTGGTGTGAAGTGTTCACACCACGTGCTTTATCACGTCCTCTGTCACGTGGTGCATTTACACCATGTGCTTTGTCACGTCCTCTGTCACGTGGTGCATTTACACCATGTGCTTTGTCACGTCCTCTGTCACGTGATGCGAACACACCACATGCTTTGTCACGTCCTCTATCTGGTGATGTAAATCCATCGCGTGACAATAGAGGTGCTTGGTCAGATGGTGACTTTCCACCACGTGTATTGTATCGCTGTGTAAATACACCATGTGTTTTAGAAGGTGGTGTATTGTAAAAATCAATGAATATTAAAGAGAAAGCGTTGTTATCTGGCCGAACGGGTCAAAACCTAGACTTTGCAGGAAACGCTTCCTGCAAAACCGGTCTGAAGTCCTTCATAATATCTCACATCACGTGCTTTGTAACGTCCTCTGTCACCTGCTTTGTCACGTGGTGTAAATACACCACCTGCTTTGTCACGTCCTCTATCACCTGCTTTGTCACGTGATGTAAATACACCTGCAAAACCGGTCTGAAGTCCTTCATAATATCTCACATCACGTGCTTTGTCATGTCCTCTGTCACCTGCTTTATCACGTGGTGTAAATACACCACCTGCTTTGTCACGTCCTCTGTCACCTGCTTTGTCACGTGGTGTAAATACACCACCTGCTTTGTCACGTCCTCTGTCACCTGCTTTGTCACGTGGTGTAAATACACCACCTGCTTTGTCACGTCCTCTGTCACCTGCTTTGTCACGTGGTGTAAATACACCACCTGCTTTGTCACGTCCTCTGTCACCTGCTTTGTCACGTGGTGTAAATACACCACCTGCTTTGTTACGTCCTCTGTCACCTGCTTTGTCACGTGGTGTAAATACACCACCTGCTTTGTTACGTCCTCTGTCACCTGCTTTGTCACGTGGTGTAAATACACCACCTGCTTTGTCACGTCCTCTGTCACCTGCTTTGTCACGTGGTGTAAATACACCACCTGCTTTGTTACGTCCTCTGTCACCTGCTTTGTCACGTGGTGTAAATACACCACCTGCTTTGTCACGTCCTCTGTCACCTGCTTTGTCACGTGGTGTAAATACACCACCTGCTTTGTCACGTCCTCTGTCACCTGCTTTGTCACGTGGTGTAAATACACCACCTGCTTTGTTACGTCCTCTGTCACCTGCTTTGTCACGTGGTGTAAATACACCACCTGCTTTGTCACGTCCTCTGTCACCTGCTTTGTCACGTGGTGTAAATACACCACCTGCTTTGTTACGTCCTCTGTCACCTGCTTTGTCACGTGGTGTAAATACACCACCTGCTTTGTTACGTCCTCTGTCACCTGCTTTGTCACGTGGTGTAAATACACCACCTGCTTTGTCACGTCCTCTGTCACCTGCTTTGTCACGTGGTGTAAATACACCACCTGCTTTGTTACGTCCTCTGTCACCTGCTTTGTCACGTGGTGTAAATACACCACCTGCTTACTTTAGACCTACCCTGACCCTGATTTCCGTATCAGCCAAGAAACACACATTTTAGGGGTATTTCGAAATTTTAATTAGAAAATAACACCTGTTTTTCACTTTAGACTTGCGCCCGATCCGTATCCGTTCCCCTAGGGAAAGTTTTGTCATTTTTAGTCACCTTAGATTCTGGAACAAGTGCTTATTGTTTCAATTGAAAACTTACATTTTAAGGGTTAGGAGGGTTGGGTTTAAGGGGGATTTCAGGGTTAGGTTTAAAAACAAGTGTCATTTTATGATTCGAGTGTTCGAAATACCCCTAAAACGTGAGTTTCTTGGCTGACACGGCATTTTCATTTTTAGGGTCTAGACCCTAGGGAAACGGGTCAAGGTAGGTCTAAAGTAAAAAAAAGTGTCATTTTCTGATTCAGAATGTTCAAAATTCCCCTCAAACGTGTGTTTCTTGGCTGATACAGCAATTTAATTGTTAGGGTCTAGACCCTAGGGAAATGGGTCAGGGCAGGTTTAAAGTAAAAAAAAGTGTCATTTTCTGATTCAGAATGTTCGAAATACCCCTCAAACTTGTGTTTCTTGGCTGATACAGCATTTTAATTTTAAATTGTTAGGGTCTAGACCCTAGGGAAACGGGTCAGGGCAGGTTTAAGGTAAAAAAAAGTGTCATTTTCTGATTCAGAATGTTCGAAATACCCCTCAAACTTGTGTTTCTTGGCTGATACAGCATTTTAATTTTTAGGGTCTAGACCCTAGGGAAACAGGTCAGGGTAAGTCTAAAGTAAAAAAAAGTGTCATTTTCTGATTCAGAATGTTCTAAATACCCCTAAAACGTGTGTTTCTTGGCTTCTACAGCAATTTAATTTTTAGGGTCTAGACCCTAGGGAAACGGGTCATGGGTTACGTACATGCTAAAGCAGGTCATGTGTTCACACCCCGTGACAAAGCACAGGCTAAAGCAGTTGGTGTATCCACACCACGTGACAAAGCACATGCTAAAGCAGGTGGTGTATTCACACCACGTGATAAAGGACGTGGTGTATTCGCACCACGTGATAAAGCACGTGGTGTATTCGCACCACGTGATAAAGCACGTGGTGTGAGAAGCCAAATTCAGTCTACGCCCAGTATTGGTTACATTTTGCTCGTGTTTCCAAAGGTTATAGACGAAACTCATGTGTCATGGATAAGGTTTTCAGACAAGGGGAATGCGAATATGGAATTAACTTTTGCCCCTGAATTTCCCTTGACCCTTCACGGTCCTAGGGTCTAGACCCTAAATATTGAAATTGCTGTATCGGCCAAGAAACAAAAGTTTGAGGGGTATTTCGAACATTCTGAATCAGAAAATGACACTTTTTTTTTACCTTAAACCTGCCCTGACCCGTTTCCCTAGGGTCTAGACCCTAACAATTTAAAATTAAAATGCTGTATCAGCCAAGAAACACAAGTTTGAAGGTATTTCGAACATTCTGAATCAGAAAATGACACTTTTTTTACTTTAAACCTGCCCTGACCCATTTCCCTTAGATTCTGGAACAAGTGCTTATTGTTTCAATTGAAAACTTACATTTTAAGGGTTAGGAGGGTTGGGTTTAAGGGGGATTTCAGGGTTAGGTTTAAAAACAAGTGTCATTTTATGATTCGAGTGTTCGAAATACCCCTAAAACGTGAGTTTCTTGGCTGACACGGCATTTTCATTTTTAGGGTCTAGACCCTAGGGAAACGGGTCAAGGTAGGTCTAAAGTAAAAAAAAGTGTCATTTTCTGATTCAGAATGTTCAAAATACCCCTCAAACGTGTGTTTCTTGGCTGATACAGCAATTTAATTGTTAGGGTCTAGACCCTAGGGAAATGGGTCAGGGCAGGTTTAAAGTAAAAAAAGTGTCATTTTCTGATTCAGAATGTTCGAAATACCTTCAAACTTGTGTTTCTTGGCTGATACAGCATTTTAATTTTAAATTGTTAGGGTCTAGACCCTAGGGAAACGGGTCAGGGCAGGTTTAAGGTAAAAAAAAAAGTGTCATTTTCTGATTCAGAATGTTCGAAATACCCCTCAAACTTTTGTTTCTTGGCCGATACAGCAATTTCAATATTTAGGGTCTAGACCCTAGGACCGTGAAGGGTCAAGGGAAATTCAGGGGCAAAAGTTAATTCCATATTCGCATTCCCCTTGTCTGAAAACCTTATCCATGACACATGAGTTTCGTCTATAACCTTTGGAAACACGAGCAAAATGTAACCAATACTGGGCGTAGACTGAATTTGGCTTCTCACACCACGTGCTTTATCACGTGGTGCGAATACACCACGTGCTTTATCACGTGGTGCGAATACACCACGTCCTTTATCACGTGGTGTGAATACACCACCTGCTTTAGCATGTGCTTTGTCACGTGGTGTGGATACACCAACTGCTTTAGCCTGTGCTTTGTCACGGGGTGTGAACACATGACCTGCTTTAGCATGTACGTAACCCATGACCCGTTTCCCTAGGGTCTAGACCCTAAAAATTAAATTGCTGTAGAAGCCAAGAAACACACGTTTTAGGGGTATTTAGAACATTCTGAATCAGAAAATGACACTTTTTTTTACTTTAGACTTACCCTGACCTGTTTCCCTAGGGTCTAGACCCTAAAAATTAAAATGCTGTATCAGCCAAGAAACACAAGTTTGAGGGGTATTTCGAACATTCTGAATCAGAAAATGACACTTTTTTTTACCTTAAACCTGCCCTGACCCGTTTCCCTAGGGTCTAGACCCTAACAATTTAAAATTAAAATGCTGTATCAGCCAAGAAACACAAGTTTGAGGGGTATTTCGAACATTCTGAATCAGAAAATGACACTTTTTTTTACTTTAAACCTGCCCTGACCCATTTCCCTAGGGTCTAGACCCTAACAATTAAATTGCTGTATCAGCCAAGAAACACACGTTTGAGGGGAATTTTGAACATTCTGAATCAGAAAATGACACTTTTTTTTACTTTAGACCTACCTTGACCCGTTTCCCTAGGGTCTAGACCCTAAAAATGAAAATGCCGTGTCAGCCAAGAAACTCACGTTTTAGGGGTATTTCGAACACTCGAATCATAAAATGACACTTGTTTTTAAACCTAACCCTGAAATCCCCCTTAAACCCAACCCTCCTAACCCTTAAAATGTAAGTTTTCAATTGAAACAATAAGCACTTGTTCCAGAATCTAAGGTGACTAAAAATGACAAAACTTTCCCTAGGGGAACGGATACGGATCGGGCGCAAGTCTAAAGTGAAAAACAGGTGTTATTTTCTAATTAAAATTTCGAAATACCCCTAAAATGTGTGTTTCTTGGCTGATACGGAAATCAGGGTCAGGGTAGGTCTAAAGTAAGCAGGTGGTGTATTTACACCACGTGACAAAGCAGGTGACAGAGGACGTAACAAAGCAGGTGGTGTATTTACACCACGTGACAAAGCAGGTGACAGAGGACGTGACAAAGCAGGTGGTGTATTTACACCACGTGACAAAGCAGGTGACAGAGGACGTAACAAAGCAGGTGGTGTATTTACACCACGTGACAAAGCAGGTGACAGAGGACGTGACAAAGCAGGTGGTGTATTTACACCACGTGACAAAGCAGGTGACAGAGGACGTGACAAAGCAGGTGGTGTATTTACACCACGTGACAAAGCAGGTGACAGAGGACGTGACAAAGCAGGTGGTGTATTTACACCACGTGATAAAGCAGGTGACAGAGGACATGACAAAGCACGTGATGTGAGATATTATGAAGGACTTCAGACCGGTTTTGCAGGTGTATTTACATCACGTGACAAAGCAGGTGATAGAGGACGTGACAAAGCAGGTGGTGTATTTACACCACGTGACAAAGCAGGTGACAGAGGACGTTACAAAGCACGTGATGTGAAATATTATGAAGGACTTCAGACCGGTTTTGCAGGAAGCGTTTCCTGCAAAGTCTAGGTTTTGACCCGTTCGGCCAGATAACAACGCTTTCTCTTTAATATTCATTGATTTTTACAATACACCACCTTCTAAAACACATGGTGTATTTACACAGCGATACAATACACGTGGTGGAAAGTCACCATCTGACCAAGCACCTCTATTGTCACGCGATGGATTTACATCACCAGATAGAGGACGTGACAAAGCATGTGGTGTGTTCGCATCACGTGACAGAGGACGTGACAAAGCACATGGTGTAAATGCACCACGTGACAGAGGACGTGACAAAGCACATGGTGTAAATGCACCACGTGACAGAGGACGTGATAAAGCACGTGGTGTGAACACTTCACACCACATGGCAGAGGACGTGACAAATCACGTGGTGTAGTTGCACGACACGACGGAGGACGTGACAAAGCACATGGTATAAATACACCACGTGACAGAGGACGTGACAAAGCAGGTGGTGTGAATGCACCACCTGACTAAGCAGGTTCTCTATCATGTGATGTAGGAGGGTCTTTTGACCCGATCCGCCTTCCATAGCCGTCTTCCTCGGAAGCGTTGCAGTGCAAAAACGGATGTAGAAAGAATCAGTCCGGAATCTGCCGAGAAGTGGACCTGCAGCATGCAACAAAAACGAGGCTCAGAGCGTCTTTTTGGGATCCCAAATAAAATTAAGGGGCAACCTATGTTATCATGAGCAGCCTGCCCATGCCCTATATTTAGGAGTAGGGGAGGTAACGTTAACGGGACCCCAAACCAGAAAGTCATGGAAATATGAAGTTTTACCCTCCGAAGTTTCTTCTGAATTGCTGCACTCATTTGAGGACATCGAGCTTATTACTCCAATATCAACCGAGATGATGACATGTTGACTGTTATAAATTTAATATAACTGCTATAACTTTAACCTGTTATAACTTTTCGACAGAACGAAACAACTAACCACGTGCAGTTATATTGTGATAGTCGTCAAACAGTTACTTAGTAGATACGACTGGATATCAACCTCCAAGATTGTGCTAGTGAAGGTCATAAGAACCCAGTTGGAACCCAAAGAAACATGTCAAACACGATTCCAGCCTGGAAAAATGTCATAAAAGTCGAAGTTCGCGTCTAATTTTGAAATTGCGATTATAACCAGAAGCTCATATACAACCGTATAGTAGGGAACCTGCAGCTTTGTAGCTTAAAATATAAGAGAAACCGAATAGGAATTGTCCAAGCGACATTGTTGCCGGCCTCCATGCTCAGTAGTATCAAGAACAAATAGTATGCAGCAGTTGTCTAGGTAGGATATTGGAAAAATTTTGACTTTGAGTTAGATAAAGCTTGGGGTCCCAAGAAAACGCCCAAAATAAGCCACATTTGAACAAACAAGCCCACTTTCCCGCCGCTGAAATCGCCCGACCCAGCCAACAGAAACAAGCTCATGGGGCGGGAAACAAGCCCGTCTGGCACCACTGCACTATTGTAGCCACTATTGTAGTGAACCTACTTCAGTATTAGCATAAAAGGAGAAAGTAAGGGATTTGATTCGTTGAGTTGAAACAGCCGGCCGATAGGTAGAGAAGGCGGTACAGATGGATTGCACCCTGCCCAACGAAAACGGGTGTGAGTCAATTATTGGCAATACTGACCACTAGGAAGCCTGGCTTTGACTCGAAGGTGCAAAAAACCCAATAGGATGCGAGTCCTGTTTTTGTGGCACTTGCCTTCCGGCCAAGTGCCATATACCAATCACTTTTCCGTCGGCCTGTCTGTCTGTCTGTCGGTCGGTCGGTTAGTCCGGTGTTTGCGAGTTAGGGTACTTCCAGATAAGCTAGGACGATGAAACTTGGCAGGCATATGAGGGACCCGACCAAACTAAGTTGGAAATAGTCACATGCCCGATCCCACCATCGTGGGGGGAGGGAAGGGAGCCGTGCCTCGAGTTACATTCTTTGTTTTAAGTCTTTTCGATGATACTGTAGAAATATCCGTTTTCGTCGGCTAAGCTCCAGCACGTCTATAGGGGGGTCTCCGCTGGCAACGCAAGCCACCTTACAATGTCGTCACCGCCATTTTGGCCCTTTTCAGTCAATGAGAGCACGCCGGGTCTGGACGAGCACGGTTACGGCGGCCTTACTATTGCCAGTGCCGTTCCCGCTATTATTGGTATGGCTAACCGCTAGTACCGCAGTTAGCCATACCGCGCGTACCGCTCGTTATGTTCGATTTGTCGGACTATAAATGACAACCCCACGCATTTGATGTATAACGTGCAAAATTAACTAAGAATATAATATTTAGGGGCATTGCCGTCTTTACCCTTAGGCCGGTGTTGGGGGGCCAGAGCAAACGAGAGGCCAGACGACCGGTGTGAATTCTTAAGAAATGCGGCTGAGGTTGCTATCAATATTACCTTGTTCATTACGAGCTAAGTGTGACCTGATACGTCACACCGACGTCGTCTATGGGCGTATTCTCGCCGTTCCCCGAGGACTCCTCGGTGAACCGAAGGGAACGGCGAGAATAGAGGGAGTCACTCCATGCGGACTCCGCGTACAGAAACAGCGAGAACACGGGGGATGCTTCGAAATTGGATTTTGTTTTTAAAAAAATATGTAGTTGATGAAATTAGTCTGGATCCACTTTATTTTTGGTTTTGTTTATCTGAAAGTCCTTTTCGATGATGGTGATGATAATCGGAGCACTCTCCGTCGGTGAGGACTCGCGAGAATACGGGGAGTGAGTCCCCGGGACAAACAAAAACGCGGGGACTCCTAAAGTGGAGTCCTCGGGGAACGGCGAGAATACGCCATATATCACCAAAATTATGCTCAGATGTGACCATAGAGTGACTCGACCCAGAACACAGCTTAATACCAAGAATCGTGTGTGCTAATGTGCTGGCGTTCTTATGTTTTTGACTCGTGAAAAAGGGCAATAATCCATGGATGGCCTAGGGTCCACCAAAAGTAAAAGACGGCACTGTTTAGGGGGATTGCCCTAATGAAGAATGGGATGGCACTATTATAATTTGTATTTATTCGCACGTACGTCACTACTTCCTTACGTAATATCTCACCTCGTCCTATGAGACACAAACAATTGTGCTGTATTGAAAGTCATTTTTCTTTGATGTAATATGTACAAATGTTAAGTGTTTCCATATTTCAAGATAAAATTTGATTAAATAGTGTTCTTGAACGTGCACCAAGTTTATATTTACGTACTAAAATTATATAACACTGGACAACATGGTCTATTGGCCTAGAAGGAAAATAATCTTGTCTAAGGGGGGCAGGGGGGTAAGGTGAGGTTGGGAGGGAAGAACGGGGGGAGGGGGGAGTTGAGTATTGATGAGAGAGAGAGATTGTATTTTTTTTTTCTTATTTATGTAGGTAAGTAGTTATAAAAAACCTCTTGAAATTATAATGAAAAAGCATGAAAAGTTTAGACGTAAGTTGCAAGAGCTCAAACATAATTTGTCATCTTTCCTTCATGAGTTTTAAATTCTTTTTATTGTTTGTATTTGTTTTAAATTTTTTTTTTTTTATAGTTTTGTCATTGTTTGCGGTGTTTGATCCACCTTCGCCATTTTCATTTGTTTTTATGGCACTTGCCCTTCGGCCAAGTGCCATATAGCGATCGCAATTTCTGTCCGTCCGTCGGTCTGTCGGTCTGTCCAGGTTTTGCTAGTTCGGGCACTTCCACATAAGCTAGGACGATAAAACTTGGTAGGCGTATCAGGGACCCCAAATGATTAAGTTGGAAATAGTCACTTCCCCGATCCGAGCACCGTGGGGGGAGTGGAGGGAGGGGGAATCCGGAATCTTGAGGTATTTTTAACTTTTGAACGGGTGATCGGATCTCGATGAAACTTGATATTTGGAACGACTTCATGCCTCAGACGACCCACTTAAAATCCGGACCGGATCCGGTGACTTTTGGGGGGAGCTGGAGGGGGCAACCGGAAATCTTGGGAACCGCTATGAGTGGAGGGATCGAGATGAAACTTGGTGGGAAGAGACCTAGCAAGCACTAGATACATCCTTGACATAACCGAGCCGATTCGGGTACTGTGGGGGGAGTGGAGGGAGGGGGAATCCGGAATCTTGAGGTATTTATAACTTTTGAACGGGTGATCGGATCTCGATGGAACTTGATATTTGGAAAGACCTCGGACCCCAGACGACCCACTTAAAATCTGGACCGGATCCGGTGACTTTTGGGGGGAGCTGCAGGGGGCAACCGGAAATCTTGGGAAACGCTATGAGTGGAGGGATCGAGATGAAACTTGGTGGGAAGACACCTAGCAAACACTAGATACATCATTGACATAACCGAGCCGATTTGGGCACTGTGGGGGGAGCGGAGGGAGGGGGAATCCGGAATCTTGAGGTATTTATAACTTTTGAACGGGTGATCGGATCTCGATGGAACTTGATATTTGGAAAGACCTCATGCCTCAGACGACCGACTTAAAATCCGGACCGGATCCGGTGACTTTTGGGGTGAGCTGGAGGAGGCAACCGGAATCTTGGGAAACGCTATGAGTGGAGGGGTCGAGATGAAACTTGGTGGGAAGACACCTAGCAAACACTAGATACATAATTGACATGACCGAGCCAATTCGGGCACTGTGGGGGGAGTGGAGGGAGGGGGAATCCGGAATCTTGAGGTATTTATAACTTTTGAACGGGTGACAGGATCTCGATGAAACTTTATATTTGGAACGACCTCATGCCTGAGACGACCCGATTAAAATTCGGACCGGATCCGGTGACTTTTGGGGGGAGCTGGAGGGGGCAACCGGAAATCTTGGGAAACGCTGTGAGTGGAGGGATCGAGATGAAACTTGGTGGGAAGACACCTAGCAAACACTAGATACATCATTGACATAACCGAGCCAATTCGGGCACTGTGGGGGGAGTGGAGGGAGGGGGAATCCGGAATCTTGAGGTATTTATAACTTTTGAACGGGTGATCGGATCTCGATGGAACTTGATATTTGGAAAGGCCTCATGCCTCAGACGACCCACTAAAAATCCGGACCGGATCCGGTGACTTTTGGGGGGGAGCTGGAGGGGGCAACCGGAAATCTTGGGAAACGCTATGAGTGGAGGGATCGAGATGAAACTTGGTGGGAAGACACCTAGCAAACACTAGATACATCGTTGACATGACCGAGCCGATTCGGGCACTGTCGGGGGAGTGGAGGGAGGGGGAATCCGGAATCTTGGGGTATTTATAACTTTTGAACGGGTGACCGGATCTCGATGAAACTTGATATTTGGAAAGACCTCATGCCTCAGACGACCCACTTATAATCCGGACCGGATCCGGTGACTTTTGGGGGGAGCTGGAGGGGAGAACCGGAAATATTGGAAAACGCTATGAGTGGAGGGATCGAGATGAAACTTGGTGGGAAGACACCTAGCAAACACTAGATATATCATTGACATAACCGAGCCGTGCCTACTCGTAACAAGTGCCATATGAGCTCGTAGCTCTTGTTGTTTATTTTAGTCGTTCCGATAGATTAGAGTTTGCTTTAGTGTTGGTCTATTTTTGTATATTTATATAATCATTTATCTTATTATCATCAATTTTGGTGGATCAATAAAAACATCATCATCATCATAATCCAAAATAAACTGGAAGTTATAAGTTCCAGACAATATCAAAGGAGAAAGAAGCGCTAGAATTAGAATCTTCATATCAATAGTTATTTCTTGATTTCCTTCAAGAAATTTGTATTATTTGTTACTTGTCAGAATTTCATATCTGGATTCCGGGCGTCTGTTTCGGAACCTTCAGGGTATTTCCTTTTTTGCGGCTGGTGTCACTACTGTCCTGTTCGCCGTTTACTGTGTCGCTTCCTCGCTCTGATTGGCGAAAATGAAACTGTTTAATAGACCAAATCTCGGACGAGACTGGAAAGTTCGCCTCACACCTGTTTAGTAGTTAAATGAATTCCGTCATCTATATCTCAGTGGTGACGCAAATTACCCACGCTATTTCCTTCGGAAGAAACTCAAACAAGTCCCTAAAGGGGAAATAAGCAGAGACGGAAACTGTGGGATTGTTTTCGCGATAAGCTTGCATCATCCGCCTACGGTTTATCTGCTGGCGTTTGATCGCCCTTCGCTGTTCCGGGATCTAAACTTTCTGAAAAGCCTCTGAAAGCCTTTTCCAGTTTTATTTCAAAATGCCAGGGCACTGCTGGGATAAAAATTAAATATTTTTGTTTCGTTGTTGTTTTTTCCTCCGAAGTGCTTTTGTTTAGTGGTTCTTTGACTATAAGCTGATCATAGCGCGAGTTACAATGTTATCATCGCTATTGAGCCCGTTACAAGCTTCACTTCTTGGGCCACATATTTATTTCCGCATTATTATTTTCCTTGTTATATCCATGTAGCGACATGCTATTTTTCACATTTGAAATTTTTAAGTTGAATAAATAAAAAATGAAAAGACAGCGATGTGCCTTAGAGTTTAACCATGTAGGACTGAGATCCCGACAGTCTAGTTACGCTTCATTTCTTTACTTAAATAGCCTGAAAACCGGATAGAATTGTTTAATCGTTTATCCTTATCCACAGATAACTGATTTCATTGAATGAACTTATTCTTTCGGATTTGCGGTGCACTATGCTTGAAATATTCAGCAATCAGAAAGGTACGCTAAGGCCGTAAAGTAACACATAAAACAAAAAGACGTATCTTATCCTAACTTTCCTACTCCCCTTCAGAGGACTTACTTCTCCAGGTTTCCTAGCTTAGCGTCTGAAGCACATGGAACTGCAGGATTAGGTTTCCTAGCTTAGCGTCTGAAGCACATGGAACTGCAGGATTTTGTTGAAATTCCAGTTCTCCGCGTCTGGATGAATTTTCTGTTGTCGTGCAAGCAGCGCACACTCTGAACGTTATTTTTTGAGCGTTCTTACGTTGTTACCTGGGTGAAAAAATACATCACGAAAAAAAAGAGTATTACGTTCTTACCTGCGTGAAAAAATACAAAATCCTTTTGATGAGTCAAAATAATTAGTATATGCAAATATCAGATGTAACAAGACCAAAGGTCTCGATGGGATCCCAAAAATCTAATATTTGATTCAGACAATCGAGTCTTGTCTTCGCCAGATCCAGTCTTGGGCAGGCTAATCATCAGGGAAAACCAAGTTCAGATATACCTCTATAAGCCATATCTATTTTGACGATACTGACCGAGACTTCCTGCCGATTTCCGAGCGAACTACTAGTCCAGCAAAAAAAAAATACAGAAACAAAACCAGCGTATCTTCTTATAAAGAACATCTAATCAACTTTGAATAAAACTTTGACTTAAAAAAAAATCCGGTTACAACCGGATTCCGGAATAATTATATGTCCGGGTAAAAAAGTATTGTCATAAACCGACTCAGCCTCTCTTCTTACCCCTTAATCTGTCATCTAATCGAACTTCTGCTTTTAACAAATTTTCCGGTTTTGGCCGGATTCCGGGCGAACTAGTTGTCCAGCGAGAAAATGATTTTCACCATCGTGTTCGGCATGTCTTTTTACCCATAAATCAAACATTTAATCAACTTCAGATTAAACTTTTACTTTTAACTAACTTTCCGGTTTTCGCCGGATTCCGGGCGAACTACATGTCCGGGTAGAAAATTGTTTTCACATAAGTGTTCAACATGTCTTCTTGCCCTAAATCGAACATCTAAATCTAAACAATTTTAACAAACTTTCCGGTTTCGGCCGGATTCCGGGCGAACTACTTGTCCGTCGAGAAAATGGTTTTCACCATCGTCTTCAGCACGTCTTCCTACCCCTAAATCGAACATCTAATCAACTTCAAATAAAAATTTTACTTTTAACAAACTTTCCGGTTTTTGCCGGATTCCGGGCGAACTACTTGTCCGATGACAAAATAGTTTTCACCATCGTGCTCAGCATGTCTTCCTACCGCATAATCGACTATCACGTTAGCTGTTTCAAAATATTTTGTTTGCCCCTTAAGTTGAACCCCCTCCCCCACCCCTAAATGTAGGGCTACAAAGCCCATCTACGAACTTGACTGGTCCGACGATCCAACGAATCCTCACACCAAGTTTCATCAAAATATCTCATTCCCTTCGAGAGTTATTGTGCTTACAGACGGACGGACAGACGGACAGACGGACGGACGGGCGGACGGACGGTCAACTTTTGCGATGTCATAGGTATCCCTCCACTTACGTTTTGGGATCCCAAAAATAAACTGCCTTATAAATATTCTGTGAGCCCAAGCTGACTTTGAAACATATAGTCAAACAATGTTTACAACTTGCCCTTCTTGGCAAGGGTCCTCGTCAGGCTGTCAATCTTCTGAGTCCACGTTGGGGAAGGAAACAAACCTGTAACAGTCGATTTCTTTTTAAAACAGTCGGTTTCTAGTGAAAAAAGTCGATTTTTCTTAAAAGTAGAAGGTTTCTTTAAATCAGCCGATTTTTCGTAAACACAGTCGTTTTTTCTCAATAATAGTGGTTTTTATCTGCAAAAACAGTCGGTTACAGGTTTATTTCCTTCTGATTAATATATAAACTGTCTTTTCAGTTAAACTGTTAGAAACTATTCCGTCAAGAAAAAAAACTTTTTTTTCGGTGGTGGCTCAAGGGTTATTCGTAAGCATCCTCGCATTTGTAATGAATAAATGAATTATAACTTTTATTTCTTTCAGTAATTTTTTTTACGGTTTTTAAACCATTTCGTGCTTGAAAATCCGGCCCGCTGTCGAGAAGAAAAGGTGTGTCCTTTCAGCTAGTGTCAGCCCTTTCAGCCACTGAATACAATGAGCGGACGCGACTAGCGAACTCGTTGTTTAAAGGACCCCTCTTACTTATTCTGCCTGGTCCTTATTTTTGACCAATGTGTGGTATTGAAGGAGAGGATGTGGTACATTTGATATGTTATTGCGAGGAGTTGAAAGAATTAAGAAAGGAAGTGTTTGGTCGGGAGGCTTGGGAGGAAAGGGATTTGGTTTCAAGTATGGGAAGTAAGTGTTCTGGCGAGATCCAAAGGCTGGGTAGATTCCTTAAGCTAGCTATGGCCCACCGTGAACTATTTTTATAAAGTTGATTTTTTGGTTTGTTGTTGGAGTGTATGATATTTTGTTTTTGTTATTGTGTCATGTTTCCCGCCATGGCCCTTGGGCTTTATTGGGAATAAATTCATTCATTCATTATCCTTCGATCCCCTGTGGGATTATAAGATTCTGAAATACCCTCCCTTCTCCCATTGTTTCGTTTACGAGCGTGTTCCACCCTTCTAACAATAGTTATTATTTCCGTTCCATCCTCACGAAAAGTTACTACGCTGACCGTTCCAACCTTCTCGAAATAGTAACAAATAGTTACTATTTGCTTACCATGCTCCGGAGCGTGGTAAGTGTAGTAACTACGCATCTCTGCAACGTGATTGGTCGGATTCGCCCGTGGCATGATATCATGCTGGAAAATAGAACAATCGTTCCAGCCTTGACGGAAAAAAACAAGAATTCGTGACGTCATGCGTAGTAACTACGGTAAGTAGGGTGGAACACGCTCTACAAATACCTACGACTTTTTAGTACTTTTTCGACCTAGCCGAGTTTGACAGTCACGTACCGCAAACTTCACCTAAAGTTTCAAGGCCGTCAATGACCCTTTCGTAAGTAAGGATATGAGAAGCTTCAAAGTATTATTTTAATTTTAGAAGACATGGTAGAGCATCAGGTCTACCTTCTGTTTTGGACTTTTTGTTTTGCTTCGTTTTCTCACTTCTTACCCAAGGTGCGTTCAGTTTTGCGTCCAGATTTGCGTTCAGATGCCGGGTCCGACAGATTGAATGCTGGATACGGTGGACAAGACAAGTACTAACCAAAAATTGCTAATTTCTCGTGGAAAAAAATGGTAGTTTTGAAAACGATATTTCTGAGCCATTTTATCGTGAAAATATCATTTCTAGCATGAGTTGTGCTTTAATGTTCTACTTTGTGCCAAGGCCGTATCGAGGGGGGGGGGGGTTAGGGGGTTTACAAAAATAATCATTTTTATAGGCTTTTCCCTCTGATCGATGTTTTTTTCACTTTTTTGTCCGACCAGCAGCCCCCCCCCCAAGTAAATTCCTGGATACGGCCCTGCTGTGTGTTATCCGTGAGCAGTGCTGGCCGGTTTCACGAAGAAAATGTAGTTGTGTTCGCAATTATTATTCGTATCGGCTGGTAATGGTTCCTCCCACACCTTCTGCCTTCTCACAACTCCTTTAAAATTTCCTTCTTTTGTAGAAAACTTGTTGAACGAGTGGAGAACATGCGCCGACAAGTGCTTGGAAACGGCGTGAATCAGTGTATCCTCTGTGGGGAGAGATTTCGACTTCTTTCTTCAACTTCACAGCTGAAATGTCATGACTGTAAAAAGGTAAGCGTGCGGCGTCTTTTCTCTTCTTATACTGTGCCCCCTATTGCACTTTGTAGAGTTTTCGCAGGTAACAAATCTAATCGTATTTGCGTTCTTTGTGAAGTTGAGTTCCAATACAATCACCCCCTCCCCCCGGATTCCTCTCTGCTCGACGTATACCGGCAGAGACTTCTGAAGAAGTTAGAGATTGCGGTGGAATTCGGAACATCACCATGTATCTAGACCGTCGAAATCACGGCGAGCGAATTTGGCATCGCAAGCGGAAAACTGCTTGTCAGGCCACAAAATTCGCGTTTTGTTCGCGTCGCGTCTCGATTAGTAAGTGGAAAAAAAAATCGCTTTCTGTGGGCACCACTTTAAAGCCGGTAAGCGTGTGGCACTTTTCCACAAGCGTTTTTACGTTCTTCGTAAGATAATTTCCCATGTTTTCTTTCCTTCTGCCGGATTTCGTCTATACGATGTAAAATCCGACAACCATGCGGCGCAATCCGGCAGATCATGTGAAACCACTGTAACCAACTGTAAGGCAAACTGCCTTCCAATCCAGAGCAGGCAGAAGGTTTTTGGGAGAGGTAGTGGGTTCCTGACGGGAGGTATGCTTGCCAACTCTGAGAGGAGGAAGGACCATTTTCTCCGTGGACGGCCGAAGCTTTCTGATTTAAGAAATATTTATCTAAATGGTGTAATTTTGTCGCTTCCCGAAATTCTGAGTAATATCAACTTTATCACTCGAGTGGGCGTGTATGTAGATAAACATTTAGAATTTTATAACTTTTTTATTTTTTTTTGTATATGGCCCCTGCGCGCTTTTGAAATATACTAAGTAACTGCTCTATCTATTTATCTATAGTGTGGGAATCTGGGTTAAAGCCGATCCGAGAAGCCACGAGACTTGTTAACCGCTAGCGAGAAAATTTTACGTAAGATCCACGTCGCGCGGAAATATGTGTTCAGTTTCGGTACTTAGCCTAGGCTATTTCCGGGTAACCTTCGGTTAATTATCTTGTTCAGTTCTTTCTGGTCTAAAGAAAACCGATCTTTTTCTTCATAACATGTTTCCTCATCAGAAAATCTGAAGTATAACTCGGAGACAGATCTTCAGAACCGGAAACTAGGTCGGAAACTGAACTGGATTCGATATCAGCGGCGGCGTTGCTGGGTCAGACACTGTGAATCAGAGAATATTCGACCTCGATTTAGGTCGGAGTCGAGGTCGGTTTCCTTCCTCGGTTCTAGAACTCTTTCGCAATGGTGTTGACCGAATAGACGCTTCACCCTAGCACATTAAAATGCCTCGGTTCCGATCCACAGACTTACTATGACTTACGAGTGTAACAGTCCTATTATTCCTTTTGTTCCACAGTCCTGGTTAATTAGCTTTTAGCCAGTCAGCCACAACTCCTTGATTTTTAGACACCCTATGCCATCTAGCGTTCGGCATACCCTATGCCTAACGCTGGATACCCTATGCCAATCGCTGCATAGCTGTTGACCTACCCTACACCCCTGACCTACCATACTATAGATGAATTCTGATTGATTGATTGCTGAGCTTCACTTAAATAATCAATATTTTACTAGGTTCCAAGTATCAAGCGTTAGGCATAGCGGCATAGGGTATACTAAAGGATTGTACCCAGCGTCTGGCATAGGCTTTCCCAAAATCAGCGGTTTGTGGTAGACTGCTTTTAATGGAAGGAAAGAATGGCAGCCTGTCCAGTTGAAGGAAACGAAGATTTCCATGTTAGTTGGGATGCTTTTTACCGCTTTAAAATTTGTTTTAAGTATTTTTTCGAGTTGATTTCCTTAAACCATCCCCCGCACTATTTACTGTTTATATTCCAATATTTTAAAATAGTTGGACACTCCAAAGCTAGGACTCTCAACAAATTACCAAAAGCCAGCTGTTTTAAGCTTATATCCTGGCCCGTTGACTTCTAGCAGAAACAGGGAATAACCGTTTGTTTCTGACGACGGAGCTTCTCGCAAACACGCGCAGGGAACATGATAAGCATAAAAAATGGCTGAACAAGGCAAATATGAAGATCAGTAAGTTGTCGATAGGGGTTTAGAATCTACCGTATGAAATTTAGGTCTCCGAGTTTAGGGAACCTGTCTTACCTGTAATACTAATGCAACCTACAGACCGTCAGCGCCATCCATTCTTAGAGGACCCCTCGCACTATTTAGTCTTCAACTTACGGTATTTTAAAATATTTGAATATTTTAAAACTGTGCTGTGCTTTCAACAAATAACCCACGGTTTTGGCTGTTTTAAGCCTTTTCCGAGACCCGTTGTGCAACCTACAGACCGTCAGCGCCATCCATTCTTAGAGGACCCCTCGCACTATTTAGTCTTCAACTTACGGTATTTTAAAATATTTGAATATTTTAAAACTGTGCTGTGCTTTCAACAAATAACCCACGGTTTTGGCTGTTTTAAGCCTTTTCCGAGACCCGTTGACTTATAGTGAAAACAGTAAAAAAAAATTTACATAACCGGCTTTTCTGACAGAAAAAACTGCTCGCAGACAACCTTCGACAGCGTGATACACGTCAAAGGTAGCAAAACATGGCAAGTGAGAAAATGAGCGTGGTTTCGTTAGAGGGGTTAGAATGTACCGTACGAAATTGAGGTCTCCGGGTTTAGAAATAGATGGAGTGATTATGGCAATAGGTTGCATTAGTATTACAGGTAACACCGGAGACTCGAATTTCATACGGCAAATTCCTACCTCCCTAACGACACCTCACTCATTTCCTCACTTGCCTGAGAAGCTACCGTCGATGCGTATCATGCTGTCGATGGTTGTCTAAGACAAGTTTATTCATTAGAAAAAATGGTGATGTAAATGTTTCTCTCTCTTTGCTAGAAGTCAACGGGCCGGGAAAAGGTCCCAAAAGCCCTGGGTAACTTGCTGAAAGCACAGCCTAGTTTTAAGGTATTCAACTGTTGTGAAGTCCAAGCTATGATTTTTGCTCCATTTTGCATCTGTCCTTATTTCAGTACCGAACAATTTCAGAAATGAACAAATGTCTCCAATCAACCCTTCTTTCGGAATTTTTTTTAACCAGTTAAGCCCAAACGCATATCTAGAAGAAATTCCAATACGATCCGGCCAGCGCTGTACAAAATTTGAATGAATTGCGCTTTTTGTCTTTGAGTCTGCATGTGCAAACCTCCAGAAACGAATATCCCTATTTTGAAAACGTCACGCTCAGGAGAAGAACGCTCTCCGTGGCCATATCTGTAAATGCATTCTCCATGGTGTGTTCAAGTATGGTTTCATCGTTCAGGCGTCCTTTAAGCATTGACGGAGCTATTACGGAAACAGGTGTAGCGGATGCAATATCACATCGTTTGCCGCCGTGGTGTGCAATGACTCTCGAGTGGAATGAATACGATTGTGTAGTCAGCATGCTGCGGATGCACGTAGAGAGAAGGTACGACGTTCCTCCAAAAACCCGTCACAACGCATGGCTCAAGTACTCGTAAACATATCCAATTTAGAGAAACATCTTTATTTTACGTCACCATAACTTCATCGCTAACTTGCTCTCTCACAATGGCAGCTAGTTCCCTCACCACTTCCGGCAACAACATGTCCTTAATCGCATATCCCAAGTTAATACTCGCATCGTAGCACTTCATAATACTCGTATCAAAAATGGGCGTTCTACTCTGAGAAAGCAAATGGATACAGTTCCTAAGGCGGACTATGACCTGCCTATCTGGAAGGGCGATGGGTTCCAAATTCTGTGTGAATCCGCCAGTGCTTTCTTCTTCGTTCACTGTGGGCCCGACGAAAATGTACCCGTTATTCCCAATGATCACACTAGCGCCACAGGGGAGGTTATGGAAGTTGAGTTTGCTGGTCTTGATGAGATACGGTGATATTTTGATGAGGATGCCCTGAAAGAGCACAAATGTTACCGAGTTTAAAGGGTGGCTTGGAGCAAATGGCATTAAATCGTGGCTTGTGGAAAAATGGCATGGAGACAGAAAATATCATTGCACAAACTTAAAACTAAAATGTGTTACAAAAATGAACCAGAAATAAATAAAAAAAAACGCATCAACGGATTTGGGGACACAGATGATACCGCTCAGTACGACGGGAAACGGGTCCAGCTTGGAGATGCACCCGCACACGTTCTCTGAGGACGCGTAAGCTGGGGTTGGAAGGAAGGTGGCAGAAGGAAGCGAAAATATGGGTTGTGCAGAGATTTCACACCAGGCTCTTTGCGCAGCCACGACGACACGAGAAGTAACTTAAATTAGAGCACCCAAACTATCGCTGTTTGTTACTCCTCAGCACGAGGCCATCTAGGGTATGTTGTAGCATTGCGGAAATACGCGACAAAGTGGTCGTAGCACACATGAATCTGCATAGTTCAGCACCAGCATCACTTTCGACCTCCTCAACAAATCGTCTCTCTAGGCTACGTTTCTATGGCTATAAACACTCCTCAGCTCTAGCTGATAGTAGTAATATAAAATAATACTAGTCATAAAATAATGCTGTTAGTAGTGATATAAAATAATACTCAGAACGGAAAGCCAGCTAAGATATTCATCATCGATAATTCGGCCCTTCTTTTCATCTTACGTCTAAAATAGAAATTAGACCACTAAGATCATGAGTTGTTTCTTTTTCGAGAGGTCTTTTGTCTAGTCAGTAAGAATGGTACATATTTTGCTTCTCTTACTGCTTTCGCTATAGAACTTTGCAGCCGCCCAAACCAAACTTGTTGTCCTTTCTGCCCAGGCCTGGGAAGAAAGAAGATTAGCACTCCGAGGTGAGATGGCCATCTGCTCAGCCAGACCCCTGTCTACCAAAAATTGTCAAATTAGTAGAAAGGTCAGAACACTTGGGAGAGATGCCATTGAGCTCTTTTGGCAAAAACCTGAAACCAAATCCGGCTAAAGGTCAATTCTGGCGATCTCTTGGATGCGCTTTCCGAGAATCCACCGAGCGCAGGAACAAATGGAAAGTTATTGCACCTTTACAACTTCTGGTTGACTACACAATCGTATTCATTCCACTCGAGAGTCATTGCACACCACGGCGATAAACGATGTGGTACTGCATCCGCTACACCTGTTTCCGTAATAGCTCCGTCAATGCTTAAAGGACCCCTCACACTATTCACTGTTTATGTTCCCGGATTTCAGAACAGTTGACTACCTTAAAACTAGGCTGTGCTTTCAGCGAATTACCCAGGACTTTTAGGACCTTTTCCCGGCCCGTTGACTTCTAGCAAAGAGAGAGAAACATTTACATCAGCTATCCTTCCTAGACACACTTGGTATACTCATACCGGTGGTAAATACGCCGCAGTGGCGGTTGCACACTTTAGTTCCTGCAAGGATTTCAGCACCAGCATCACTTTCTATAACTCTATGTCTTCAATTAATTCTAGGCTACAGGTGGGAGATATAACTTCTGCTATCTTTCCCAGAAAAGTGTGGTTAAAAGCTTTCGGCAAGACGTTTAGTTTAGGAATATATCAGTAGCGTTATTATTTTTATTGTTGTTTACGATTAGTCTGAAACATAGACGTCAACCTCTATTTTTTTTACAGCGCACATGACCCTTCTGATTTCCTGTTAGTTTAGTAACTTGTTGGCTTGATTCAATTAAAAAATAATTTATTTAAACAAAAAAGTAACCTTTCAAGAACGCACTAAACTAGTACCGTAACCTAAGGCGTATTCTCGCCCTTCCCCGAGGACTCCTCGGAGAATGAAAGGGAACGGCGAGAATAGAGGGAGTCACTCCACGCGGACTCCGCGGACCCAGCGAGAACACGGGGAATGCTTCCAACATGGATTTTGTTCGAAAAATAAATATGTAGTTCAGGAAATTAGTCTGGAGCCAATTTATTTTTGGTTTTGTTTATTCCTGATTATTTTTAATTAATTTTACATTGCACCAACACCAGCAAAAATTGATTCCTCTCCGAATCTGAAAGAGTCTTTTTGATGATGGTGATGATAATCAGAGCATTCCGTCCGTGGGGACTCGCGACAATACGGGGAGCGAGTCCCCGGGACAAACAAAAACGCGGGGACTCCTCAAGTGGAGTCCGCGGGGAACGGCGAGAGTACGCCTCTAGTCTTCGCATTGTAAACTCCTTTTAAGCTTGCGTCACTGCGACGAAAGAAGTTTTGTCTAGCAAATTCATGCTAACTTGCATGAAAGTGCGGTACTGGACCGACTTAAGCTCAACCCAGTCTTATCTGAAGCTATTGGAAATCGCGTTATTATTTAGTCCTTTGAGTTGGAAGACATTTCTCAGGAGCGGGAATAGTATGAAAGAGCCTGAACTATCTATCAAGTACATAATAATAATTACTCGTTCCACTAATTCTTTAAGAAACATCTGAAAGAACAATTTCCGCCGGCCCTCCTAGCATTTTGGTTCCCAGTCGTTAAAAGTGCATGGCATTATTGAGCAATTAACAGACTAAAACAGATTATTTATTTAGTTTTTAACTGCACATTAAGTAGTAGTTTTGTATGCTTAGTCAGCTGTCTTATTTTCTTGTAATTGTGTGTGAATTTGATTGATGTGTTGATGTTAGAGATTGTTATAGACTCTTCACTGTTCAGATTAAAGGAATCAAATACATAAAAATAAAAAACCGTACTATTTTTACCTGTGAAAGACGGCCGTATCTGAGACTCCTGGTGTGCAAAACAAGCATTCCATCTTGTTGAATCGACTGAACTTCTGCACTAATCAAGTCGCCCTCTTTTAGAAATGTTCTCATTGCTAGCTTGTCTGCTTCTGATCTTCGCCTAAGTTCACCACCTAAATAGGAAATAATCTATTATAACTTTTTCGTCCAAAATTCCCTCAGTTATTTCAGTCTGCGAGTCCATTCGTCTGAGATATCGCCAGACACTCAGCTCTCCCTGTCAGAACATTAGGTATTTTAAGTCCAAATCCAAACATTCCGTTTACCTTCTATAATTATATATACCCATAACAGCTGTCCGGGATAATCGGATGAGATTTAGTCCAGACAGAGTTATTTCAAACCTAGGAAACTTGGTGGATTTTTTTTAATTTGCTCATTGTTTTACGGTATTTTTAGTGGTTTTACACATTCATAGTGACAGTAGGGATGGTTAGCATTGTGTATGTGGTAGAAATACCATTTTTTTGTGGCCTGCTCTAATACGCTACTCATTTACAGAAAGGACACTCGAAATTTTAAATCAGATTTTGAGAAAATAAAATTTAGGGTCTACGTTTTTGACAAGAAAGGAAACAGTATAAATCGTACACCTGAAAGCTCTATCTAAGAGAGAAGTATGACGTATCACACAGGAGAAATCTCAATGCAAGCATGAAGTATTAAGAGTATTCGTCCTTAACACATAGCCTACTTCATTCACGTTACATGTTGAAGTACTTTATTTCATGCTTTTGATTTTATTTACACAGAAATTTCTAGCAGTAGCATATACTTATAGCCTGGGACACCATTTTCAAGTTCAAATCTTGCAGGTTGCTAACAGCATGTAGACAGAAGCTAGGCTGGTTTCAAACCAAATTTCTCAAAGCCATGATCCATAAACCCTGGCAATCTATGCACTCAGTAGCAGCACATCAAAAAAAAAGAGAGAGAAATAGATTGCAACTACCAATACTCTGATGCCCTGCAGCCTAATATCTAAACTCATACGTCCCTGTTGGGACTTAAATTACTCAAGGGGCCTAGATGTTCCCAACTTGGACACTCGTCAAATAATTACACTGGCCTGAAGTAAGAAGCCAATAGGTACTTTGATTTCTGCATAGCCTTTTTATATTTTAAGAAAATACACATACCAAGCAAGTTCACATTGGCTAGGTTCAAGGCTGACTCCAGTCTTGAGTTTGTATCCACTTTCCACCGTTTTTGTTGGACTTCTGTAATCCTTCCAACTATCAAATCCCCAACAACCCCTGTATAGCGACTCTTGACAGGTATGGCTGTCACAAGTTGACCAACAGTTGTGACCACACCTGAAATAAACGAGTGCGCAAGCGATCAGAGATGGATTGTGAATGTAAAAATGAGATCAGTTGTTTTTTCTTTGGCATTTGCCAAAAGCGGTTGGGTGGGTGGGTGGGCGGCCATCAAAAGATACATACAGACCCCAATGACAACAGGTATTCCAAATTCAACTAAATCCTTGTCATGGTTTGCACATGATGCCCCTGAACAGGGATGCTGAGGGAGATGCCACTCCTAATGTATCTTCCCAACCGTAAAATCTGTTTGTATGGTACAGGGAATATCGTCACCCTGACTCCAACCATTGTCAAGTTGTTGAAATCACTGGGTAATCTGGGCCCAATCGCCTCTGAACCAGTGGGTCCCCACAACAGACACAACTAGATCCCAGGGCCAACAAGTAAACTCAGTTTCAAATTGGGCTACCTGTTCTCATGATTGGTTCACAAGTTCAACATGGGAAAAATGGTAGAAACTGAGAACTGGCTACAGTGGCAGAAAGAGTGAATTGTCTGTAAACGAATACTCCACTAAAACAAAACCACATTAATTGGTGTTTAATATCACTTCATTTGACTGTGGTACTACAGTAGTATTTTTAAAAACCTGGCTCATTTTTATGCTACATCTTCATGCCCTTAGTTAAGTTTTATAGAACAGGATAAAGAGGTAAGGTATAAGTCAACGGAGGAAACCAAACCTTAGCTTATTATCTTCGACCCATGAAGTTTTCATGACATCATGAAAGAAACAGCGGAATTCTATTAAATTAATGTTGCAGAACAGGTATTTCGTTTACATTTATAAACATTCTAAGGACAATCAGTTCCATTAGAAAATGGAAAATATAGACTTTTCGTGTGATGTCACAAGCCATAGATAATCAACTAAAGTTTAGTCAACACCCGATAGCATATCTAAGCATGAATAAAAATTTGACCAGTTAGAAGATTGGTGGAGGGATTATTGTAAATGGTTTTGACATAATTAGTAATTCAGTTTTTGCATTTTAAATATTTAGCTAATGTAAATCTAGCCTATTGTTTTTCTTCGTTTTTCTTTCTTTCCTTTTTTTCTTTTCAAACTCCATTTAAAATGAATTTTTTTGTCATATAATTGGGAAATGAATTTATAATCATTATCATATTAGTTCTGTATTTTTTGTCGAGACTAAATCTCAGACAATACTCATGAGGTCAATGTTACGTCAGAAAAAATTTCAGAAATTAGATGAAATATGTAGGCCATGCTTGAATACTGTATGTATTTGGATATATATATCAGTCTAGTACGCTAGCCCTTTTTCAGTCACGGTGCTCAAATGTCTAGCACCATGTCTGAGTGCTAGATGTTTGAGCACTGTACCTTGAAATTCATGCATGGTGCATGAATTTCAGCGTACAGTGCACACATGAAAAAGCACAGTTTCTATCATTACACACTAAATTCCGGCTAAATACCTGCTTTTTCATGTGTGCACTGTATGCTGAAATCCATGCACCATGCATGAATTTCAAGGTACAGTGCTCAAACGTCTAGCATGGTGCTAGACGTATGAGCACCGTGACTGAAAAAGGGCTAGTGTACTTGACTGATATATATCCATAGCCAAGAGACCAGGGAGGTGTCAGACACGTTTACATGTATATACCTTCTGTAGTTCTGATACAATTAAGTTGGGTTTGGAAACTAAATTGTCATGCAAGTAGACGTGATATCACAAGCCTTTCCAAGTACTCTAAAGCTGGTCTAAGGACCTTGGAAAACCCGCTGAGATCTCAACAATGCCATATTTTCTAATTAAGGATGGATTTTTGGAGTGTCTTCATACTACTTGATACTGAACCTCCATTTTCTTTCTTTAGTAGTTCCTTTACTTCAGCTGACTTCAGTCCAAGAAGGTGTAAGGAACCCACAATAGGTTTTCAGTTGGCTTCAAAGGACATGTGAATGAAGAGTACCAAGTATCATCCCTATCTGTATGACTTCCGTTAACATTGCCTGCAGAAAACCCAATCCAAATACGAAATACTGTTTTCCAAGCTATGATTTTTGCTCCATTTTGCATCGGTCCTTATTTCAGTACCGAACAATTTTAGAAGTGAACAAATGTCTCCAATCAACCCTTCTTCTGGAATATTGTTTAACCAGTTAAGCCCAAAAGTATGTCTAGAAGAAATTCCAATACAATCCGGCCAGCGCTGTACAAGATTTGAAGGAATTGCACGTTTTGTCTTGGAGTCTGCATGTCCAAACTTCCAGAAACGAACATCCCTATTTTGAAAATGTCACATTCAGGAGAAGAACGCACTCTGTGGCCATGTCTGTAAATGTGTTCTCCATGGTGTGTTCAAGTATGGTTTCATTGTTCAGGCGTCCTTTCAACAGTCAATGAAATTGCAGCTCAAAATATTTCAGACTGTTGTGCTATCAGTGAAACCAAGATTTTCTATTATTATTATGTCTACTTTTGATCTACTTAAGATACTCTTACCTGCCACAGATGCGGTTAGTTCTCCATTGTTGTCTTCAAAAGTTCCGTGACCACGTAAATATCTTTCAAAGGAAAGTTTTTCTCCTGGAGTCACTAGATTTGGCAATTCTTCAATTTCCAGACTTTTGTCTTGCAAAAAGTAATCTTTGGCCAAGCGTATATCTACAGACATTTCAAAAACTTTTCACAACTGAAATGTCTCCGGCTTTCCGCGTGATTCCTGACTTTCAAACTGGTTTGACGGGGCAGCTTGGAATCTACTGCAGCGATTTTGAAATTCCTTCTCAGAACGATCCGTCAGTTTGTAAGGCAGACTAAAAATCAAAACTAGTTAAAAAAGTAAAATGAACAAAATAAAAGTGATTCACTGAAAAATAAGAAATTATACCTAATTATTAGTTTAAAACTTATTGTTAACGCGTGAATATTTGTGTGCATTATTTTGGGGATGTTTTTTTCTTTCCATGCCAGGGGCTTATTTGAGTTTTCAAGTATTTCTCTAAAAGGCGGGGCGTTTCAAATTCCCTTGGATTGGATGGATTCAGCGGAAAGGCTAAAGGGATCCCGAGTGGAACCCTTGTGCCATTTATTGAAGGAAGGGGGGGGGACTCAGTCGAGAAACCAAGTGCTTAAGAAGTTGGAAGAAGAAGGATTGAAGAGCCGCGATCGTAAGGTTCTCAAAGATGTTCGATCATCATCATTGATTCTGCAAGGGTTGAATATTGAAGAGTTAGATCAAGACAATGGGGTTGCACTTTTTGCCTTCAGTGGTCATAATACTGTGTCTGCGACAGTTGCAAAATAAATGAGAATTGATTCTGCTTGTTTAGTATGATTTATGAAAATCTTCTAGGAAAGCTGACAAATGAAAGATAATTCATCACCATTTGACTTAACTTAGTGAAATATTAACCTAGAAGAGACTGTGTCATAACCTTATAATTTTTTTGTTACTATGGAAGGCATAGAACTGCCAAGAGTAAGGATATTATGCCTATGCAACCATTCTCAATACTTGTCTCTTACCAGACTCCATCGCGTAAACCAGTCACTGGTTACAGATTTTTTATGCAGGATTTTTGCCATCCATAGTTGCAAAAAATTGAACAACCCCTCATTAATCCTACTGTTAATCCTAACCCCTCATTAGTCCTACTGGGGGCGCTATAATCGTAAAGCTTTGGTAAATTTGTACAGCACCTTCTGCGCTCCTTCTATACTATTTCGTTCTGACGTCACTCATGTTGTGCGAAAGAAGGAGATTAAAAAGATGAGATCATGTTATTTTAAATATGCGAAGCACCTGCTCCAATTATTTCATAACCATACAATGACGGAGAAATTCAAAATTCAAGATGCAAGTGTTGGATGTTTCCTCATTGCTTTCAAAAATCATGGACAACAGGGCCCAACCAGCGCATGACGTCGTCCACTGCTTCCTGACCGAAGATTGAAAATTCTTTTTCTGTTGTGTTTATGTGTTTTGTTTATTTTCTTCATTTATTCAGCCTTTTCAAAATGGCGGGTCATAAATAAATACCTACTTACTTACTAATGAACAGACCTATAATAAATACTTTCCCATGAGACTCGCAAGCTTCAACCAGAAGCTACTCATCGGGATTCAACATACTTATTGCTTGCAAGTGCGATTTAAGGTAAAGTAAAGTTATTTAGACTAGACATTCGCATCCAGTTCCTCACATTTGTTTCCCTTACAGGCTGTTTGCTCAAAGTGTGGTGTTGACACAAATTGTTCAAGGAATCTTCCAATTTGGCTGTGCAAGCTTTGTTTGGAGCAACGAGAGATGCTAAAAAAATCGGGAGCTTGGTTTTTCAAGGTTAGTCATTATTTTTGGAATGTTATTTCGAGCGTGTTCCATCCTACTTACCGTAGTTACTACGCATGACGTCACGAATTCTGGCTTTTTGCCTTCAAGGCTGGAACGATTTTTCTATTTTCTAGCGGGATCTCACGCCAGGGGCGAATCCGACCAATCACGTTACAGAGATGCGTAGTAACTACGCTTACTACGCTCCCGAGCATGGTGAGCAAATAGTAACTATTAGTTACTATTCCGAGTTCCGACAAGGTTGGAACGGTCAGCGTAGTAACTTTTCGTGAGGATGGAACGGAAATAGTAACTAATAGTAACTATTGTTGAAGGGTGGAACACGCTCTTCAAGGACGATTCTAGTGGTCTGCAAAGCTCTGCGAGCTTCTGATGATGATGATGATATTTTATTTACGCACTTAAGAAGAGGAGAATAGCAGTACAGACAAAATAAGGAAAAAATACACTGAGCTTTCAAATGTAGTATATGCACAAGATAAAAAAAAAAAAAAAAGGGACATCGGGTCTAAAAAATCTTCTTCCTAGATGAAATTATGTGCCTTTTTGCGACTTCGGCTAAAACTCGCTTCGCTTTCCAGAGCAGTTTTCGCGCTCCGTTATTTTCCGCCCGCACTTGGAAAGGGAATGCACTTCGTAAGTGGAAAGTGGTTTCGGCAAGTCAGCCAGAAGTTGTAAAGGTGCAATAATGCAATAACTTTGTTTGAAAATTTGCTCAATCCTTTGTGTTTGTTGTGTAGGTGTAAATAGGAAATATGATCTTTAGTGCAGTTTCTTGGTTCAAGTTTAAATAATTTTGTGAATTAGTTTGGTTAACCAGTTTGATCATAAAATTGAGTGAATGAAGAAATCGTGATTTATGCAAACCACTGCCATGTCTGTTGCTTTTGTTCAAAAACTGCAATATTTTAATTTCAGTAGAAGTGTACCTTATCTTACATTAACATATCCAAACATGAAGTATGCGTGGTAGTATGCTATTACCATCCGTTAAAAGACACCTCGCTTAAAGTGCGAACACACGATGAGGATTTCTCGGTCGGATTTCATGCACTTTCATCATCAAGTTGAAAAAATTTCAACTTTTCGATATGGAAGTGATAATGGTGCCGGAAATCCGGGCAGGAATTCCCGCCCCCGAGCTCCCGATCCCCATCGTGTGTTCGCACTAAAACTAATCTAAAACTAAAAAACTAAACCGCTTTAAAACTAATCTCTGCTTACAGAAAATCAAGCAAGGCTTTGACTGTTTTTAACCTCTTTCCGTGTCCCCTGACTTGAATGACAAACTTGGGTCTTCGGGCCAATAAGTTTCTACCAAACAATGGGGAACCTGATACGTCACGTAAAGAGAATAAACGTGGCAAGCAAGATAATCAGTGTAATGCTATACCCGTACCGGATGAAAAATTTTCGAGAATTAGTCGTATGGAGTTGTACGAAAAAGTAGCATGTAGTAGTAACTGTTGCCACTGCATGCTGCTACTAGCAAACTGGATGCTATCGGATACTACTACTTAAGATTAACCCAGGCGGAGGCATGCGAATCCAAAGTGCTTCATACTACTACATATTATTAATCGAAGTGTTCTATACTATTACATATCAATACATGCAACTTTTTCGTAGAACTACCACACAACTACACAGTCAAAGAATTTTTCATCGGGTATTGAAATAATTCAAGTCATTGTATTACGGGACATTTTTCCAATCGGAAACAATTGAATACAATTGGAGACGATCATAATTCTTTTTTTTTTTACAATTGCAAACAGTCGTTTAGGATTGGAAACAGTTGTTTACGATCCTATCCCCTCTCTTGTAAGGGAGGAGATAGGATACAATTACAAAGTGTAAGATCTAGGGTACGAGAATGGATATAAATGCTACTTACTATCGTAAGCAAGACGTGTCCTTTAAGTGTTCAGCCTAATACCATGCTTATTTTCCAGAGTGTACCCAAATATACAGTGCCTAAGGAGAAGTCATCAGCCAATGCAAAGTATAATCGTTATGCAAAGTCAGCGCCCTCTGTCAGTTGCTTGGAAAATCCAGAGACGTATGTGAAGCAGTCTTCATGGGCTAAGAAAATAGTCAGAAGTAAGTCATTACAGTAAATTCGATGTCACCTAGAACACTAAGTCGTAGCTATTCTTTCAGCCAAAGCTGACTGCGGATCAAACACAGTGCTAAACGGATACGTCGGCTGAATTTCATGAGAGCTGTATATCGGCGTACACAGGCGAAGTATTCACTTCCAGAAATATGGAATAGCATAATCAGTGAAAGGAAATTCAGACCCCAACCTAAACCAAAATAGAAATATGGAATAGCATAATCAGTGAAAGGAAATTCCGACCCCAAGCTAAACCAAAGTCAACTAATGAATGAATATGTTTATTACCCATCTTTACATAAAATGTCACTGATGAAGTATAAGAAAAGAAAAATAAAAAAAAGGAAAAAGGAACAACACACAAAATACAGTTTTTAAATTGACAATACATAATTCAAAAAAGAGAGACAAAGAAAAAAATGAATCATTAACTATTTCTTAAATTGCTGGATAGAGGGTATTTAGAGGGTCGAGGGATTCCAGAAATCGAGCACGCCGCTCTAAAGCAGCCCCAGTCGGATTATTTTTAACTCCATAATTTCGTGTAACGCGTCGATTACGATTAACATGCTGACAAATTTCTGTCCTGTCAACGACCCCATTGAGCAGCAAATTCCAAAAATTAAACGTAACACCCGCTTTAACTCTATGTAATTCCCACAAAGAAATTCACTAAAAGGAGATATTTAAGCTAGAATCTTTAGGGTTTTTTTTCCACAAGTTTATTTTCCAGCTTAAGCCTGAAGAGGACCAGAAGGGTCAAAATATAGCTCTGGCCTCGGAGTCACAACAACATTAGATAAAGACAGCTGACAACAACGCTATCAAACGTACACAGACTAATAGCAAACTTTTTCCCAGGGACTTTCCTCCACGTGTTGCAAGTCTCTTGACTTGACAATGTTTCACGGTGTCTGGAGAAAAATAGTTTCCACTGTTACCCTGCCTAATTTGGCATTGATTCTTCCTTTTGTTGGGAAAATACTCCCTCTCGCCTAATGACTGTTCTCAATATCTTCTCCAGAGTTTTCGTTAACCTAAAAGCAGTAATTAGAGGGGAGCCTGTTGCTCGGGACCAGCAGCTGTCGGATTAAAAATGACCTATGCCAAGCATTCAAGGAGGAAGTTAGTTTCAGAAGTTCAGACTCGAAGCTGTGTGGGTGGGGAGATGCCAAAGGGTACATGGTTCAAAGTTTCTCCGAGAAAGGACTAAAATTAACTGCAGTACTTGCTACTGGTATTAATCTTATCTCTACTGGGATAAGAAAAATCCGAATTAGAAATAATCTTATCTCAGTAGAGACAATATTAATCCCAGTGGAAAATACTGCAAGATTTTTTTCTGCAGTGTACTTTGAAAAGGGAGTAGTTTTCATCTGTCCGTCGTGATACTCACAGGACCTGTCTTACCGATAATACTAATGCAACCTACCCGGAGACCCCAATTTCGTACGGTACATTCTAACTCCTGTAACAAAACCACGCTAATTTTTTCACTTGACATGTTCTGCTACCTTTGATGTGTATCAGGCTGTCGACGGTTATACTGCGAGAAGTTTTTCCATCAGAAAACAGGTTCTGTAAATTGTTTCCCTGTTTTGGCTACAAGTTAACTCCATTTTCTGATGTCTTTTCGGACTCTCTTACCATTCAGTTTCAAGTTGTGTCCTCTGAGACCATTGTGGTTGAAAATGAAGACATCATCAGCCCTAATATTATCATAATAATTATGGCAAATTTTAAAAGTTTCGATCAAATCACCGAAGAAATCTGTAAGATGAACTGGGTAATCGTAGTTTTTGAAGCCGGTTTTCATAAGGCAGATGGCGAATGGCTGGCACTGTTTTTGTTGCTCTTCTTTGAACTTGCTCAATGGCGATAACGTCCTTGATATAGAAGGGTCTTGTTGTTGCGTGGCCATATGCAATTAGGGGGCGAGCTGTTGATAGATTGATAAATAGATCCCTATACCTGTGCACATGCCTATCCGGAAGAACCTTCTAAGTGATTTAATAAACCTCAAATTCCTTTCCTCTGACATTTGTACAAAACAATCAGTTCCACATTCTCTCACGCCGAACATTTCCTTCCGCGAATCATTTAACTCAATGCATTCTTCCAAAAAGTGGCTCGAATTTTCATTATTACATCCAGGCAATCCACAAAAGTAAGGACCAGTCTTTACACTAAACTTAAGCAAATATTTTCTTATTTTCCCTACAGGCGAAAGTGTTGTAAATGCCGAAAATATGAACCAATTCAAAGCAGGTGTCAACTACCACCTGGCTGAAATTCAATTTAATGTGTAAAGTGTATATATATTTATGTATATTTATCTATCTATCATCGTTTACACTCTTACTTATTATGCTTTAACTTGTGGGGGGATCCCAGAATGTAAGTGGAGGGATGCCTATGACTTCGTGAAGTTGTTCGTCTGTCAGCACGATAACTCTCGAAGTTTTGAGATATTGAGGATCCTTTGGGTCGAAGTACTTAAGGGATGAAGAAAATATTTTGTCAAGCTGAAGTAAGAGTCGATTTAGGGGTAGGAAGAAACATTGATTCCGTAACTGAACTTTCTCACCGGAAAAATAGTTCGCCCAGAATCCGGGGAAAAACGTAAATTTTGTAAAAAGTAAACGTTCTATCTGAAGCTTTATCTGAAGAAAAGTTCTATACAAGGGTCTATAGACGTGCTGAATCTATTTTTGATTTTTTCCTTTTGACCGCACAAGTAGTTTGCCCGGAATCTGGCGAAAACCGGTAAATTGGTAAGAAAAAATAAAAAATATTCCTTCAGCCCAAGCTGACTGCGAATCATATTTTACAGTGCAAAACGAATGTGTCAGCTAATTTTATTAGAGCTATGTTTTGGCCCTTATGGCAGGATCCTCTTCAGGCTGGAGCCGCTCAAACTGAAAAATGAAAATGTGTTTTTTCACAAGTTCATTTTCCAGTTTGAGCGATTTGAGCCTGAGAGTGCCCTTACCAAGAAGGGCCGAAATATAGCTCAAATAAATTTCAGTTGACGGACCCGTTTTGCACTGTCGTTTTGCACTTAAAATTCGTAAGAGTGAAAGTCTTATCCGAAGTTGGTTTATAGAGGTCGGTCGGTTAGAGCGTCGTTTTATTTGTATGAATACATCCTGAATCAATATTTGAACCTTATGCTTCCGTCGGACAAGTAGACTGGCCGGTATCCGATGAAGTATTACAGTATGAAGTATTGTGTTGGAGTATTAGTAGTGTTGAGAGATTCTATCAATGCTTTCAAGTATTCCTTGGACAGTCTGTTAGCCGAAATAATCTAGCTTGCCGAAAAGAAAAACTTTTTAGACGAACTGTGCACTGCCTTTTTTTATATTGTACCATTATTATTATACTAGGGACTGGAGGTGATACCCAGCTCTAAATTAATTTAGAGCTGGGTATCACCTCCAATTGGATGTCCTGTAAGTAGGGTTATAAAGTTGGTGTCCTAGGTAACATCCACTTCCAAGTGGGGTTCTTGACAGTAAAATCATCAAGGTGGTTTGACCGATTATTCCTCAAAGGAGCCGACATGTACATTCTTTTTTAAATATGTGTTGGATGAAATAAAAAGGTTATGAAATAATTTTTGGTTAAAAGGGGAAGATATCCAATCTCTCCAAGATGGCCGTTTCCGCTAATACGCCTGCCAAGTTTCATCGTTCTAGTGGATCTGGAGAAGCCTCGCGATCACTGGAATTCCGAGAAAACTCGAGAAACGTCCAACTCCCACACATTCCGTCGATCCGGTCCATTTCTATCAAAAATGTATCTAGAACTTGTCTTTGTTCTTCTCACCAACTTTCATCCCGATCCCTCCACTCTAGCCTGTCCCGAGATTTCCGGTCTTCCTACAGTCCATCCCCCCAGCGTTGTCGGATCCCGTCCAGACATGAAATGAGACACCCGAGAGACACGAGCTCTTTCCAACTGTCAAGTTTCATTCATATTTGATAACCTGTTCAAAAGTTATGCATTCCCCAAGATTCCTGATTTCCCGCCTCCCTCCTCTCTCCCCACGATGGTCGGATCAGAGAAGCGATTATTCTGAAGTAAATTTGGTCTCGGTCGCTCGTATGCCTAGCAAGTTTTCATCGTCCTACCACATCTAGAACCTTAACCCGGGATCACCAGAATTCCGGAACCCCTCTGAAGCTCCCCCACAGTACCCGGATCCTTTAACGATGTAACTTGTGCCTGTTCTTCCCAACTAGTTTCATCTCGATCATTGCACTCTGAGTGTATACATACCTCAAGATTCCGGATTCCCCCTCCCTCCACGGATGGTCGGATCTGGGAAGTGACTATTTCCAAGTTAGTTTGGTCTGGTTCCTAATACGCTTGCCAAGTGTCGTCCAACTCTGACGAAATAGAAGTGAATCCACAAAAACGCAACTCTAAGCCTCGTTTTTGTTGCAATAGCGCTGCCGCATCGCTGCTGCAGGCCTTCTCTGCTTTTGCATAATATGCGGTTTTGGATTCACTTTCTTCTTGGTTGAAGCGGCAGTGCTGCAGCATCTTGCAGGGAAGCACGGACTTGGTCGGTGAGCAAGTCCGTGATTCTCGAGAAGCGCTGCCGTCTTCCTCGGAAGCGCTGCAGTACAAAAACGGATGCAGAAAGAATCAGTCCGGAATCGGCCGAGAAGTGGACCTGCAGCATGCAACAAAAACGAGGCTCCGACTGACCGACGGAGAAGTGATCGGTACATGGCACTTGGCAGTAAGGAAAGTGCCATAAAAGCAAATAGATAACGGAATCGTAAAATAACCCTAAAATCGGCACGGATCTGCCAAAGAGTGACTTCGTCCAGACTTCATTCAATTCAGTTCAGTTTATTTTCAAAACCGATACAACGGTCAAGCCGATTTGGTAGTTCTCATCCATATTAGCACCAATTATATACAAAAGATAACTCTATACTAGTTTGGATATAACAAGACATGTCAAATCTAACACAAAATATTCAAATCTATTTACAATTAATGATGCGAGTTAAAAAGGTTGATGAAGGCGGGAACAAAACTTCTTAGGTAACGAGTCGTTGTGTGTTTAATTGGCTGCAATTTTAGTATTAGCTCGGCTACCACTTTCTTGGGCCTTACTCTTGTCGCTGAAAAATCTGGGGGGGGGGGGGGGAGGAAATTACGCAATGCTGGTGTATTCAAGATTTTAGTTCCAAACACTAACGAAAGTTTTTCACGGCGCTTCAACAGGGTTTCTAAATTATAAGTATTAAGGAGGTCTGTATCATCTGTACTTGCCACGCGGAAGCTAGTTTTCCAGCTCAGCCTTTGCTTTTTTCCAGGTCAAACGAGTTCAGAACAAGATGAAGGGGCTAATAGTTCAGAAGACGAGAGTCCTAAGAGACTCGGAAGTAGCCCCGTGGCAAGCCTTCAAAGTTCAAGGCACTCTTTACACATCACCACAAAGTAAGTGACGGGATGCGGAAGTTCGTGGCGATATCGCAGTGGCATTCCCCCCTGAGAAGCGGTTGGGGGGAGGGCGTCGAGCAGAGGCACATCCGTATCCAAAACTTTTTTCTTTGGGGGGGGGAGGTCTCCCTTGGGGTCGGACCTAACCGTAAAAGTAAAACAAGCACGTAGAAGAGCCCCCCCCCCCCTCCTTGATATGGCTTTGAGTAGACATATCTTACTTTGAACGGCGCTGAAGAAAATGGTGAAACACAATTATAGCAATTATTTATATAAACAATAGTTTGAGTCAAATAAATTAAGATCAATGCCACATACGTTTTGAATATTTTTCTGTTTTTCTGTCCAGTTGCTTGCGCACCCTCTAACAGCTGCAGCAGTCTGATGTATCGCAATATTTGTGAAGTACTTTCAGAATCGTCCGAATCCACGAGAAAAATAAGTAATACTAAAAAATAACGAGAAGACTAAATTAAATAGTCAGATTTCGTTCTTCTGTCACGAGAAAGCTGTTAACTTGACTTCCAACATTTCTTAATTTAACATTCCCATTTAACTTTTCTGTGGGAGAAAAACAGAACCAAGGCGGTCCGAAATTTAGAGATGTGTTCAAAGGGCAAATTTCTACTGCAGGTTTCAAATGGCCTACTAACAATTGCGCATGCCCTTACATGACCGGATTGTTGTTATATTGTTGTTGTTAGAAGTTGGCGTATTAGAGCTTACAGCTCGGGCACGCACGGAGCTACTCGCTTTTCAATGACACACCAACTGTCAAAGAAAACTTTTCAGATCACTAATGTAGATAGAGGGTTTCACAAGACGTCGGGAAACGCTAACTATCGTTTTTCGCTCTGTACACTGACACAACAATACCTCAAAAACAAACAGAGTACTCCCTGGTCTAAATAAAATATAAATACAATACACATTTTAAAACATTTTTTTTTTTTATAAAATTGCAACAAAGAGAGACGGTTTGCTCGGGAGTATGGATGAAATCCTTATACCATACATCATTTTGTCTGGCCCTTTCAGAATAATAACAAAAAAAAATGTGAATTTATGCGTGTTATTCGTTTTGTAAATACGCCGCCCTGAATGCTGCGCCCTCGGCCATGACATATATCAGTTTTATCGGATATCTTACTATGTGCCTAAATTGCATTACGGTTCGTTGTGGCAGTGTAACCTCAGATACCATTAGATTTATTCCATAAAAGGTCAAAGGTCCATGGAAACAACTATAATTACAAAATATTTCCCTGTGAGCCATGGCCACTTTAAAGTTTTTTAAACTTTAAAGGGCTGGGGTAGGACAATATAGTTATCCATTACTTATTCCCTTAAATTTGCTTGAAAACCCGCTGAAAATGTGTTACTTCGTTGTTCCGCTATTGACGAATAATCAATCTTCAATAGTGGAATTTCCGTGTGGTTTGTGGTACCTCTATGCGCTTGTATTTTTGTTGATTTATGATTTTTTTTTTTTTTTCGTTCAGGCACTAAGCAATCTTCACCAATCTCACCGCCTCCCACTGAAAAACCGCGTTTACATTCGGATTAAAATTTCCCGCGTCATAGTAGAATTTACTTTGTGGGGACAGCCGCAGATATTCCAAGCGTCATAGCTAGAGCAGATAGTGTAAAATAAAATAATCCCTTTGCAGAATCCAAGTAATTCAGGGTATTCAGTTAAATGACACAAAAATGAGTTGGCTTTTCAGTTAAACTTTAAGGAATCTTTCCAGATTTCTTATATCCCTAAAAAGTTTTACTTCCTACGGTGTCACCAGATATTTCCTTCTTTTCATCCTTAAAATGTAGCACAGTTTATTTTTGCCTAATAATTCTCGAAGGTTGGTTTTCAGTGAATGAATGAATGAATGAATGAAGGATTTATGAATGAAGGATTTATGGACGCACTGCCGAAGGGCGTAAGTGCAGTAAAAAGGATAAAGAAATATAAAATAATAGCAAAACACTCAACAAATATTTTCCATAAAGATTCACTAATTTAGAATCACGTTGATGGATCGTGGACAGGTAATTTTCCAATCGGACACAAATTAGAGGAGATGGCTTCAAGTGTCAACATTGGGTCAGAAATTAACGAACGACGGATCAGGTAGCGGTTCCGCGTGCGCCGTGGTAGGTAGAGAAATCTCAGATATCCGAAGTATGTCCAGCGTATGCGTGACATCAGTGACCGTTGGTCCCAATGTGACATGTATGTTCGGTTGGGTACATAGCCTTTTACTTTGCATCTTCCTCTTTTCCTCGTAGGCATGGGACTCCCAGTCCGCAGAACAGCTTTTCCGAAATTGAAAACCCCAGACTTCGGAGTCCGACATCGTACAAAGGCATCGTCCCCTCAGCGTTCGAAAGTGACTCGGACGCAGCAGCCCAAAAAACCGCAGGTAAGTGATCGGAGCGTAAAAGACATCTTGTCTCACCACATGTCGTACGACAGTGTGATGTTAGATTAATGTTGTATAACATTAGTTATAGTTGTTTTAACATTAGTCAATTGTTAAGCTACACATGACGGAAGAAATTCAATGTTCGGCTTCGTCCGTGAGCGAATTTTTTAAAATAAATTGAATTGAATTGAATTGTCACTCTATATTGTTTCTTTCATTCTTGTCCTACGTAGGACATGAAATTCACTGATTCCGACCAAATGTTACCATTTCACTTTTTTCATGAAAACAAAATGAGGATCTGTCATTTTTGCGATAGTTTTTCCCACCAAGAGTGACCTTTTCACTTTTTATTTCATGAAAACAAAATTCACCGCCAATTCACTCTCTGTTTTCGGCGAAAAATTACTATCTAAACTTTTTCGATGTCGCCACACTGGTCTCAGTATCGTGGCAAGTAAAAATCGCGACAAGCGACAACTCCTTCTGACCGAAATGCGAATCCCTATTTACTGAAACTGAAAAGTAATCTAGAAAATTGAAACATAAATACACAGTTATTTCAGAAGCATAACGTAATCGACCACGATGATAGGAATATTACCCGATCTACCATCGAAAACAAAATAAAGAAAAAAACAGGGCACTCTTTTTTAGTTTCCTATCTTATTGTTAAAATTTCCAAAGGATTATTTACTTTTGAATTAGAAGTTGGAGAAGAGTTGGTGTAAATTCGGAAACCAACGTGGAATTTTAATACTTTCTGATGTGTAACTGATGTGTTGAGCATTTCTGATGTGTAAAGCAGAAAGCTCAGAAAATTTTCAATTTTCAGTTCAAATTTCCAAAAGATTGTTCACTTGTGAATTAGAAGTTAGAGAAGAGTTGGTAAAAACTCAGAAACCAACGAGTAATTTCTGATGTGCAACTTTAAAAGCAGAAAGCTCAGAAAATTTTCGATTTTCAGTTCAAAGTTCCAAATGATTATTCACTTTTGAATTAGAAATTAGAGAAGAGTTGATGAAAATTCGGAAACCAACGAGGAATGTTGATAATTTCTGATGTGTAACTTTTAAAGCAGAAAGCTCAGAAAATTTTCAGTTTTCAGTTCAAAATTTCAAAAGGATTGTTCACTTTTGAACTTGAAGTCAGAGAAGAGTTGTTAAAAATTTGGAAATCAAAAAGGAATCTCGATAACTAATTTTGTGTAACTTTTAAAGCGGAAAGCTCAGTAGAAGTTAGAGAAGAGTTGGTAAAAATTCGGAAACCAGCGAGGAATTTTGATAATTTCTGATGTGTAACTTTTAAAGCAGAAAGCTCAGAAAATTCTCATTTTTCAGTTCAAAATTTCGAAAGGATTATTCACTTTTGAATTTCAAGTCAGAGAAGAGTTCTATAAAATTCGGAAATCAAAATGGAATCTCGATAAATAATTTTGTGTAACTTTTAAAGCAGAAAGCTCAGTAGGACAAACAGTAGAAAAGGAAACAGACGATTAGATAACAAACGTAACGGAGAAAAAAAGGTGAAATTTAAGGTATTTAAATCCTGCAAACTTTTATTCCGCTTTTATTCCTGGTTGAGTGCGTTAACCGCATCCGTCCGCTGATTTTATCTTTCAGAATTTCGCCCTTCTCGGCAAAGGTCTCAAACTAAAAAGACGAGCCTTTTAGAAACGAATCATAGGATTAAGAACTAGGTGAAGTTTGATCCTGGTTATGTTAATTATTGAAGTTTAGGATTTAATTTGTTGCAATTCTTTGTTCTTGTGTAATTGTTATTGACTATTTAACTATGATACTGAATGAATGAATGATTGAATGATTTATTTGAACATTAAAGCTATCAGTCCATTATGCAAAAAAAAAAGAAGAAAAGTGAAACAATCTTAAATGCGTATATACACACTAACGCACTCTTAATACTTTTAGTTCACTCTGAATACTTTATTGACACTAAAAACACAACTTCTCCATCAAAAGAAACCTCTCCGGTGTTTAAAAGTCAACCTGAGGAACTTCTCAACATTTCTTATTTTTTTTAAATCTTTACTTCCCATCATTAATGTAAAAGCGCAATTGTATATAGTGATGTTTGGCGAGAGAACAAGTATTCGGTTTGTTATGGCACTTGCCCTTCCGCCAAGTGCCATATAGCGATCGCAATTTCTGTCCGTTGGTCGGTCGGCCGGTCCGGTCGGTCGGTCGGTCCGGGTTTTTCTAGTTCGTGTACTTCCACATAAGCTAGGACGATGAAACTTGGCAGGCGTATCAGGGACCCCAAATGATTAAGTTGGAAATATTCATTTCTCCGATCCGAGCATCGGGGGGGGGGGGGGGGGGGGGGGGGGTGGAGGGAGGGGGAATCCGGAATACTTACAACCGGGTAATCAGATCTTAATGAAACGTGTATAGGAAGTCCTGGGGTCTCAGACATAAGATTTTAAATCCGGACCGGATCCGGTGACATTGGGGGGAGTTGGAGGGGGGAACCGGAAACCTTGGGAACCGCTTAAAGTGGAGAGGCTGGGATGAAACTTGGTGGAAACAACACGCACAAGTCCTAGATGCGGGTTACTGTTTCTTTGTCACTGGTAGCCATTAAGTTCAGTGAGTGGTCAGCAAGTATAAACTAATTTTAATTCTCCTTTTCATTTCTCGTTCTGACGGTAGGCGAGTAAAATCCAGCGAGGGGTCGGCAATTAAGATATTTCAAGTCCACCATTTCCTTCCTCGTTTTAATATTTTCAAAGTATTAAAACGAGGAAGGATGTGGTGGACTCAAAATATCTTAGTTGCCGACCCCTCGCTGGACTCGGAGGATTTTAGTCCCGTCAGAACGAGAAATGAAAAGGTGAATCACAATTAGTACAGTTCCCGACCCCTCACTGAACTTAATGCCTACCCATGTCTGGATACTAAAACGAGGAAGGGATGGTGAACTTTGAATTTGAAAAGTTGCCGATCCCTCAAAGAACAATAAACAGAGGAAGGGAACAGTGCGGCTTTCCAGTCTTGAATTCTGGCGACAGCCTTCCTTGTTTTAGTATGCCCTTCCTCGTTTTAGTATGCCCTTCCTGCTTTTCTCGCGTTCCCTTCCCTTCCTGGTTTTAGTCGATCCCAACTTCGAAGGCGTTTGAAAACGGAAATTAAGCAACCAGCTAAGCTAACGGCGAACAAAACTTCGATAAAAAACGCAACTATAGCCGTGGCAACCTTTCGGCGGGTAGCGTCTCAGGATTTAGAGAGAATCACACAGCGAACTTCATAAACAAAAGGGAGGTAAAAGAGGGCAAATGAACTCTCATTACGCATTTAACGCAGGCAACCTGATTCACCGTCAGCTTAGGCTGAAGGAACATTACACTTTTACTCCGTTAATGTTACACTTTTTATTCCTTCGCCTAACCTTTCATGTTAGGATATCTTTGTCGGCGCACGTATTGTTTTCCTTTTTGATTATTAACCACTTTCTCGAGAAAATAGCAACTACGCTTCCCGCTAGGATAGGAAATAGAAACTTCCCAATTAGTACACGTGGCCTCTGCAGAAACCTATTGCCTAGGGGATTTCCCGTCCAGCGAATTAAAGGTGCAGATAAAACCGAAATACCGCTGTTTTCTTCCAAATTTCCATTTCCGGCTGAGGGGCTCGTTTAATTAGTTGTTTGGTTTCCATGTCTTAGAGAATAAGAAATAGGTGGATTTTTTGGCAAGGATTCACGTCTGAGCATAAAATATTTTGAGCGTGTTCCACCCTACCTACCATACTTACTACGCATGACGTCATGAATTCTGGCTTTTGCCGTAAAGGCTGGAACGATTTTTCTATTTTCCGGCAGAAGATCATGCCACGGGCGAATCCGTCCAATCACACAGAGATACATAGTTACCACGCTCCCGAGTCTAGTAAGCAAATAGTTACTAGCTATTAGTTGCTAGTTCGAGAAGGTTGGAACGGTCAGCATAGTAACTTTCCGCGAGGTTGGAACGAAACTAGTAACTAATAGTTACTTTTGTTAGAAGGGTGGGACACGCGCTTTATCTGGGACAATGAAACAAAACAAGAGCGAAGGTCTCGGTGAGATCCCGGTGTTTTATTTCAATCCCGCCAGTGCAGCTGATTATAATAATCTAAATTAATAAAGTAAACACAAACCATACAGTGGACGATAAGTGTCGTGAATAACTAGTCATTACAAATTATTTGATCGCCTTGCTTTTGTTGAAATAATAATAATAATGATTTATTTTTAACCCACTGCACAAAAGTGGAGTAAGTGGAGTGGAGTAAGAAATAGAAAGAAAACAAATAAACAAAGGAAGAAACAATAATTACAGCAAAATAGACACACAAATCAACAGAACAGATGGATGAGCCCGTGATACCGGGTAAGCCGTTGATGTGCTTGTCCATGTAAGTTATACTTAGGGACCAGGAAATTCAGAGGTGGCAGGTCAATAGAGATAGTTCAAAATCTCTAAGGTTTTATACAGAGGCGAAAGAGACATGGGGTGAATGTGTTTATTTTAAAGCGGGTTTAGATAGGGAGGAATTGAAATTATTAATCAGTATGCCTGCTGATATTTTACCGTTGGGAGTAGGCTGATTGGGAGAATTGATCCTTACTTCTGCCCGATGTGTGGAGATATGAATGACTGTGTGCGACATCTTATGTGTGAATGTAGGGAATTGAATAATCTGAAGTGAAATATTTGGAGAAAATGAGCGCAATCAGGAATGGATGGAGCAAATGTTTAAGAATGAGTGTTATGCTATTATAAAGAAAGTGGGTAGATTCCTCAAGCTGTCAATGATTCATAGAGACGATTTTTTGTAGTTTTAGTGGTAGTTAGAATAATCATGAAGCTCCTGGAGTTCTGCTGTTATACCGGAAAAAATGGGTTAGAATTTCTAAACGGGTTAGAATTGATATGAACTATATTTTTGGGAATTTGTGTCAGCTTTGGCTGAACTGCAATACAGCTGTCGATGTGTCTGTCGGTTCGCTGATATGCTCTGAGAACCAGAAGTTCTTCTCAGTATTTTCTTTCAAAGACCGAGGCCTGAAATTAACCTTTAGCGAACCGCGCTTGAACGATTAATCTCACAGAGCTGACAGCCTCAGCTCAAGTGTTTTCTTGTTCTCAGGTGTGATTTCGAGAGAGCGATGGCAAAGTTTTTCAACCCTAAATGAAGGGCTACATACCATCTATGAACGACCTGTACTTTTGGCGCAAAGGACATGAAACCAAGTTCGAACAAGACAGCCTACCTAACTCATTTGACAGTTCGCAGACTAACAGATATACAGACGGACAGACACACTTGACGAAGTTATATAGGTGTCCCGTCACTACTTTTAGGGATCCCCAAAACTTGACTCGATATATCCCCTCACATCGAACTATGTGGTGTTGGGTCCTTGCTTTTTGATCAGGGATTTTTTGCAAGCCTACCGTAATAAGCCTACCTAAATACTTGATTACGTAAGTACTGAAGTACGATCAAAATACTTGAGTACTTAAGTACTGAAGTACTTTTGTAACTCGTGTAAAGTTAATATAGATGGCACTTTACACAAGGGACTTGTACCGTGACCAATATCATAAAGAATTTTTCGAACCTAATTTAGAAGTCTAGGACTCGCTTGTCGGAGCCACGTAGACAAATCAGGACGCACAAGACGGGGTAAGACATGAAGCACAAGACATGGTGAAAACCAAATAAAACCAAATTTATAATTTTTAATGGGGAAAAAAGCCTGGGTTGAAATCACGGCTGAGGAGCATTTTTGTCTATCAGTTCACTACTTATAAAAAAAAAAAAACGTGTAAAGTTATTTTGTTTTGTTGTTTTATATGTATTTTCTTGTATATGGCCTTTGGCTTTGAATACAATTATTATTATTATTATTATAGATCGTGATGTCTGTCCGTCTGGCGGTATCCGCTTGCCTAGGTTTTGCCAGTTTGGGCACTTTCACACAAGCTTGGAAGGAACTGACCTAATGCTGTAGGAAACTTTCCTCACCCAGATCCGATCATCCGTTTAGGAGTAAAGGGAGAGAGAATCCGGGAACTCGAGACACGCTTTATAGTGCGGACAGACGATCAGGATAGGAAGCTCCCGGACTGGAATTCCTGCCCGGAATTTTGCCACCATCATCACTTCCATATGAGTTGAAATTTTTTCAACTTGATGATGAAAGTGCAGGAAATCCGGCTGGGAAATCCTGATCGTGTGTTGGCACTTTAAGTTGCGAATCCGATTCGAGTGAAACTTGATAGGTGGCCAAGGCCGTATCCAGCGGGGTTAGGGGGTTAACCCCCCCCCCCCCCCTGAAACATACAAAAATGATCATTTTATAGGCTCTGTGTGTTTTCCTTGATCTGTGTGTTTTTTGTACTTTTTTGTCCGACCAGCAAGCGAACCCCCCCCCCCCCCCCCCCCCCCCCCCCCCCCCCCCCCCCCCCCCCCCCCCCCCAAATAAATTCCTGGATACGGGCCTGGGTGGCAGGAGTAGATGCCATTGACACGTCGTGGGCTCGAACTAACTCTGGCCATGGTGTGGGAGTTGAAAAAGGTCCTGAAAATTGTGCTTCACGCAGACCAAATCAGTATAGCGACTGCGTAAATATGCCATAGCTACGTCTGTAACGAGCGCCGTGTGAGCTTGTAGCTCTTGTTAATTTTGTTTGCAATGTGATGAGAGTAAGAAATGAGGAAAATTTCTGGTATCCATGGTGATCTTGTCATGTCGGCTTTGTTGTTGGCTTAGCAAACTAATTGTCTAAAGTAGTTCTTTCCTACCTATGGGGTATTCCCTCGTCTCTTTGAATACTATATTATAGATATTCCGCAAAAGTTTGTTCCGCAACTTTCGATTCGAGACCTTTCTCTGATGACATTCTAGCACGGAGCTTAGGCCTAGGAGACTCACCGCACAAGTTCAGTCCGTGAGGTGTAGAGGTCTGGGTTTTCAGGTGGGTTCAGGAGGTGAATATAGGTGACCAGGGACGTATCCAGGAATTAATTGGCGGGGGGGGGGGGGTCTCCTTGGACCTGGATCCACGGAAGTTGCAGATGGAATGATCCGATTCGATTGAAGCTTGTTGTGTGGCAGGAGCAGATACCCAAGTGTGTCTGAAGCACGTCCAACCATGTGGGGGGGGGGGGGGCAACATTCGAATATAATGGATGGTCCTTGGAGGATACAACATTCGGATATACTGGATGTACTGGATGGTACTTGGAGGATACAGAGATTATGGGGCCTCGATATTTTATTTTCAGCTCCGGACCGGATCCGGCTTCGGCAGGAGCGGGTGGAGGGGTACCAGAAAATTGTTCCATTTCGATTGAAACTTTGTAGGTGGTAAAAGCAAATGCCCAAGATCTTCCATGTCCGAATCGCATCCGACCACGGCGGGGGTAGTTGGAGGGGGAGTCTGTAAGTTTTTAACATGCGTAGGATCCAAACGGATGGAGGGATTCGGATGAAACTTGGACCCTACAAAGGAGCATGGACCCTAAATACGGGGGCGTTGTATGCGGTACGTTGGAGCTCGTTTAGAGTGGAGCGGGACTGGACTTGGCACAAGGCCTTTGTGCACGTTTACAATTTCAGAGGGATCCCGGGCACTGTGGGGGGGGAGTTGCAGGGGGGGAGGGGGGGTCTGGATATCCTGTGACATGCGTAACTTTCAACGAGTGATACGATCCGGATGGACTTTAGTAGTTGGTGAGGGCACATGTCTTAGATCTTTTCCGTTCGAATTTTTGGATTGTATGCGACCCTTCGCTGGAATAAATGCTACCTGCCCTATAGTGCCATATTTGATGAGAGCCCTTTTTTTATTTATTTTCTTTTTTTCATTTGTGTTTATTTTCTTCCAGATTCAGATAAAGGCAAAGAGGAAGACGAACCAGTTCTTGTTCGGAGAGAAGGGGTCAGCTTAAGGATACTCAAGGTAATGAAATTGCAAGAGTGAATCCGTCTAATGCGGACTCGCGGAGGGGGGTCGTTCCGAAGTACAATTATGTCAATTATGGACGGTGATGATGAACTATGGACGGTATAGTTTATTGCTGACTCATCTGACTTAAAGCTTAACCGCTCGCTTAGTAGTCCTTGTGAAACCCGGCCTAAGTCTCAATTGAATCCTCAGCTTTTGCTTCAAGGAATCCCGCCCTCTGTTGTGGATTTTCTTGAAGAAAAAACAAGGTTTCAGACATGACACATTCCTATCCTACGGTATTTGAGCAAGGAACAAAATAAAAATGAAAGATGACATTCAAAGTAATCAAAAAGGAAGATGTACAAGTTAATATCGAAAAAATCACAATATTACAGTGATATGATTACCCATTGATAGTTCAGTATGCTGATGGAGGGAATTTATGTGTTCCTGAAAACCGTAGCCTCCCTTTTCGTACGGTACATTCTAACCCCTGTAACAAATTCACGCTAATTTTCTCACTTGCTGCCACCTTCGATGTGTATCACGCTGTCGGGTTGTCTGCGAGAATTTATTCAATCAGAAAAACCGGTTATGTAAATTGTTTCCCTGTTTTTTTTTTTCAATCAATCAATCAAGTTTAATCCAAATAGCTAAGAGGTAGAAGTATTCTAGCTCTTATTAGAATGTTTTCGCTACAAGTCAACGGGTCTCGGGAAAGGCTTAAAACAGCCAAAACCGTGGGTTATATGTTGAAAGCACCTAGTTTTAAAGTATTCAAATAATTTCAAATACAGTAAGTTGAAGAGTAAATGGGGCGAGGGGTCCTTTAACATTAAGTAACGCAGCTATTTAATATACTTCAAATGGGCTCAGTCGACCTCTTCATTGATCCCTTTGAAATACACTTTCTCTCTGGGTTGTTCTGGCGTACTTATTTTAGTCCTACCATCTTTTCTATTCCCCTTTTTTCTGTGTACTTCATTTTTTATTTTATCTATAAATTCATTTTTAACACTTTCATGTTTGAAATTAGTAAGAAAGCCGTTCAATTCATTGAAATTCTTCAACTCTAGAAAGGTCAGACAGACTTTTGTCGTAAACTCTCCCCTCCTATTTCCGGAAGCTAAGATCCCCCTCCATGTGTTTCCCTAGGCTATGTTGTAAAAAAAAGTTTGCTTTGGAGATTAGTTTGAGTTTGCCCAAGTTTGAGCTTTCTATCGTCTTGGAGAACATGCCGTAGGCAATGAGATTTGGAGGCGAAAAAGTGGCGTTGGGTCAGGTTTGATGAACGAGCAGGTAAGGTAAGGTACAGTTTTTTTGACAACTATAGAAAACCTGAAATTGCATAAAAGCGACAGACAAAGTGGCATGATGAAATGACTTCGTTAATCCAGATTGATTTGTAAAAAATATTAATAAAACCCTCGCCTAAGGTGTGACAAATAAAAATAAACAAACAACTAGCAACATCAGCACGAGAATTTTAGGACAAGATAATTAACAACTAAACAAACATCAATCCAAATACCAATATGAGATTTTAATTTAAAAAAAAAACCTGCGACAGTAGTCTTAACTTCCTACAGTCACAAACAAAAATTAATCAGAAAAATCAAACTGATGAAATATAATTGCTAGATAACATATACTTTGTGAGAGTCCTTTTAAAACTTTTCTATCTACTACAGACACTCCAATACTAATAAAGAGGTGTCCTTTGGGTGTGGCAGAGTGGGGGGGGTGTCATCGGCCTCCCCTGTTTTCCAAGGGGTTCCACAGCTACCCAAGGAAAATAAAACATAGCAAGAAAATTCAGTTTCTCGTCTGCGTTGTGACATTTAGTTCCGACCTCCATTTTATACCCTTTGTTCGACTAATCTCTTCGATACGACTTGGAGCCTAGGATAGTTGTGACACGGCATCGAGTATCATTTTATGCTTTTTGGGATCCAAAAACGTAAGTGCAGGGATACCTATGACATCAAAAAAGTTGTCCGTCTGTCCGTCCGTCCGTCTGTCCGTCTATGCGCACTATAACTCTCGAAGGGAATGAGATATTTTGATGAAACTTGTTGAAGGGTTATTTGGGTCAAGAGTAAGGTCGAGTTTGTAGACGGGCTCTGTAGCCCTACATTTAGGGGTGGGGATGGGGTTTAAATATTCTTTGAGCCCAAGCTGACTTTGAAACATTTATTTATATCTTAGCTGATGTATCCGTTGAAAACATTGCTGGAATAGATGGGGTTTAAATTAAGGGGCAAATGAACTATTTGTAAACACATAATGTGATAGTCGGTTATGGGGTAAGAAGACAAGCTGAACAGGATGGTGAAAACCATTTTGTCATCAGACAAGTAGTTCGCCCGGAATCCGGCCAAAGCCGGAAAGTTTGTTAAAAGTAAAAGTTTTATTTGAAGTTGATTAGATGTTCGATTGAGGGGTAAGAAGACATGTTGAACACTTATGTGAAAATTATTTTCTACCCGGACAACTTATTCGCCCGGAATCAGACCAAAACCGTAAAATTTGTTAAAAGCAAAAGTTTAGTTTGAAGTTGATTAGATAGTTCGTTCGCAATTGTCTGGATCAGATATTTGATTTTTGGGATCCCATCGAAACCTTTGGTCTTGTTTCCTCAGTCGTGGAAGTAGAAAATCAAGGGGGACATTACCCCGATTTGTCGGGAGCGCAAACTCAAAGCATGCAGAAAAGAGTATATAGACTAAAGAAAGGTTTAAGTTAGGTCAAGTTAAGTTATTTATCTTTCATATTATTTTTTTTCTTTGATTCACTCCTCTTTTTAAAAATGGTGGGTCCCAAATAAATTACTTACTTACTTACTTAGAGTAAAAAAAGGAAAAAGAAGAGTAAGAAAAGGTTTAGATCACGCCCTGTGCTTTTTCCACTTAGCCATAGCTGGTTTATTCTGTATGTACATCTTTTATTTCCTTAATAGCTCGTACAATTCACTCGCTAGCATTGGATAACGATATATTGGATAACGATAAGAAAAGTTTAAATTATTCAAACAATGTTTACAACGGATACGTCAGCTACGATTCTTCATCAGCGATATTTCGGCCCTTCTTGGCAAGGGTCCTCGTCAGGCTGTCAATCCTCTGGTTCAACTTCGGGGAAGGAAACAAACCTGTAATCTGACGAGGACCCTTGCCAAGAAGGGCCAAAATATCGCTGATGAAGAATCGTAGCTGACGTATCCGTTGTAAACATTGTTTGAATAAATGTTTCAAAGTCAGCTTGGGCTCAGAGAATATTTAAAGTTTAAATTAATTTGTAACTTGGGCTGCAGCAAAAGCTACTCTAAACCAAGGACTGCAAGCTCACATAGCTCTTTTCTTATCTTGCTTGGCCGTATGCTTTAAGTCTAGAAAGTTCTGTCCGATTGAGATCGTCGGCTCTAAAAGATCTATAAATGGCAAATCTGTGGGTGTGACCTGATCCCTCGACCAGTTTGGCCCTTAAACGAGCAACGAAATCCCCCACCCCCGAACTCTCCCACGTTGTCTTACTCGATGTACGTCATATCTAGGTAGTATAACTGACCTGTATATATTATATATATACAACAATATGTACAATACTATAGTATATACTATTGTATATATAGTCCTAGTTCAACTCAAAACCGAGTTGACGAGGTGCAAACTGGTAATGTATATATTCGTTATAAAATACTTTTGGAGATACTTATGTTGAATCTACTGTTTGTCTTTCGTTAAAATGCGACTCAATTATTTTGTGTCTAAATTTAAATATATAAAATACTTTTGGAGATAACTATCTTGAATTCTTCAGTTCAAATATGATTTAATTATTTTGTGTCTAAATTTTAAATTTAAGTAAGTCCAAAGATAAATAAGCTAATAGAAGCTCCGTCTTTTCTCCCTTGAACCGACTATTGATAATCCCACGAAACTGATCACAGCTGGCGCTACTTGCTGAACTTTGAGTTGGCTCGTCTACTTTCTTAGCCGCTGCGCATTTGACAGGAAAATGACGTAGCCGGCGCGTATAACCCCCTTCTGTAGCGTGCCACAAGTAACGTCACAATGTCATACAGCCAATAGTCTGTTTACTCTCGACTTCTCTTTTCTGGGGCTCTACTGCGATGAAGTGTTTGTGGAGGTCAATCACTGTCATGTTCCGCCTAGCTCTTATCCTCGGCTTGTTTGCATCGGGCAGGGCATCGAGAATCTATTCCACTAGGCATGGTGATATTGCAGAGATTGAGAGACGGAGGTTCTACTTCTTATTTGTTCTTGGTAAAACTTAAAGTAAAGATCAGGAAGGGGGCCCAGGACGACCCCGGCGCGTTTCCGCGAATGACGGCTCTTTGAATGAGGAAAGAAAAGATTATATTTTTAATGCACAACTCTTACTAGAAATTCAATACAATTCAATTCAATATAATCTAAAAAACAGATAACGGACAAGCCGATGGGTTGTTTTTACGTCTAAACATAACAACAATCTACAAATATATACAATTTTGCGACATTTATACCGACGTCTTATGATAAATATGGTCAATAACATGCTAGACTACGATTAATAAAATACAAATAACCTAAAAATTAACATTCAAAAGCGCTCTTAGTTATATAAACGAACAAACGAGGGGACGAAACTCTGAGAATACCTTGTTCGCAAAGCTACCAACGGCTCTAAACGAGGCACAGGGTCGGCAGCTTGACGAGGAAGACGAATTCGGGAGGGGAGAAAATCAGGGGGGAGTATATCACGGTGAAATGGGTTTTGGACTGTAGATGTACCGAACTTCATACAAAGTTGAAGTCGGCGGCATGAAAGGGTATCTAACTTAAATTGCTTTAGGAGCTGAATGTATGGGACTTTTGGAGCTTTAGATGTAACGAGCAACGCTCTATACTGTATCCTCTCAAGCAAATCCGACTGTTCCTGGGTGATCTGTGATGGGTGAAATGATCTTTTGCCTCCGAAACAGACCAGAAAAAACGACTTTCAAAAACACCATTACTTCCCACCTAAAATTATCGATTTTCATGTTAGAGGTTGTCGACTCTATCCAGCCTTCCTGCTCTCCGATGCGGCGGCTGAGCGCAAAACGTTTGAAAACTGAAGACGCCGTGGTTAAAAAGTTGTAAAAATAAGCAAATAAAAGAAGCCAAAAAGAGAAGATTATTATATCCTAATATGTGAAAGAGTCGTTAGTTGGATATTTAAGATTCCGGCAAACTTCGCATTGTCTGGCGGGCAAAACTTGGCAGAGCCAAGAAGCGCTAAAAATTCGTAGGAACACAACGAAGCAATGGAGAAAGGTGGGAATTTTAGAAGCTTATGCTTCCAAAAGGGAGCTAGGTTATACTATAAATGGCAGAATAAGCAAGAGGGGTCTTTTAATGAGTTCAAGATGTAACCGGCTCTCTGGAGAAAATATTGACTTCTCTGTTGGGCACTCTCCGTCATCCTGCCCCATCGCTCTCGTGAGATCTTCCGTTAGCCTGGAATCAGCTTAAATTTCAGGATCCCCTGTGAAGACCTAGGGTCACCAAGGACGGTAACACCACTGGACGTCACTGCGAGGTCTTTAGCCTAACTGGCGTACTAGACGCCATCCCATTAGAGGTTCCAAAAGACCAAGCCAGTCCTATATAAACCAAGTTTGACGGTGCAAAACGGATAAGTCAGCTACATTTTATTCGAGCTGTATTTCGGCCCTTCTTGGCACGGGTCCTCTTCAGGCTCAAGGTGTAAAATAAACTTTATTTTCCAAGTTTTTTTTTCCAAGCTTGGCCTGAAGAGGACCCTTGCCAAGAAGGGCCGAAACATAGCTCGAATAAAATGTAGCTGACTTATCCCTTTTGCACCGTCAAATATGATTCGCAGTCAGCTTGGGCTGAAGGAACATCTATAAACCAAGCCTGTACAAACCTTACAAGTAATGGGTAAAGAAGAATACCTTTTATTGGCAACAAAATATTCCTTGAGCCCAAGCTGACTTTGAAACATATATTCAAAAAATGCCTAAAACCAGAGCAAAATAACACTAGGGAGTAACGCCAAGACTTGAAAAAAGTTACACACACTCGAATAGCAGCGACACTAGCATCACCAGTGATAGGGAGCGTCCCTACTGTAACTCAATCAGTCGTGCACCAGCGCTGGCTCCAATAACTTAAAATTCTGAACACTGCAAAAGAAAGATACAAGCTCCCCTGTTTCTTCGATGTGCGTATACCGCATCTTAGCTTTACTAGAAATTTCTAAACCTACAAGTTTGTCTCGGCTTTAAATGCCACAAGCGTAGTGGGCGGCGCTACAAGTATGGCCGAATTGTGAAGCTTGGAAAGCATAGGTCTTGGCGCTACTCCCTACTGTTATTTTGCTCTGCCTAAAACGATATGTCAGCAATGTCGGCTGATAACTCGTCGTTCGGGAAAATAAGAATCCATAAACATAGTTAAAATAATTCAGTACTCAAATGTAAGGTACAAAAAAATCACATTGGCTTTTCAGTTAAACTGGAAACTTAGTCGAAATCAATCCGACCATTTCTAAATTGTAAGGGGCTTGTGACTTCGCCGTTTGACACTGACTGGTTAAAAGAATCAACACAAAGCACAAGGATTGAAGTAAACAACCCATGATCCAATGTTTATTTCAACATGTAATTTATTTGTTTCTTCTTACAGTATGCTATTTTTCTCCTTTTATTTTATTTCTTTTGCTCCGATATGCCTTGTGCTTTTTGACGGATCAAAAGTATAATCATTAATATACAATAAAAAATTAATGCAGACGTCGAGAGAAACACCCTCCCCCCCCCCCCCCCAGCGAGCCTTTGCAAGTCTCCAGGAAATCAAATTAGCCCCCTTGACGACGGAACATTCGCCAAAGGAAAGATTATTTATTTATTTTTTCAGCCAGAGCCATATACATAGGTAAAAATAAATCGAAAAATAAAATCATGCACGTGCTAACCGTGGGTCCCAGGTGCATCAGAGTTTGGATCAAATTATGAAATAGAAAAGCGCGGTTCAAATGTGCGAGATTTCCGAGCTTAGGGTCTGAATTCCTTTCACTTAAAGGACCCCTCTCACTATTTACTCTTCAACTTGCAGTATTTTAAGAAATGTGAAGACTTTAAGACTATGCTCTGCTTTCTACAAATAACCCACGGTTTTGGCTGTTTTAAGCCTTTTCCAAGATCCGTTGACTTGTAGCGAAAACAGGACATGGGCCTATCACAGGCCTTTTCGATTAAATTTAAGAAGAGCAAAATGAACTGCCATCATTTTCATGAAAATCTGGAAGGGTTGGTTTTACTGTTCGGGAGCCCAGGACATCTGGGAATCTGAGAGGTGAAATCTGGCCTTCAGCAAAAGTAGAACGAAGTTTCCCGGAGCCCGGTTTTGAAACAACTTAAATTAGCTTATATACTCTTGATGATCTCTCCCTGCCGATGCAGAATCTCCGGATACCTGCAGAAGCAATGAAGAAACGGTGTCACAGCCGCTCCGAAAGATCGCCGTGATAGGATTTGAGTCATTAAGTCTGAGTCGTTACGGACACGTTTACTCCTTCTTCCTGAGGAGGACTGGCGTGTTTTGGACTTCATATAGAGTATTTTCAGGATCTTCGTAAGGCCCAGCAATCATCAATCCGCGAGCCCGCCGAAAAACAGTGGACATCACCCCAAAATCAACCGGACGTAAGCGTTGTCACAGTCACCTCATCTAACGAAGAAGACATGGTTATCCACGTTAGCAACGGACCAATCAACCTTGAGACTGAAGAAAAGGGGAGGGACGTGAAAAAAAGTTCGATCTTGGCCCGGTCGAGGGCGCTCTTCTCTCGGAGGAATTCATCGCTCGGGAAAAGTCAGGATTCGGAGTCAAATCATTCGTATTCGAGCACGATTGCGAAGAGCTTCGAGAGCTTGGCCAGTAATGGCTCGGACAAAAAGAAAAAGTAAGTAATAATACATATCTGGCACTTTACACAAGGGACTTGTACCGTGACCAATAAACATGGGATGTGAACTGGTTAGATGAATTTGCCTTCGGCCGGGATGGCCGGCTTCTACCAGACTATTTTAGTGGTTTGCGAACACATGCCCCTCGGTAGCTCAGTTGGTAGAGCGCCCGCCTTGTAAGCAGAGGGTCCTGGGTTCAAATCCCGGCTGAGGAGCATTTTTGTCTTTCAGTTCACTACTTATAACAAAAGTAAATAGCTGAGGCTGATTCTTGCCGTTCCCCGAGACTCCTCGGCGAATCGAAGGGAGCGGCGAGGATAGAGGGAGTCACTCCACGCGGACTCCGCTTACTCAAAACAGCAAGAACACGAGGAATGCTTCCAAAATAGATTTTGTTCGAAAAAAAAATATGCAGTTGACGAAATTAGTCTGGATCCATTTATTTTTGGTTTTTGCTTATTGTGATTGTTTTTATTTTATTTGGCATTGCACCAACAACAACAAAAATTGATTCCACCCCGAATCTGAAAGGGAGTCCCTTTTTGATGATGGTGAAGATAATCGGAGCCTTCCCCGTCTGTGGGGACTTGCGAGAATACGGGGAGTGAGTCCCCGGGACTAACAAAAAAGCGGGGAATCCTCAAGTTCAGTCTTCGGGGAACGGCGAGACTACGCCTATATTAAAATTCACGGTGTCTTACTGGCCAGCAACGTCGAAACGACGAGATTGTACTTCTATTAGCCTAGACATGTTTGACTTTGTTGACTTTTTGCCTACCCCCATTGTTAGTTGTAAATATTTATTGTTAGTTGTTTAGTATGGCCCAAGTTGGCCGTTTTAATAGATTAAAAGAAATAAAATAAAAAAATAAACGGATCTATCAGCTGATTGTTTGAGCGGTGCTTCGGCTCTTCTTCGTAACAGTCCCTTTAAAGGACACCTGAATGAAGAGTACCAAGTATCATACCTATCTGTATGACTTCCGTTAACATTGCCTGCAGAAAACCCAGTCCAAATACGAAATAGTGTTTCCAAGCTATGATTTTTGCTCCTTTTTGCATCTGTCCTTATTTCAGTACCGAACAATTTTAGAAATGAACAAATGTCTCCAGTCAACCCTTCTTCTGGAATATTTTTTAACCAGTTAAGCCGAAACGTATAGATATCCGGCCAGCGCTGTACAAGATTCGAATGAATTGCGCTTTTTTTCTTGGAGTATGCATGTGCAAACCTCCAGAAACGAACATCTCTATTTTGAAAACGTCACGCTCAGGAGAAGAATGCTCTCCGCTGCCATGTTTCTCCGTGGTGTGTTCAAATATGGTTTCATTGTTCAGGTGTATTTTAAGGCTTGAGCCAGGAAAACCGAGTTCGCGATAAAGTAATTATGGAGTCAAGCAACTGTAAGTATCTGTAAGTGTTCATCTTACCTGGAAAGAAAAGAGAGGTGATAAACAAACTGACATATAGATACTTAAAATTGCTAGACTCTTTATTCATTTCATGATAGGTTCGTTTCTTTGGCTTGAGCCCGAAGAGGACCCTTGCCAATTAAGAAGGTTCGAAAAAACGCTCGAATAGAACTCAAATGGTGGATCCGTCCAATGCAGTCAAACAATCAATCAATCAATCAATCTTTATTATTCGATAAAACATTCCTTACGGTATTAACAAAAAACCGAATATTTGTTATCTTGTCAAACATAACTATATACAATTGCGCTTTTAACATAGTCAAATATTCAATAATTGCACAAGAACAAGGATTGCAACAAATTAAAACGCTAAAAATTCAATAATTAATATAAAAAAGAGGAAAAGAATTTAAAATTTCGCGTTGAAAAAACTCACAAAGGAGGGGACAACACTTCTTTCGTACCGCGCATGAATTGCCCGAATGGGTTGGAGCTTAGGAACTGGTTGTGCTGCCATTCTCTGTGCCCTAATGCGGTCGGGAATGTGGGGAGGGGGAAGGATGTGCGATGGTTAGGGTCTTCCAGTAGTTGTTCACCAAACTTGGTAGAAAGTTGGCATACTAGCGCTTTAAGGATGTGGTTCCCAACCGGTGGTACGCGAAACCTTTGCAAGGGGTACGTTAAGGTACCAAAATCGGTTTAGTTTGTAGTTTCAAAATATTGCCTCACTCATTTTTGATTGCCAAAAGTCTAATATTACCAGCAGAGGCATCACTAGCCAATACGTTTTTTTGAGGATTTTTTCAATCAAACAAGTTTAATCCGAATAGCTAAAAGCTAAAAGCTAGAAGAGAAATACAAATTTACAAAATACACAGACACACAAGAAACAAATTAACTAATACACTTACAAGAAATTACCAGAAATAAAGGATGGGATAAAACTACGTAAAAATTGGGTAGAAGAATTAGCGGGATATGGAGAAAACTGATTGCCAGTATTCCTCTCGGACCGGCGCACGGAAGACGGGAGGGGAGGGGGGAATAGATTGGCGATCTGGGGACAACAGGTTATCTTAGCTCCAAATTTGTTTGAAAGAGTATTTCTACGTACAGATAATTTAAGAATGTCAAGTTTAATGAGAGCCTCTTCGTATGTAATATTATGATCACCCAGAATGATTCTCATTAAAACTTTTACTGACTTGCTGGTTGTTTTTACAGTTTAAAAAAAAAAATGTTCGAACCGTTTGGCCGACCACTTGGGGGGGGGGGGGGTATTGCCAACGCGCGCGTGACGCCTGTGACAACAAGCCCTAGTGAAAGTCAATGAAATAATATTGATTCTAGAACAGCTAGCCTACTTCCATAAAATCTGTTCCTGCGTCAAACAATATCGCTTAAAGAAGAATCGAAGCATTGCAAGTGATATTGTCATTCAGGCTGCGAGTTAGCTGACGAAAATGTCTGCGATGCAGCTTTATGAAAGCACGTGGAATATGAAAACCAAAAACAGAAACAGCCTGACTGTAAAAGATATTGCCGTTAATGACGTCGAGCCGAGATTTGACGCAGTTTCAGCTAAAAACAGCCTCAAGTCTCAAGTGTCTCATTGACATTGTATATATTTCCACACATGTATGCTTTATCATTTATGATAATAGCATAAATGTCGTCTTTTTCACCTTCTGAAAAAGGGGTTAAAGGAGGATATCATAAGCATTCTAGCACTTGCATCGCCTAGACCCCCCCCCCCGCCCAAGACCCAAGACGTACCAACGTACACAGTACAAAGAATTAACGATGTAAACTAGATCACAATAAACAATACGCCATAAATTATACTAAATTTTGTATAGTGATTTCTTGAAGATTCTGAAATTGAGCTAAACAATATTCAGAATTCAGCTTCCGAGACCAAAAAATGACAAACTGGCCGATGATTTCTTCTTCCGACATATCTAACATGGTGATTAACTTAGTTGTTTTAATCCTCTTACACGCCACTCGATCTTCTCGAAGACTCTAGTAATCTTTAGACCAGCGACAGGAGATCAATGATTATTTAATTAGCAATGGCGGATTGGCGTTCAGGAGTGAATTCTGTTCAAGTATTTGTGGATAACATTGGCTACCGTGAGGATTTTGGGGAAAACCAAGGTAATAGTGTGTTCGTAAAAATCCAACCCATCGAAAAAATGATGGTGTCTCCCACCTTCTCGGCCCACACGAATCAAAGACTTCAAGCAACCTTTTTGAACCTTTAATTAGGGGTACACGTTACTGAAAAGGTTGGGACCACTGGTTTAAGGTACAGTAGAGGTAAGCTTATTTGAATGTTTGTTGACTTTGAACTTTTGTCATTTTCATGCATCTGCTGTGACATAAGGTTAACTACCAGTTAGCCCAAAGTAGGTATTTAAGGGCCTCAGTAAACGCCTGAATAGGTATTTTGGATCTTCATTCAATCATTTAGCCCAAACTTGCATTGTTCACATTTAAGTAACTGTTTCAGTAAGCATACCTCTACTATATAGAGGATAGTTGGCTGTTCGAAAATCGTACCCTCGACCGCCAGGGGTCCGTGCTGAAGTAATACTCTATATGACTAAGTCCAAAACACGCCAGCGATTCTCAGGAAGAAGGAGTAAACGTGTCCGTGACGACTCAAACTCAATGACTCAAATCCTGAGTCAGCGCAGCTGTGACACCGTTTCTTCCGTTCTTCCGCAGGTAACCGGAGATTCTGCATCGGAAGGGAGAGATAGTCATCAACTGTATACTTGTCAGGTTGTGGAATGGAGGGTCAGTACGGTATCCTTGGTTACCATACGACTCCATGTTTCTCCCCTCATGATGGGTTCTTGCATTAGCATTCCGTGAATAATCCCATTCTCTCACTTACCTCTTCTAGCCGGAAAATGAGCTTGGTGAAAATGAGCTTTAGTCATGCTTTCAAAGGCTTCCCGCTTGGTAATCTGTTTGAAAGACTTTTTGGCTTTACGTTGGAACGCCAGCATCAGAAGCGGAACTCTCTATTTGCCAAGCACTTTATATCCCGGCTTTTAACCGTTGAGATGGCAACCGGTTTTTGCATAGAAAGCTTGAAAGTTTAGTCGAGAACAATAATGATAAGAACTACCGTCTTCAGCCTATGAGCCGAGGTAAAATCTGTGGCTTGGATTCTGGGTTGTCGAAAACGGGACGTTCTGGTTGAGACTCGGTAATAAGGGGACGTTTTGGCGTCAAGCGGCAAAACTGGTTGACGCCAAATCAGTTTTGTTCAACCTGGTTGAGCTCAACCAACTGTTTAACGCGAAAATACCAGTTGATCGAATTTGTCCCATCAACAGTCGCACAAATTTAAAACTTGTGAAATATGGGTAATTAGTGGGTAAGGAAGGACGATGAAACTTGCAGGTATATCAGGGATCCGACCTGATTAAACTGGAAATAGTAACTTCCCCGATCCTAGCATCTGGAGGGAATGGAGGAAGGGGGAATCCAGAAATTTAGGTATTTTTAACTTTCGAACGGCCGATAGGATCTTAATGAAACTTGATATTTAGAAAGACTTCGTATCTCAGCCATCCACTTCAAATCCTGACCGGATCCGGTGACTTTGAAGCGAGCTGGAAGGGGAAACCGGAAATCTTTGGAAATGCTTAGAGAGGGGGGATCATGATGAAACTTGGTGGGAAGAACAAGCACAAGTCCTAGATACGTCATTGACATTACCGGACCGGATTAGGCCATTGTGGGGGAGTTGGGGGGGGGGGGGGTCAAAATTTATGGTGATCCCATGAGTTCGGTATTTCCCGATGTGCTAGGGCGATGAAAAATGACAATAGTCGTTTCCCCGATCCGACCATCGTGGCGGGAGTGAAGAATCCGGCATCTACTGGCATGCATAACTTTTGAACAGGTAATCGGATTTGAATGAACTAGAAAAGCTATCGTCTAAGATGTTCAATGTGAAGTGCGGATCAGATCAGATACTTGTGGGGGAGGGGCACCGGAAATTCTTGAAACGCTCAGAGTCGACCGAGTGGGATGGAACTTGGCGGGGAAACAAGCTGTAGGCCTAGACACGTAATTGACCGAACCAGATCGTATCGGTGCTTTGAAACTTTTTGATATGCATAAAAACCAAACGGATGGACCAAATGAACTAATGTTTTCAGCCAATGTTGCCGTGGCAAAATTCGCAGCTCGGAAAGTGGATTTTAAAAGACGGGGACTAGTTGAGAACCAATAATACCCAGAATAACCGTTTTGAGAAGATGCTCCGTGTTAAAATCTGGACTATTGGTCCGTCAATACTGACTTGACGCTTGAATCGTTTGCCATTTGTGGTCTGTGTTCCTGTATGCCAAATGGTCGACCTGTTTAACCATTTTATTTCCTTTTTACGGCACTTGCCCTCCGGCCGAGTGACGTATATTGATCACTTTTCCGTCGGTCGTTCGGTCAAATGATCGCGACTTAGGGTACTTCCAGATGTGCTAGGACGATGAAACTTAGCAGGCGTATCAGAGACCCCACCAAACGGAAATATTCAGTCCCGATTCGAATATCGTGGGGGAATTGGACGGAGAGGAAATCCTGAATATTAATGCATGCTTAACTTTCGAGCGGGTGATCGCCCTATGAAAAATTTATCTTAAAATAGAAGATTGGACCAGTCTGAGTCACATTAAATGATAGTATTCTTTGCTATTACATAGTATTACATGCAACGCTTTCGTACTACTACCATACTACTACGCAGGCTACAAATTTTTCATCGGGCGAATCTGAATAAAAAATGATAAGTGGAAGAACACATGCCTCACATGTCCCTTTTTACGTCCAAACCGGATCCGACAACTGTGGGGGGAGTTGGAGGGGGGATACCGGAAATATCGTGACACGCTTAAAGTGGAGGGATCTGGATGAAAGTTTATGGGAAGAACAAGCACTGATGCTAGACACATCATTGACATAACCGAACTGGATCTGGGCACTGTGGGGGGAGTTGGAGGGTGGTTCCCGGAATTCCGGTTATCACGGGTTAAGGCACTCGAGATGCGTTAGGACAATGAAACTTGGCAGGCGTATCAGGGACCCGACCACATTGACTTGAGAATAGTACTTTCTCTATCCGACCATCGGGGGTGGGAGGAGGGAGGGGTAATCCGAGATCTTGGGGCAAGCATAACTTTCGAATGGGGCATCGGACACAAATGAAACTTGACAGTTGGAAAGAGCTCGGTCGTCTATTTCGTGCCCGGATCGGATCCGCAACTCTGGGGGGGAATTGGAATCCGGATTACCAGAATGGTGTGTGATCTCTCACTTGTGTGTCACTTTTGAACGGTTGGTCGGATCCGAAGGAATCTTGATAGCTAACAAGAGGACATGTTTCTGACCTAACGATACACTTTCATATTCCCCAAGGGCCTATGATAATTTCTTTGATAGTGCAAAACAGATATGTCAGTGGAATTTGATTAGCGCTATATTTCGGCCAATCTTGGCAAGGGTCCTCTTCTGCAGGCTCAAAGCCGCTCAACTTGGAAAAATGAAATTATGGAAAAACAAACTAAAGATTCTAGCTTAGCGTTAAATATTTGGAAAATATAAATTAACGCTAAGCGGCAATACTGCTATTTTACGCAAAGCTAGAATCTTTATTTTTTAGCTTAGCGTGAAATAGCAGTATTGCCGCAGAGTGTTAAATATTTTGTCCAAGTATTTAACGCTAAGCTAGAATCTTTATTTCGTTTTTCCAACTTGAGCGGCTTTGAGCCTGAAGATGACCCTTGCCAAGATGGGCCGAAATATGGCTCTAGTAAAATTCAGCTGACGTATCCGTTTTGCACTATCAAAGAAATGATCATGGGCCCATTGGAATTATGAAAGTGTATCGTTAGGTCAGAAACATGTCCTCTTGTTAGTTATCCAGTCTCCTTCGGATCCGACCAACCGTCCAAAAGTGACACACAAGTGAGAGTAGATGCACAATTCTGGTAACCCGGATTCAAACCTGTCAGGGTTCACGAGTTACGGACTCGGCAAAATCGGACTTGGCAAAGCGACCGCAATAGATAAATTTTTCGTCGCCTTTGCGGCGTTTCATAAGGACTCATGGTTTACCGACTGGTCTACAAGATTCCCCCCCCCCCCATCCCCCCCCCCCCATACGTAAAGCTTCTACCCTGTTGTTGGAAGGATGCGCGATATCAACAGACAATGCGGAACAGACAACACTTCGGATGTTGTCTCTTGTGTTTGAAAATGTTATGCATAACAAGTGTTGCCATCAGAATAGCCGAAAAATTGCCAAAAAGCACTGCTGAATTTTCCGACATCTTGACGACAACGAAAAAAGGCAATAGATGCTTTTTTGGCTGTTTTTTGGCTCTTCCAGGCAATGCTTGTTCTGCATAACATGTCACAAATAATGTTTTCCAACACAACAGACAAAATCCCAATTGGTGTCCGTTACGGACACCAAGATTCCCCCCCCCCCCCCCCATACGTAAAGCTTCTACCCTGTTGTTGGAAGGATGCGCGATATCAACAGACAATGCGGAACAGACAACACTTCGGATGTTGTCTCTTGTGTTTGAAAATGTTATGCATAACAAGTGTTGCCATCAGAATAGCCGAAAAATTGCCAAAAAGCACTGCTGAATTTTCAGACATCTTGACGACAACGAAAAAAGGCAATAGATGCTTTTTTGGCTGTTTTTTGGCTCTTCCAGGCAATGCTTGTTCTGCATAACATGTCACAAATAATGTTTTCCAACTCAACAGACAAAATCCCAATTGGTGTCCGTTGCGGACACCACCAACAGACAAACCGTTACGCGGGTTGTCTGTTGAAACCGCGCATCCTTCTGCTGTCTGTTATGAAACTTCCGACAGTGAAATACCATCGTAACTGAAAGTTGGACCGATTTTTTTTTCTTGGGACTAACTAGGAAATCTTATTCAAACTAGGCTGATTTTTTGTATGGTAAACAGATAGAGGCAGAATTTGGACAAAAAATGGTCAGTGGGAACAAATTCTGACCCTGCAAACTTACAGTAAAGGACCCGCCGTACCTCACCCGGATCATTGTTTCATTCGGACGTCATGTCTTATGAAAAAAGGAGATTAAAAAATGCGAAGCACCTTCTCCACTTGTCGAAATTATGCCATAACCATACATTGACAGAAGTTCAAAATTCAAGATGGAAGGGTTACCCTTTTGGATGTTTCTTCGTCACTTTAAAAAATCCTTCACAACAGAGCCCAACCAGCACAGGACCTTCTCCACCGCTTCGTGGCCGAAGATTGAAAATTAGTGTCTTTTTCTGTGTCTTTATATATTTATTTCTTTTTTTTCCTTTACTCCAATTTTTCGGAATGGCGGGTTACAAACAAATTACTTACTTACTTTATTGCAACCACTCCATTCGTTCTCACCCCGCAGATCTCGCACATCCCATTCAATGTTTGTTTAACCTTAACGGACGTTAAACTGATTCGTAGATTATCCGTCTTTGGCGCTTTTCGAGCCAAATAAGGATCCCGCGCTTATGACCCCGGCAGGACTGATTGGTCATGTAAGTTTCACCGCGTTGCTTGCTAAAGCCAATGGGGCTGTGTATATACTCCTCAGCCCATGAATGAATGAATGAATGAATGATTTATTTGCACATTAAAGCCATCCGGCCATCATGCAACAAAACGAAACAAAAACTAAACAATCTTACATGCGCATATACACACTAACACACTCTTAATATTTTTAATTTACACTGAATACTTTCTTAGCACTAAAAACACAATTTCCCCATCAGAAGAAATCTTTCCGGTGTTTAAAAGCTAACCTGAGGAACTTCCCAATAATTCTTATTTCCTTAAAATCTTTACTCCCCATCATTTTAATAATCCATTTCTTATCAGTTCCCCCCACCCCGAAAATCTCCTCCCTTAGCCCCCGTAACTCTCTACAATCACAGAAAAGGTGGTATATATCCTCGTTCATTTCTCCACACATAGGACAGAAGTAGTAAGGACCAGATCTTTCGTCTTTTTTCCCCATATACTTTCTTCTTGCACCGAGCGGCAAACCATCAGCCCTCATACTTATTAACAAACCCAACTCCTCCCTACTTAACCCTACTTTAAAATATATTTCCTCACCCCACGTCTCTTTTGCCGCAGCGTACAACCTCAGAGATTCTGACTTACTCACCTCGCATAACCACGTCTGTATTTCCTGGTCTTGGAGTGTCTGTCTAACCACTCTAGTCACACTTCCTAACTCCCATCCTGGACCTTCCCCTTCATTCCACAAATTACTTAAACCTGTATTATCTAAAATACACTTAATCTGGTGTGCCCACGACTGCTTCCTTCCATCACACAATGATTCTAGGTATGCCTCCTTTAGTAGTCTTGAATGGGGCATAATCAAAATCCTTTCCCAAAAATTTACCATACTCACTAGCCTCCTACTCCTTAGTGATAATAGACCTAAATCACCCTTTACCACTAGACCATTAATTCTATTATTTACACCTAGAATCCTTTTAAAGTAATTTAATTGCAACTTATCCAATTTCCCAGCTACTGCATATCCCCATATCTCTGCTCCGTAATGGATTATCGCCACTACTTTCGACAAAAATACTTCTTTAACCATTTTTAGTTTACTACTATTTCTCAATCTACTGGCATGCAACATACTTACGCACATGTTGACTGGGAAGCACCTATACAAAATGTACTCAATACGAATAAGTGAGCTAGGATATCCTTCAGCAATACTTCGGATGTTCATGACGTGGGTCTTCTTCAGGCTGTAGTTGGAAGAAAAAAGCGTGCTTGACGAGGCTGAAAACAACCGAGACACGTTTTTAACCTTAGAGAAACCCAGCAGGGTCTCAAAGGATAAATATTAGCCAGTATGATATGATATCGTATCAGCCTCCATAAAAGTAATTGTCATTATATAACTTCCTGTCGGACATGGAAGATGTGCATTGCATATCTGTTCGAGACAAGTTATTGCCTCTAATAGGAAATATATCTCCTGCTACTTTTGGATTAAGTGTTCCATATTTTTTCTGTATCCACAATCTCGCTTGATATCGCCGATGACTTATTTATGTTTATAGTTACGATGCTTTCACCTCTTCTTAGGTTAGATTCGTACTTAATTGGTAAGCTGTGCGTGTAGGCCCTAGGCATCATGTTTCTTCATTAGTGGAAAAATGGGGGTGTTTCCGATATTGAATGGACCTGATGATTTTAGGCTGTTCATTGGAGGGGAGTGGGGCTAAATACAATTAAGGCTAACGTCTGAACCAGACTTAGAAACAATTTTTATTAAGAATGGAAATAGCTCCATTAGATGACGTACAAAAAGCGATACTTTGATAGTTCTGTTTGGTGTTTCGGATTCGTTTTCCTTTCAGGTCGATAGTTCGGCCGGACACGTCGGAAACTGGTGAAAATGGAATTTGTTAAGTTCTAATAATCTATGTAGAGTAGAGTAGAGTAGAATTTAATTTAAAAATGACTTTCACAGCAATCATGCCGAATTTGCATTTCTCGTCAACATATAATACATGAAAACGTTGTCAACGGACATTTACAGCAGATTTGCAGATGTCAATATGTATATATACAATTTAAGCACAACCAAATCATATAAATGTACCCAGTTGTTCATGTCGTTATATAAAGTATCCATCCATCTTCTATGTTTTCCTATCGGGTAAATGGTAAGACCAGAATCTGATATAAACAGGTAATTTCGGAAAGAACACTCTTATAACAATTGTAAGACCGCGTTGTATTCCGAAATTAAGAGTTTGTTGAATCAGAATGTCCTTCAGATTGCATTAAAATTCCGGTCCTAATCTGGGCTGGACGGGAGATCAACAAGACGAAAGGTTTCGATGGGATCCCAAAAATTTAATATTTGATCCACCCTGACAATGGGGTATTTTGGATATTCGGTCTTCGCCAGACTTCTTAAACATTTTTAACTATTAATACTTAGAAACAGATTAAGACCAATGGTAGTCATCTGACAAGACCAACTTCAGATTTGGATTCAGCACGTGTGTTTACCCCCAGAGCCTACGAAATACCTTACTTCTTCCAAATTCCCGGTTTTGCCCCGATTCCGGCGAACTACCTGTCTGGGCTGTCTGTCAAAAAGATAAAGCTAAAAAAAAGGCTTCAGCATGTCTCGTTACCCTTTCATTAAACCTCTAATCAACTTCATATAAAACTTTTACTTTTACAAATTTTCCGGTTCCAGCTGGATTCCGAGCAAAGTTTACATCCGGCTAGAAAAATGATTGTCATATACGGATTCAGTAGTTTTTTTTTCCTTTAGATCGAACATCTAATCATGGTCCAGTAGACCTTTTCTTTTCTCAAATTTTCCGGTTTTGGCCAGATTCCATGCGAACTACTTGTCCCGCGAGAAAATTACTTTCAAATTCGGATTCAGCATGTCTTGTTTCCGCTAAGTCAAAATCAAACCTCTAATCAACCTTCAACACATCTTCCGGTTTTAGCCGAATTCCGGGTGAACTTCTTGTCCGGCGAGAAAATAAATGTCATAGTCAGATTCAGCATATCTTGTACCCCTAAATGGACTATTTCATTAGCTTTAACAAAAAAAAAAATTCGCCCCTAAATTTGTAAAAGTAAAAGTTTTATATGAAGTTGATTAGAGGTTTGATGAAGGGGTAAGGAAGACATGCTGAAGTCTTTTTTTAGCTTTATCTTTTTGACCGACAGCCCAGACAGGTACTTCGCCCCACCCTTAACCCTTAAATTTAGGGTTACAGATCCCATCTACAAACTTGGTCTGTCCTTTGACCCAAAGAATCCTCACACCAAGTTTCATCAAAATATCCCATTTCCTTCGAGAGTTATGGTGCTGACAGACGGACGGACGGGCAGACGGACAACTTTTACGAAGTCATAGGTATCCCTCAACTGACGTTTTGCGATCCCAAAAACAGGATATGAACAGATGTCATTAAAGCGTTGATTAGGGATCAGGCTATGAATGAATGAATGAATTTATTCCCAATAAAGCCCAAGGGCCATGGCGGGAAACCTAACACAATAAAAAAAACAAAATATCATACACTCCAACAACAAACCAAAAAATCAACTTCTATAAAATAGTTCACGGTGCTGTTTGCGCGATCAGGTAAGACCAGAAGCCCACAAGACTCGATTGCCGTCCAATAGGTACCCTCCTTTGGGATCCCATCTAAACTTTTGGTCTTGTTCTTATAAAGAAAGGCATGTCTACAACAGACGGGGCTCGATAATTGGGATCCAAGTTGGATGTCCTCTGTCTCTGAAAATCCTATTTTCTTCTTGTAATTACTTTTTTTCAGGAGACGACTTCAAAAAGGGGAGAGACTGTCGGAAATGGCCGCTAAAGCAACACCTCGGAGACCTCATTCTGACATATACTAAGGGGGTGGCACAGTCTAATTTAGTCAACGCAGTACAGACATGACAGACTCCCTTCACTTTTCGTAAAGTAAATGCATTCTTTAACTGTAAAAACAAACACATAGCGTAAAGTTCTATTAAATCTTGAATGCAGAAATGCAAAAGCGAAATATCTTTTAGAGGAATAGTGTAGCATAGTTATGATTTCTTTTAACTTTTCGTTTAATTATCTTGGTCCGATATTTCACTTTTCTACTGTTCTTGGTTTATTATTCTGGGCAGTATTGTTTTATCTCCAGTTCCTCCTGTGTTCTTCCGCTTTTGTCAGCCCTCTTGTCTTCTTTTTCCTGGTATTGTTTTGGTAAGTCTGCTCTTTGTTATGTTTTGTTCGCTTACTCTTGGTGGCTTTTCCTTTTGTTTGTGTCTTTCCTTTCATTTCTGAGCAAGCGCTTGAAAAAACTGCTCGTGTTTCAGCTGAAAGTTCGGTTTTCATTTTCACACCTCTTGACCAGTGGTCGAATGTTGACCGATTTTTAAACATTTTATCCATATCTTATGTGCTTAAATCTGTTGTTGTTCTTAATGTTTTTGTGCGTGCCGGTATCTAAATTTTCTGTATTACATATTCTGTATTCAGCTTTACTAAAGAAGCTGGTCAGAAATTAATTATTATTATTATTTATTTATTGGTTTCCCATCAATAGGCTGGAGACTTTAAACCCGGAGGACAATAATGATAAACGGTAGAAAACGAAAATGAGCAAGCATTTATGTGTATCTACTGAACAGCGGGATCGACTAAAAGCAGGAAAGGAAAGGCAAGAGAAAAGCAGGAAAGAATACTAAAACCAGGAAGGGCAAACTAAAACGAGGAAAGAATTGCCAGGAATCGAGGATTGGAAAAACTGGGCAAGGCTTTTCCTCTGTTTAGTATCCCGTGAGGGGTCGGCAACTTCCATTTGTTAAAGTTCACCTTTTCCTCCTTTTAGTATTCGAAAAAACTGGCGAGCCTTTCCTTTGTTTAGTATCCCGTGAGGGGTCGGCAACTTCCATTTGTTAAAGTTCACCTTTTCCTCCTTTTAGTATTCGAAAAAACTGGCAAGCGTTTCCTGGTATCTCGTGAGGGACTAAAAGGAGGAAAAGGTTAACTTTTACAAGCGTAAGTTGCCCACACCTCACGAGATACTAAACAGAGTAAAGGCTTGCCAGTTTCTTAGAATTCCTAATTTCTTTCTCGTTTTGGTACTCTCCGTGACAAGCTACTAAAACCAGGAAAGAAATGGTGGACTTGAAATATCTTAGTTGCCGACCCCTCGCTGGACTCATGGTCGCCTACCGACAAGGTACTAAAAGGAGGAAAAGGTGAACTTCTACAAATGTAAGTTGCCGACCTCTCACGAGAAACTAAACTGAGGAAAAGCACGGCACAGCATGCCAGTTTTTTCGAATACTAAAAGGAGGAAAAGGTGAACTGTTACAAATGTAAGTTTCCGACCCCTCACGGGATACTAAACAGAGGAAAGGCTTTCCAGTTTTTCGAATCCTCGATTCCTGGTAATTCTTTCCTCGTTTTAGTTTGCCCTTCCTGGTTTTAGTATTCTTTCCTGCTTTTCTCTTGCCTTTCCTTTCCTGCTTTTAGTCGATCCCACTGAACAGCAGCCTGACCAAATCTAGGCTATCAGGTATATTGCCAACTGGAGCTGTCACAAACAAATTGCACGCACTAAAAATGAGAGATGTATTGAAGGCATAAATCCTAAGATAATCGAGGCACTTAAACCTCAATTAAGATGTTTCGAACCCAAAGTACTCCCCCGCCCCCCAAGCTTGCCACACAGGCATAGATAGGCACATTTGCGGTATTCCCATTTTTAGTCAAATTGACCCGACTTTACCTTATCTTCTTAGGAAAGTTTAGGAAAATTTGTCGAGAAAAGTAGGGATGATAGTTCAGGGCTGGCCAAGGGTTCTGGTTTTAAATTAAGAGATTTATGTCCAAATCTGGGTAAAAACTATTTTTTTATTTTAACTTGTGGCCCGAATTTCCTGGAAATATCACTGCGGGACGATCCAAGATTTAACGTTTAAAATTTTTATTCAAAACACACTGTTCAAAAATATACAAAGACATTTTAAAGTTCCCAGAATATCACAATTTGCACTTTTCATGTTTTCAAGCCGTGTTCAAGCTTTGATTCTTTTTTTTCTCCTTCTGACTTTTCCTTCTTTTTTTTCCATTTCTTTGTTTCTAATCTATTGGCTGGATTTTCTAGACAGTGTGGGACAATCATTCGTTAGATCCTATGTTCTGATTTCCGGGAAAATGGTTTCTGTTTTTTTTTCTTGCTGGGAATGAGGGGTGAAACAAAATACCTGTCAATTTCTTTTCTGTTGGATTCGTTTCTCCTCAGTTTCGGGTAATAGAATTAGGGGGACTCCGGGGGCTGTAAACTAACATACTTCATTCAGCGTTGATTGTTTTCAAGTACAAACTTTTATAGATATTACAGATATTTATAAAATAATAATTTAAACATTAGCTGAGCAGAGAAAGTTTGCTTTATCTTGAAGCTTTCAGCGGTGCGATTGGCTGTTCGGTAGTCTCCAACCGAGTTGTTTTAAATAAGCACACACGAGAGCTTAAGTTGCGTTTTTTTGGATGTAGTTTCGGCGTAGTTTCGCTTAAAAGCCGTTTTATTTGTCCATTCCATTTGCTGTAGTTTCGAACCTGAAACTACGGAGCTCAAACTACAAACTACCTCGCCGACGTAGTTTGGTGTAGTTATACTTTTCGGAAACAAGAACTCAATAAAACGCTAGTAAGACAAAACAAGAGCCTAACTACAAACTTTTACGAAACAAAAGTGAATCCAATAAAACGCAACTTTAGTAATGATATCGATCATAATCTCTATATATAGATATTTATGTTTATTTAAGTAATGCATAGAACCGATATGTCAGCTGCGATGCTTTGGCAGCGATATTTCGGCGATATGATTGACAGCTTGACGAGGATCCTTGTCAAGAAGGACCGAAACATTGCTGCCAAAGAATCATAGCTGACATATCAGTTTGATGCACTATTTGTATATATGTTTCAAAGTCAGCTTGGGCTCAAGGAATATTTATGTTTATTCACCCACCGTAATTCTGAAATGATAAAGATGAAGTACAAAAAGGAACACAAAGGAGACAGAAAACACACTTATGAAATAAAACAAAATTTTTTTTTTTTTTTTTTTTTTCCTCTTAGAACTCGGATACTACTTTTCCGATTGTAGGAATAATGGGTGGCCTACACACTATGGGAAGGATCTAACGACTCTTTATATTTCAACGTCCAACTATGGGATCATTATAATGCTGAACTTTGTAGAGATCCAAGTGTTACTTATTGTATAAACCTTTCGTAAACTGTTAATGTAGCAGAGCGGAGTAACGAACAAAAATTAGCGATAGCGTTTAACTGGATAAAAAAAATACACTATTTAGAGGAACTATTGCAGGTTGTTTCTTCGAACTGCAGCCTGACGAGGACCCTTGCCAAGAAGGGCCGAAATATAATAATAATAACAATTTATTAAAGCCAACAAAGGGCCATACAACAGTATTCATTATCGCATTTAACTAACAAAATTGACCTTTAAAATTACATACAATAAGATCACTTCTTTTTACCCTTCTAGTATTCGCCAAATTACCTCCGATCTAAACTTCCAGTATACACTTAAAATATTTACATACCGACCGAATTACCTGACGATTCGTCGACATCATAATACCAGGAAATAGTATGGGCACCCCGCCAAAAAAACTATCTCTAATTTCCTTCACCCCCGGACAATCTGTCAGCAGATGGCATAAACTCACCACAAAATCGGCAAGCACACTCGGCCACTGGCAAAGACCTATTCTTTTCAAAAACCTTATTTCCTACTTCGTAATGGGAGACAGTTCGCCCGGAGTTGAAATCAAATCTTTAATATTTCTGCGGGTAGACCTAGCTTAAAAGTAAAATTCTAATCCAAACAAATTCTTAAACTTCGGATAATTAGTGAGCGTCTCCGACTTCCGAATAGCCTCATTCCATAACTGAGTTTCTTGGTCCTGAAGTACTGAAGTAAATTTTCCAATCAAATCCGCATATCCATTTTGTGTCATTGTTTACAAATGACTAGTTGACTTGGGTGGAATGCGTACCCACTATAAATAGCAAATAATTTTGAGCAAAAAAGATAATAAAAATGAAAGAGAACACTGAATATGTTCTTAAGGATAAAGAATTTACATGACTGCGTCAACACTCATAAATAGGCTTTACGAATCCAGGCCTCGCGGAGCTACGGTACATAGTGACGGACAGTGAGTAAAGGAGTTCGAGACTCCACAATTACTAAACTGAAGGACGTACATTTAAGTACGATCGACGCTGTGTATTTTTTGTAAAAAAGTTTGCCCGTATACTACAACACAGCAGGTTTGGTTTCGAGTAGAAACAGCATATTTCTCACTATCAGACAGGCCCGCATCCAGACATTTTTTTCGGGGGGGGGGGGGGGGGGGGGGGGGGGGGGGTTGCCTGCGGGTCGGAAAAAAAGTACAAAAAAGACATAGATTAGAGGGAAAAGCCTGTAAAAATACTATTTTTTTCTATTTCGGGGGGGGGGGACTCAGACTATTTTAATATCAAGATTCAGGCTCATTTAATTTCAGATAATGAAAACAAGTACTTTTACATAGCTTCATGGCACAGAGCAGGCTGGCCAGAAGATACAATTAAATAATACAACTTAATCACGGTCGTACACAACTGTATACAATATAACAGCCACCAGCCGGTCGCAAGAATAGGGACACCAATTGGCGGTAATTTCAAACGTGTGAACACATATGAAGTTATCGGAGCCAGCGCTAGTAAACGACTGAATGAGTTTCAGTAGGGATGTTCTCTATCGCTAGTGGTGATAGTGTAGCTACTGTTCGAGTGTGTGTAAATTTTTCCTGGCGTCCTGGCGCTACTATCTAGGGCTATTTTGCTCTGCTCCTGTGCAACACCACATGCAGTTTACATGCAATTTGTAGTTTCTCGCTCTCCCTGTCACAGCAGTTTTAAGTTGTGATGATCTTAGGTCTGCCGATACGAGTTAAATAGCGTGTAAACATGTTACATTCGTGACTAAAGGACCCATCGTGCCTATAACGCGACTTGCCACAGTTCACTATTTACCATAAGTATTAGGCTCCCACGAGTGTTCACGGATCATACTATCGATGCGTAAAACCGGTTATCGGAATTTTGCCGAGTTTTTGCTAGAAGTCAATGGGACTGGGAAAAGGCTTAAAATAGGAAAAGCCGTGTAACATTTATTAAAAGCAGAGCCTAGTTTTACTGTATTCAAATAGTTTTTAATACTGGAACATAAACAGTCACCGATCTTCATACTTTCATCTATTTTATGCAAATGGAAAACGAATACTGCAATACAGCATAATCCTTTGATCAAAATTTAATTCCCGATTTCATGAGTGTTTCCATGTTTGGATTGCTGAAGCGAGTTTGTTGGGAATGGAAAACGAGTACTCCAATGTTGCTTGTTCCTTTGATCACCATTCAAAGGCTGTTTCTCCGGATTATATCACGTTTGGATTTTCGAAACGAGTTCGTCATTGTTCCTCAGGCCTTTGTTCCAAGCGGAATCGCTAGCGTATTTGTTCTGCTCCCTGTTCTGCGTAGCATTGAAATGAAAAGAGACCTGTTAAGCATTGTCCTAATAGGTGTAATAAGGTGTATTACCGCGTATAAGACTTATTACAGATTCCTCTTTTCCTCGGAGCGCGCTGTAATAAGGTTTATAAGGAGAATAGACTAGCGTTCTATTCTGGCTTATGCAGAGCCAATCAGATCGCTTGGTTGGTTCCGCCAGCGGGCCGAGGAGAGGCGCAGCGTCGTCAGGGTTGCCAAAGAAAGCACAACAGTTCTACTTTGTTGGAAGCTAAAGAAACAACTTTTCTTAACAAAAACACGTTTTTGTTCTATTACGACGGCTTTTCGTCAGTTCGAGGATCAATGCTGTCCATCCGTTATTTTAATAGCTTTTTTACAGTATAGTTTGCGTTATATTGTACTCGTGTACTTCAAGTAGTACCAAGAACCTTTTCGGATATTTTTAGAGCTCGAAAAATTGTATTACCTTGGCAACACCGGAAGCCGCGTTGATAAGAGCCTCTTGGGTTGTATTTGAACAGCCAAGTGTATTAAGACGTAAACATCGCGTATAGCGCTATTCACCTTATTACACCTATTAGGACAATGCTTTAGGAGCTCACAGTTGCAGTGTTGTCACTTGTCGCATAATTCTGTGTTTAGACTGTCCGAAATTTCATAAAAGATATCATGAGGATACGTGGTTTTGACAGGTTGGACTTCAGATGTCAGCTATTATGATTTTCAAAAGTTACTACCAACGTTATCCATCCGAAAAGAGCCGAAAAACGCCGAAAAAATGTCAGCTAATTTTTTGTTTGTCATCATGATTTAGTGTTCTCGGGGATTTTTCGGATCTCCCTGACAATGCTTGTTATGCTTAACGTTTTAACGTGTAAGACGTTTAACGTTTTAACGTGTAAGACGTTTGCAAAACGTAACAGTTACTTCCTTAGTGTTATTTGTTTAAATCGCGCCTCTCTTCTCGGTTATGAACGTTCTGACATGTAGTCACAGGTTTTCGACGTCTCCCCCGATTCACAATTGTGACAAAAATTTTCACAGGAAAATGCACTTATGCCAAAATGTCACTGAGTTCAAGGGATGTATGAGAATACCAGGGTTCCGTGATAATGTGCCAAAAATCCGCAAATAATGCCAAAAATCCTCAAATAATGCCAGAAATCCTCTTTAGTGATAATTCTTTTTTCTCAGATTTTTCACTCGTTTCATTTAAAAAGAATTCAGTCAAAATCTGCGCCACATAAAAATGGAAATCGTGAAATCTGCTGCGGGATAAGCTTTAAAAATCTGCAAGTGAAAAACATATGTCTCTCCAACCACAGAAATCTGCGAGTTTTCGTTGAAAATGAAAATAGGACCTACTTTTATAGGCGCAGGATGTCACAAATATTTGCAGACTTGTCACTGGTTCCATCAAAGGAATGACAACAATGCGCAGCTGTGGGATGGTGACCTTCCAGTACATTGCGGGTTTGTAGAGTTTGTGGGGGGGGGGGGTTCTTGGAAACCCTCAGCCTAATGACATTTGTTCTGAACGACTCACAACCTTTCGGTTGTAATCAGGAAATGATCGCACTCTAGGAAAAGCCCACTCCCGGCACTTGCTGTACACCATATCTCGGTACCGTTCATAAATTATACCGCTTATATTTCAAATGCTTCGAAATATGCTGATGTTACTGTTCGTTTGTTGCGGCGAGACACCGGGCACTTGCTGCCCACTAAAATTGAGAGCGGCCAACCCCTCGGGATGGATCAGTATTACAAGTTTACCATTTCCTTCTAGCCCCGCTTTCGGAATCGCTGGAAAGGTTTCGTTTGTAATTTAAACTATTCCCTTGACACCTCGCAGTCTCTCCTGACAGCTTCCGAGCCTGGTTTCAAATTTCATTTCCGTGTTTTAAAGAGCTTGTTATGTTGCCTGGAAGAGATATTGTACCCAGTTGAAGCTAAGGCCTTAGGCCCCACCTGGGTTAGAATGGCAGTAAAAACAGAAGTAGTCTCGACTCCGGAGGGGGGGGGGGGGGTACCAGTATCACATTTGGGAAGAAAAAGCGTGAGCTGTGTCGCCTGTGTCGTGTGTTAACATTATTGTTTGGATATTTTGGTTGGCAGTGGCAAGTTAAAGTCATTTAACTGAATACAGTGAGTTATTTGGATTCTGCAAAGGAATTTTTTTATCTTCCACTATATCTGCTCTACTTATGACGTTCAGAATATTCGTAGCAGCGTAAATTCTACCACGACGCGGAATTTTTTTTAATCTGAACACAAATGCGGCTTGTCAGTGAGCAGTGGTGAAATTGGCGAAGATTGCTTAGTTTTGACCAAACAAAAATCATAAATCTTTCTCGTACGGCATACAACAAATATACAAGCTCATAGAGGTACCACAAATCCCACGAGAATTCCACTATCTGAAAATCGATTATTCGTGAATAGCGGAACAACGAAGTAACGCATTTTCAGCGGGTTTTTTTTTTTTTTTTTTTTTTTTAACGGTTTCTGAATAACTGTCGTAATTTCATTTGGGGGATTCATATTCTTGCCATCTTACGCCGTCCCTTGGCCGGGTCTTGCAAGTTCGGAGTTGCAAGTTCAGTCAACGAAAATATCTAGCTATCGAGCGAGCTATTTTGCCTTTTGAAAACATGCTAGGAGCAGAAAATTGCTCCAAGATGGAACATTGTGTGGTCCTCTGAAATACAGCGTATTCTCCCCCCCCCCCTCCTTCCAGTGACGCCTCTGTTGTCAAGATTGGGGTCTTCAAGTCAGTTTAAGTGTACACAGATGGCACTTTACACAAGGGACTTGTACCGAGACCAATAAACCATAAACAGTTTTTCGAACATAATTTAGAAGTCTGGGACTCCATTGTCGGAGCCACGTAGACATACCAGGACCCATAAGAGGGGGTCTCACGGTGAGAACCAAATAAAACCAAATATATAATTTTAATGGGGAAGACGCCCTTAACATTTTATAAGTAGTGAACTGATAGACAAAAATGCTCCTCAGCCGGGATTTGAACCCAGGACCCTCTGCTTACAAGGAAGTCGCTCTATCATCTGAGCTACCGAGGGGCTTCTACCAGACTACTGTAGTGGTTTGCGAACTCTGTTCACAAGCCCCTCGGTAGCGCAGATGGTAGAGCGACTGCGATACCCCGATGAAAATTTTACCTCAAATTAGTATAGTATGAAGTTGCACGAAAAAGTCGCTTGCATTACGAACCGATGCTACTACATGCTTCTATGTCAAGGCTACCGTGTAACTGCATTCGAATGCATACTACTATTAGCAAGACTGGATGCTACTTTAGCAAGACGCTACTGGATACTACAGCTTAAAATTGGCCCAGTTTGAGGCACATTAAATGATAGTATTCTCTACTATTACATACTGCAACTTTTTCATACAACTATCATACAACTACGCAGGCTACAAATGTTTCATCAGGACGGACTTCAGTAACAATTTTTCCTTTAGTGGTTCACGCGCTGGCAGCTTAAGTACCAACTCGTCGTTGAGTCAATCGTCCCTCGAAAAGAGTCCAGCCCCCTCCATGAAGTCTTTGAATGTCAGCAGTGGTCCATCAAGTAGAGCCAACAGTTCAGAAGATGATCAGATGGAAGGTAAGTCTTGATTTTTCTGGGATCTCTTTGAATCGTCATGTCCGATGTCCCTTAGAGGAGTAAAGATATTTTGTTCAAATTTGTTGTGGGGATCTTTGAGATCACAAAAAGGAAGTGATTCTGATCTGTGACTTTGTACCCGATGAAAATTTGTAGCCTGCGTAGTTGTGTGATAGTTATACGAAAAAGTTGCATGTATTGATATTTAATAGTATAAGAAGACTATCATTTAATGTGCCTCAGACTGGGCCAATTTTAAGCTTGCTAATAGTAGCATGCAGTAGAACACAGTATCACGGTAAGCTTGACGACATAGAAGCATGTAGTAGCATCAGTTCCTACTGCATGCTACTTTTTCGTACAATTTCATACTACTATTTTGAGGTTAATTTTTCATCGGGTACTGTCGGCGCTTCTTCCCTAATTGTTTGATCCGTTCTTTCACAGAAACTTTGAAGTTCGTGTTATATATATGATCCAGCCTAACAGTATTTGGAAGATTCTTGCTTTGAGCGCTTTCAGCTTTTTCAGGAACGGCAAATCCATATAAATAGTTTTTTTTAATATTTTTTTCGATTTTGTGCACTAGGCGAACAAATTCTCAATCTTGAAAGCATCGCTGTTTATAATTTTTTGACGTTGATACGATAAAAAAGGAGGAAAATATGTGTAATTACAGGGAGCTTTTTCGTCGCCAACCTACTTACCGACCAGGCTGTGATGAGCCCCCATTGATGAGCTAAAATAAAACACTGGTGAGTCCGAAAACGGGTTAGAGGAACAACAAGATATCACGAGTAAGTACTCTACAGATAAAGAACGTAATGTCTGTTTAATTTTTCCCAGGTTCGTACGGGAAGCTCGAGCTGACAACCCATTACGACATGCAGAAACATGTGCTTAACTGCATCGTTATGAGAGCAAGGGTAAGTCATAACCCAGTTATTTTTTCTTGATTTAATTAAAATCATAGTTCACGAGTTATGAAATCGTTCAAAATTTCGTTTCATCTTTCGAGATCGAATGGTTCACGAGTCCTGAACGCAAGGTATTTGGAAATCTACGGCCAGTTGCCCTTCAGCTGTGAGGGAAGAGACTAGGACTTGAGAGAATACCAAGCATCAATGTTCACGTTCAAGTATTTTTTTTTATTCTGACACTAAACTACAAATACATTAGAAAAGCATTGTGGGGATTTTATCTGTTGTGTTGGAAATGTTGCATGTGAAATGTTATGCAGAACAAGCGTTGCCATTAAGAGCCAAAATACAGCCAAAAAAGTATCTACTGACTTTTTTTGTTTTCGTCACGATGTCGGAAAATTCAGCAGACACTTTTTGGAGATGTTTTTGGCTCTTCCTGGTGGCAGCGCCTGTTTTGCATAACATTTTCAAACACAAGGACTGACAACATCCGGAGTCTTGTCTGTTACGGATTGTCTGTTGAAACCGCGCATCCTTCTGTTGTCTATTATGAAAGTTCTGACAGTGCTGTGTAATCTAAACTGCTATCTACCAAATACCCCCTCCCCCATATGAAAAAAAAAACAAATTATTGAACTTTATACCTATGATAGGTTACCAGTTATCCTTTTCTTAGTTATGGTCGTCAGGCACTGGGTATCATTGTGGACCGTTGCCTCTCACCTGGGTGTGGGGCAGGCCGGGGCATAGAGACCCAGAGTCCCTAGGGAGTTATTTCGGCCCTTCTTGGCAAGGGTCCTCGTCAGGACCCTTGACGAGGACCCTTTTCAAGAAGGGCCGAAATACCGCTGATGAAGAATCATACACTGTAAAAAGTTCCTCCGAATAAGGATGCAGTATTTGCTACTCGGATTAATCTTATCTCTATTGGGATAAAAATAATTCGAATTAGGGATAATCTTATCCCGATAAAGACAAGATTAATCCCAGTAGCAAATACTGCAAGATTATTTTTTACAGTGTAGCTGACGTATCCGTTGTAAACATTGTTTGAATAAATGTTTCAAAGTCAGCTTGGGCTCAAAGAATATTTATCTACTTTACATTCGTACTTTAAAGCTACGGTAGCCTACAGTATTAAAGGAAATGGAAAAAAAAAACTCGGATTTGCTTACAAACATCAGACATACCAGGTGCATATACGCTTTTTTAATTAACCAATTGATTTGTAACACAAAATATAAAACGCTAAGTAGACTGAAGCGTGAACAGTAAAAAAAACACACATTAGGACAAGATAGTTGACAGTTAAAACAAACACAACAAGACCAAAGGCTTCGATGGGATTCCATAAATGCAATGTTTGATCCAGACGACTGGGTTTTGTCTTCGCCAAATCCAGTCTTTGCCAGACTCCATGAACATTTTTAGTATTAAGGTCAAATAGCTTTTTTAGTATTAAGGCCAAATAGCTGTTGCAAATAGCAACAGATTAAGGCCAAATAGCTAATCATCTGAGAAAACTAAGTTCAGATATGCATTCAGCATGTGTGTTTCCCTATAAGTCATATCTGTCTTGACGAAAACTTCGTGCCATACTTCTGCAAATTTTCCGGTTTCGGCCGAATTGCGGAAATACTTGTCCGGCGAAAAATAAAGCTAAATAACAAATTCAGCGTATCTCTTTTCCCCTATATCATATATTTAATCAACTTCAAATAAAAGATTTAACTTATAACAAATTAGCCGGATTCCGGGCGAACTATATGTCCGGGTAAGAAATGATTTTCATATACGGATTCAGCATCTCTTCTTACCCCCAAATCGGATATCTAATCAACTACAAATAAAACTTTGTCTCTTAACAAATTTTCCGGTTTTGGCCGGATTTCGGGCGAACTACTTGTCCGGGTAGAAAATGATTTGTGAAATGAAAAAAAAATTTAGAAAAAGACTTACTTATAACAGACTTTCCGGTTTTAGCCGGATTCCGGGCGAACTACCTGTCCGGCGGGAAAATGGTTTTCATAATCGTTTTCAGCATGTCTTCTTATCCCTCAATCAACCACCTCATTAGTTGTTTAAAAATATTTGTTTTTCCCTTAATTTAATCCCCTCCCCTACCCCTAAATGTAGGGCTACATAGCCCATCTACGAACTCGACATTTCCCTTGACGCAAAGAATCCTAATACCATGTTTCATAAAAATATCTCAGTCCCTTTGAAAGTTATCGTGCTTACAGACGGACGGACAGACAGAGGTATCCCTCCACTTACATTTTGTGATCCCAAAAACCAGCGTAGAACTTTAGATACAATTCATTCAGAGACGTCATTTTGCTGAAACCTAAGGTGGGATGGGCAGAAAAAAAAGCAAAAAAAAAACCAGCTTGATTGAAGGGTTAAACAATTTAGAAACAATACACAAACAAGAGCTGAAAGCTCATATGGCACTTACAAGGCGTGGTAAAAGGATGAAAGTAGGAATTTGCCAATTCGTGGGTTTGTTGTGATCATGTGTAAGCAAAACCCCTGAGATAAGAATAACGATGGACCCTTGGAAATCGCGACAATTTATCGTTCGGTAAAAAGTTTTTTTTGTTTTGCACTTGGCATTTAATACGCACTGAGGGTGCTAGAAATTCATCTGTAATTAAAACCTTTGGGGCAGAAATGATACTGGGCCCTTCAGGATCATGAATATGTATGGTCTCGTCAAAAGTATTTTTTTACTCCTCGGTTAAGATGTGCACTTTAAGAGCGTGTTCCATCCTACTTACCGTAGTTACTACGCATGGCGTCAAGAATTCTGGCTTTTCGCCGTCAAGGCTGGAACGATTTTTCTATTTTCCAGCAGAATCTCACGCCAGGAGCGAATCCGACCAATCACGTTACAGAGATGCGTAGTTACTACGCTTACTACGGTCCCGAGCATGGTAAGCAAATAGTAACTATTAGTTACTATTCCGACAAGGTTGGAACGGTCAGCGTAGTAACTTTTCGTGAGGATGGAACGGAAATAGTAACTATTTAGTAACTATTGTTAGAAGGGTGGAACACGCTCTAAGGGTGCTAGAAAGTCATTATATGCAAAACCCTTGAGGCAAAAATGATCATGGGCTCATGGGGATCAGAAAAATGTAAATTTTGCTTAAAAATGTTTTTTGTACTTTGCGGCGAAGAGAGTACTTTAAGGTCAACAAGCCAAAATTAACATACACAAAAGTACAATATATACAATTAATAACTATTTTGCAGACTAACAATCCAACCCGGCATTAAACAACTTAAAGTTCAATGGGCACATCAAACTACCCCAATCCCACTCTGTAACAACCTAGGAACAATGCTTACCCCCTAGATTAGCAGCTTTTTCAACAGTTTCCTCTCTGTGATATTTCAAAGCTTAATTCTTTGGGCCAGTACATTCTCAATATACTAGCTTGGACAAAGATAAAAGTGATGTTTCTTATCATACTTAGTAGATCTTTATTTTATGCATAAATCAGCTGGTATAGTTCAGATTTGAACAGATTATTTGTTTTTGAATGATTTTTGTAGCTATGCTATTTTTGATGAGCTTATTGCATATTCTGGTACATTTTATAAAGCAAGCTAATCAAGCTTCACAGCACTATTCCCCAAAGAAAAACTTTTGATAGGCACTTTAAGCCATGGAACTTCTGATGAAACACTAGAACAATCAGGTAAACTGCATCTGCGGCTGGACCTTGGTGACATCTCAAATATATCCTTTTCTATCAAGCATTGCTGGGAGTTTGAATTTCCTGCCACGATATCCCAGCTCCTAAGATTTGGATCGCCGAAATGCCAGAGAGGCAAAGACAAGGGATAACAAGAAAACGGCCAATTTTCATAGCGCCTTTTAAGGAAGTCGGAAATGTTATTTGTGAAGCATTTGATACAAAGTAAAGCATTAGAAGTGTCCATTGTACTTTAACAAACGAAGGCACAAAACTAAGCTCATATCGAGCATGTCAAGCTCGTAGACATAGATCAGCTCATAGTCTTTGGTCCAGATAGGCTATGTGTCAAACAGTGTGAGGTATTTAGCTGAAACCTGGTAGATGCAGTGCTTCAACTCGACCCTTTCCGAATAAAATTACCATCGAAAACCTTAGAAAAAAATTAGCCTTAGCGGAAACCCACGTTGAAGATAAATTTACAAATTTTCTTACCGTTTTACAAAATAAACTAGCCGGGGTTAAGTGGAAAAGGCAAGGAGTGTTTACTCCCTCTCCCCTTCCTGCTCTTATATTTTGTGCTTCTTCAGGTCGGTGCCCTCACCCGAATTTGCAAAGGGGGCCTTCAGCTAGTCTATCCAGGAAAACATCTTAAAGTGATACCAGGTTGCAAAGATAATCTCTCGCTTCATGTTCAGAGTTAAAGGCACATAAAACTTGACTACGCAACTTTCGGCCATCAAACCGACCTGGGGGGGGCTTAGATAAAGATACAGGGACCTAATGTCGACAGGACCCCCCTTCTTTGTTATCTCGAACCCCCTCGTTAGTGTTCCTAAAGCTAGCTGGCAGGCCCTTGCCCCTTATGTACTGTAATTATGCACTTATGCACTGTAAAAGTTCGCCTTTGGCTGTGTTAACGAACACATCGGTCTAGTAGTCAAGAGTTCGTGCGTTCGATTCCTACTCCTGGCACACAAACCTTTTGCTTTTTTTTGTCTACTAACTCAAAAGTCAAATTCTCGGAAACTGCCCGGAAACTGCAATGGTGGTAACGAGAATTTTTCTTACTCTCAATGTCGACTCAGGGTATATTGTTGATATGTCAGCTAGCTCCCCGATTCAAGTTTGAGTCAAGTTTTCTGTTCCTTTAAGACGTACACGCAACTGACGATCCTAGAACTATTGATAATTAATCTTACTATTGATCAAGAACTATTGATAATGTACTTTCAGGTGGGCAAGGACGATAAATCTTGGCAGGCATATCAAGGACACGATCAAACTAACTTGGAAATAATCACTTGCCCGGTCCGAACATTGTGGTGGGAGGGGGGGGGGGTGGAATCCGGAAAATAGGGACATGCATAACTTTCAAATGGGTGATTGGATCTTAATGAAACTTGATGGAAAGATCTCGTGTCTTAGATCTGTGATTTCCAGTCCGGGCCGGATCCGACGAATCTGGGGGGAGTCGGAGGGGAGAACCGGAAATCATGTGAAACTCTCAGAGTGGAGCGATCGCGATGAAACTTGGTGAGAAGAACAAGCACACTCTCTAGATACACCACTAACAGGACTGGACCGGATTCGGACACTGTGGGGGGAGGTGGAGGGGGTTCCGGAATTCCGGCGATCCGTAGTTAATGTACTTCCAGGTGGAAGGACGATAAAACTTGGCAGGCATCTCAGGGACCCGACCAGATTAACTTAGAAGCAGTCACTTGTCCGATCTGACTATCGTGGGGGGGGGGGGGATGGGGAGACGGCAGAATCCTGAAATTAGTATCATGCATAACTTTCGAATGGGTTATTAGATCTTAACGAAACTTGATATCTTGAAAGACCTCATGTCTCAGCATGTCCCTTTTCAAGTCTGGACCGGATCTGATGAACTGGGGAGGGGGGGGGGGGTCGGAGGGGAGAATAGAGTGGAGCGATCAGGACGAAACTTTTGACCATCACTTCCATCTGACCCAGCCTTGCAAGTGCCATATTAGCTTCCAGCTCTTGTTGCAGATACCATGGTATCTGATACCACGGTCCAAAGTCGTTTTTGCAGTTATCTTGGTATCTGATACCACGGTCAAAAGGTGTTTTTGCAGTTATCGTGGTATCTGAAAATTCATCAGACTTCATCAAATTTTTCTGAGTGATGAGAAAGAAGTTTAGCACTTCGTGATTTAACTGGATATCAGTTTTTCTTATCGGATGACGTCAAAAAGTGGAATTTCGGCAATAGTCGTTTTTGCAGAGCAACTGTATATCAGATACCATGATAACTGCAAAAACGACTAATTGCAGATCCAATTACCGTGGTAACAGATACCATGGTATCTGCAAAAACACAACGATTGATTACGACTGGAAAACCCTCTTGGTTTAGTTGTAAGGTAAAAGTTATACTGTGTATATTCTAAGTTATTCCCTTTTGTGTTTTCTTTTCTTTTTCTCTTTTCTCTTATTACTTACTCCGTCTTTGTGCCTTGTCTTTATTTTGACGGGTCACAAATAAAATCATCATCTTCCTCATTTCTCGCCCGTCTTCAAGCTTGCTACCCAGGCTGTACTCCAATATAGCCTGGAGTATACTCCAATTTCGAACTTCATGATTTTGGAGTTCTGAAGCAGAAACTGGTTACCGGAAGTGGGAAAAACTTTAAATGTAGAATGACATTCTCTAATTTGCAAGTTGTTCTTAACTTCGGGTTCGAAATTCGCGAAGAAATAAGTATGTAAGTAAGTATGTAATTTATTTATAACCCGTCATTTTGAAAAGGCGGAGTAAATGAAGAAAATAAACAAAACACATAAACACACAGAAAAAGACATTTAAATTTAAATTTTCAATCTTCGGTCAGGAAGCAGTGGACGACGTCGTGCGCTGGTTGGGCCCTGTTGTCCATGATTTTTGAAAGCGATGAGGAAACATCCAAAAGGGTAACACTTGCATCTTAAATTTGAAAATGTGTTGCCGGAAATGAGTAAATCTCGAAACTTAGTAGGATAGGCTTATAGGCTACAAAGAAAATTGAAATAGAAACTTGGAAATCCGATCCGGAAAAATAGCTTCTAGACTTTTTGGTGCTAAACGGATGAGTCAAACGAGATGTATTTTAGCAATATCATAGCACCATCATATATGTGATTCCCCGTCAGATTGGGCTGAATTATTTTAGTAGTAATTTATTTGTGTGTATTTGTGTAAGCCATTTATTTGTGACCCGCCGTATCGAAATGCAACCTATATTAATGAAAAGAGATAAAACACGTCAAGGAATACAATTTTAGGTCTTTGGCCAAGACACATTGTGGAGCCGTTAGGCCAGTTGTCAATGATTTTTGGAACGGACGAGAAAACTTCCAATAGGGCTTGCATCTTCAACTTGGAACTCATCCGTGGTTATGGTACAATTTTGACAAATGAACAGGTACTTCACATATTTAAAAGATCACGTTCTCGTCTTTTGTATCTCCTGCTTTCCGAAAACATTCGTTACCAGAACGAAAGAAAATGGGAGCGCAAAAGTGCTGTATAAATCCACTAAAGCTTCCCGACTGTGATGACGAATTGATGATTAATTGTATATATTACAAAATGTGCATTATACTTGACGTAATACCCAAATTTGTCATTGCCATGATAGTGTTTTTATGGCACTTGAGCTTACTCAAGTGCCATATAGCGATTGTAATTTCTGTCCGTCAGTCAGTCTGTCGGTCTGTCGGTCCCGGTTTTGCTAGTTCGGGCACTTCCAGATAAGCTAGGACGATGAAACTTGGCAGGCGTATCAGGAACTGGACCAGATTAAATTAGAAATGGTCGATTCCCCGATACGACCATCTGGAGGGGAGTGGAGGGAGGGGGAATCCGGAAAAAATAGGAAAAATGAGATATTTTTAGCTTACGAACGGGTGATCGGATCTTAATGAAACTTGATATGTGGAAGGACTTCGTGTCTTAGACCCTCCATTTTAAATCCAGACCGGATCCGGTGACATTGGGGGGAGTTGGAGGGGGAAACCGGAAATCTTGGAAAACACTTAGAGTGGAGGGATCCGGATGAAACTTGGTGGAAAGTACAAGCAAAAGTCCTAGATACGTGACTGATATAACCGGAACGGATCCGCTCACTTTGGGGGAGTTGGGGGGGGGGAGAAGTCCGAATTTGTAGTGATCCCGCGAGTTCCGTGCTTCCTGATGTGTTGGGATGATGGAAATTGACAGGCATGTCTGGGACCCGACCGTATTAAATAGGAACTCGTCAATTCCCCGATTCGACCATCTGTGGGGGGGGAGTGGAGGGAGGGTGAAGCCAAAATTTCAGGTATTTTTAGCTTGCGAACGGGTGATCGGATCTTGATGAAAGTTGATATTTAGGATGACCTCGTGTCTCAGACATCTCACTTTAAATCCGGACCGGATCAGGGCACTGTGGGGGAGTTGGGGTGGGGGTTCGGATTTTTCGCGATCCCGCGAGTTCGGCATACTTCCTGATGTCCTAGGGCGATGAAACTTGGCAGGTATGTCAGGGACCCAAACAGATTGACTTGAGAACAGCCGTTTCCCCGACCCGACGATCGTGGGGGGAGTGGGTGGATGGGGAGTCCGGAATCTAGTGGCGTGCGTAACTTTTGAACGGGTGATCGGATTTGAATGAAACTTGTCTGGTGAGCTATCACCTCGGACGTTCAGTGTCACGTCCGGGTCGGGTCCGATACCTGTGGGGATGAATGGGGGGTGGAAAACTCAAGAAACTCTAAAAGCAGAGGGATTCGGACGAAACTTAATGGATGGAACAAGAATTAGGCCTAGATGAAATTGACGGAGCCAGATGGTTTCGGGGCTCTGTGGGGGGAGTTGGAGGGGGTTTCCTGGAATTCCGGTAGTCGTGAGTTAAAATAGTTCCAGATGTTAAACGACAACGAAACTTTGCAGGCATATTAGCGACCCGAATTATCTTGACTTCACAACCTGACACAACATACCCCTAGAAACTTCCGTTCCTAGATCCGAGCATTTTTTGGGGAGCAAGAGAAGAGAAATATGGAAATTGACTTCTATAAATTGCAAACGAGTGGTCTGATTCGAGTGAAACTTCATGGGTGATACGAATCGATGGCCTCGACATGTAAAACATGCGTTCGAACCATATGCGACCACGATTAGGGGGATTGGGGGTGGGGGGACTTTTGACATGCAGAAAAACCAAACGGATGGACCGAATGAGATGCAAATTCGACAGTGCCGAGTTTATGCGGCCTAGATTTGTTAGTTGGCGTCCGGGCCGGATTCGGCCAAGGTAGGGGGGGGGGTACTGGAAACTTGCAGATAGGCTATGCTCCAATTTCAGTAAAACTTGATGGACATGAACAGGGAATTCAGAGATTGGGCCCGAACCGGCTCCGACAACGTTGGTGGGAGGGGGGGGGGTACCGGAACTTTCCAAAAATGCTCAGATTCGAGTGAAACTTGATAGATGGTATAAAAGAAGATACTTTAGGTGGTCGATTTTTTTTTATTCCAAACCAGACTCGGCCACGGTAGGTGGAGATAGAGTGAGTACCGGAAATCGTGTAGCACGTCTACGGATCAAACAAATGGATTTATTGGGATGAAAGTTTGAACAGTCATGTGCATTTGCTACAGACTATCGAGACGATGCCGGAACTGCTCAGAAATGAGTGAAACTAAATATCCAGGTCCAGATAACCGGTTTTACGCATCTGTAGCATGAGACGCGAAAACTCTTTCGGAGCATAACGAACACGGAAAATAGTGAAATATGGCAAATGCAAAGATTAGTGAGGTGTCGTTCTTGTACAGCCTACTCGTACAAGTGCCATATGAGCTCGTAGCTCTTGTTTTTAAATAAATTCGTTACTTACTTACTTACTTACTGTAATATGTTTAACCAAGTGACGGAAGTCTGCAAAGCCTCTTTCTACCCCCCCCCCCAGCGCTACTACCGTGTGCTTCCTACGCCTTTTATAAAGCCTTTATTTCGTAGCTGGACCTCATTTCAACTCTAAAAGCCCTTTCTTGTTTTTCAAAATTGTTTGCGAGTCTGTAAAACGCCCGAGGCGACAGTGTTTATGACGGTAAATCGTCCAACAGTAAATAAGCGAGGGGGGGGGGAGGGCTGAAGAACAAAAAGGTTTGTATTGCTTTCCTCCGAGAGAGATTGCAGATTACCCGAGGGAAACGGAAAGGGCACTAACAGAGAATTCAATATTAGACACAGTATTTTCGAGTTTGATATCATTTTTAGGCCAGGATCGGACATGAAGAGTGTGTTCCACCCTTCTAACAATAGCAACTATTAGTTATTGATTTCGTTCCAACACCGTGAAAAGTTACTATGCTGACCGTTCCAGCCTTCTCGAAATAGTAACTATTAATTATTGTTTGATTACCACGTTCGGGAGCGTGGTAACTGAGATCTCTGTGACCAGAGATGGGCGAGTCCGACCATGAAAGGATTCGAATCCGAATCCAGGGCTAATCCACCATTTCGTGCTGAGGATTCGAATCCGGATTCGAACCCGAACTTAACAAAAATCAAATCATGTACGTAGGTTATAGTTTAAAAATCAGAGGCGACAAATAGCACTAATATATAAGGTTATCAGATAACGTGATAGGTTATATTGAGGATGGTTGGTGGTGGAGACAAAAAGTCAGATTGCCTAAGCACACTGTGTAAAAATCTGGAAAACGGAAACTGGAAGGATGTAAATAAAAGTTTTATTGGACCGAGTCCGAATCCGAAACCAGCCTGGCACGCAGAAGATTCGAATCCGGCCAAAAGGACGATTTGCCCACCTCTGTCTGTGACGTGATTAGCCCATTAGTATATTAGGCCGAAAATAAAAAAACCTCGTGCCAGCATTGACGCCAAGAAGGCAGAGTCCGCGACGTCACGCGTAGTAACTTTGGTAAGTGCGGTGGAACACGCTCGAATATCCAGTGTTCCTACGGTTAAAGAGGCTAGGGAAGAACTCCTATGATAGGCAATAGACATTTTTTTTAGACATTTTTTTTAATTTCATCAAAAACACATAAATTAATATTTGACGGAGCAAAACGGATAGGTCAGCTACATTTTATTAGCGGCTTGAGCCTGAAGAGGACCCTTGCCAAGAAGGACCGAAATATAGCTCTAATAAAATGTAGCTGACTTATCCGTTTTGCTCCGTCAAATATGATTCGCAGTCAGCTTGGGCTGAAGGAATACTTTACATAAATTAAGCAAACAATTTACCATTAATGGCCACTTTTAAGACAAAAAAATCCTGATTGTGGATAGGTCACTAGTTCTGAAGTCGTACCAAATTTCAATTTCTTTTTTTCTGTTAGTTCGCAAGTTATGTAGGTCAGTTATGTAGTTCCTGTGGCGCAGGGTTGTCAGACGTCGCACGGTGGAGTGAATTGTCAGTTTATTTTCTTTTTGTCAATGTTGTCCTACGTATGACATGCAGAGCGTATTCCGCCCTTCTACAAATAGTAACTATTAGTTACTATTTCCGTTCGAAGCTCACCAAAAGTTATTACGCTGACCGTTCCAACCTTCTTGAAATAGTAACTATTTGCTTACCACGCTCGGGAGCGTAGTAAGCGTTGTAACTACTGATCTCTTTGTGATTGGTCGGATTCGCCCGTGGCATGATGTTTTGCTGTAAAATAGAAAAATCGTTTCAGCCTTGACGGCAAAAAGCCAGAATTCGTGGAAACGCGCAGAACACGCTCACAGTTGACTCTGTTTCAGAAAACGTCCAGAGGTGTCGAATAAATTGTTTTGGAATTCCATACAGTCGTGACGTACGTAGTGACGTCGAGTAATTGAGGACCCAACATAGGATTCGATTGTCCCTAGGAAGTTTTAAATGTCAACGCGCTCGGCTCTATATGTATATATTAAAATATATATTCACCGATAGGAATAAACTACAATTTTTCTGTTCGTGATGTAAAATCCCGCTTGTGTGGAATTCCGATACAACTTAGTTTAAACCCATGTCATTTTACCAGCAGTGATCACCAAGAGTGACCCTTTCTCGTTTTCATGAAATTAAAATTAAATTTGTAAATTTTTTTTAGCAGTATTTACAACCAAAAGTGACCATTCTAGTGCCAATGTCGACCATTTTCCTTTTTTTTCACGAAAATAAAATATCGCTCCCAGTTCACTCTCGGCTTTGGGGCAAAAGTCTCTCTCTAAATTATTCTGATGTGGCAACCCTGCTATGCCCGGTTGTCCCTCAACTGGAGTGTGGGTCAGTCCCGAAACCTTGAAACTAATTATTGAAATTAGAGAAATAATTATTCATACACCAGCTGAATTGTTTCTATTGTTATTTTTTTGCTTTTTAAAGTTTAAATGAAAAGGGCTGAGGTGCAGCAGTCTAGCTACCCATCACTTATTAGTTGAGTTTTTGATCGAAGTTTGAAGTTACCTTCAACCTCAAAGGTCTTTCTATAATTACCGTTTTTGTAATTATATATGCCGTTAGCTAGCAAGTTCGAAGTTTGCTTGAATTGTCGAAGAAACGTCGACCTGGCAAGGATCGCCGGAGTCCTAAAAACACTAATTAAGCAAACGGTGAACTTTGACGGCGTTTGAAAACAGAAATTAAGCAGCCGGCTACGCTAACGGCGAACAAAACTTCGATCAAAAACGCAACTATTCACTTAAATAAGCTCGAAATACCCAATGAAAATACGTTAGTTCTTTGCGCAGCTATTCGCGAATAATCAGTTTTCGTATGGTGGAATTTTCCTGTCGGATTTGTGGTAACTCTTAGCGCTTGTACCTGTGTTGTATGCCTGACGAAAACGATTTACGAAAAAGACAGTGTGGTGTCCTCAGATGGTTCCCCCCTCTCCTCCCGTCGTCCGTGCGTCGGTCCGAGAGGAACACTGGCAACCAGTTTTCTCCGTATCTTCTGCCAGATTTTTACTTTCATCCCATCATTTATTTCTCGTCATATCTGTTAAAGGACACCTGAATGAAGAGTACCAAGTATCATACCTATCTGTATGACTTCGATTAACATTGCCTGCAGAAAATCCAATCCAAATACGAAATACTGTTTCCAAGCTATGATTTTTGCTCCATTTTGAATCTGTCCTTATTTCAGTACCGAACACTTTTAGAAACGAACAAATGACTCTTATCAACCCTTCTTCTGGGATATTTTTTAACCAGTTAAGCTCAAACGCATATCTAGAAGACATTTCAATACGATCCGGCCAGCGCTGTACAAGATTTGAATGAATTGCGTTTTTTGTCTTGGAAGTCTGCATGTGCAAACCTCGAGAAACAAACATCCCTATTTTGAAAACGTCACGCTCAGGAGAAGAATGCTCTCCGTGGACATGTCTGTAAATGCATTCTCCATGGTGTGTTTAAGTATGGTTTTATTGTTTAGGTGTCCTTTGAGTATATTAGTTAATGCGTTTCTTTTATGTGTATTTTATTCCTCCTCTTGAGCTATTTGGAAATAAATTTGATTGATTGATTGAAAGAAAGAAGAAGTGCTCACACTTCCATGAGGTGATCACTGGCCACTGAAACCCGCGTTTGTATTGAGACTCAAATTTTACGCGTCATAGTAGAATTTGTGTTGTAGCGCGACGGCCGTAGGTATTCTAAGAGCGTGTTCCATCCTACTTATCGTAGTTACTACGCATGACGTCACGAATTCTGGGTTTCTGCCGTCAAGGCTGGAAAGATTTTTCTATTTTCCAGCAGGATCTCACGCCAGGGGCGAATCCGACCAATCACATTGCAGAGATGTGTAGTTACTACGCTTACTACGCTCCCGAGCATGGTAAGCAAATAGTAACTATTAGTTACTATTCCGACAAGGTTGGAACGGTCAGCGTAGTAACTTTCGGAACGGAAATAGTAACTAATAGTAACTATTGTTACAAGGGTGGAACACGCTCTAAATGTCACTACTAAAGCAGATAGTGGAAAATCATAAAATCGCTAGGTAGAACCCAAATAAATCAGTGCATCCGATTAAATGATTCAGAAATAAGTTGGCTTTTCAGTTAAACTTAGTGACAGCGTCTAGCCACAACTTCAAAGTAATTTCATAATTTTACGCGTTTAAAATTTTAAAAGCACCTGCTCCACTTGTCGAAATTATATCATAACCATACATTGATGGAGAAGTTCAAAATTCAAGATGCAAGTACTACCCTTTTGGATGTTTCCTCATCGCTTTCAAAAATCATGGACAACCAGGGCCCGACCAGCGCACGACGTCGTCCACTGTTTCCTGACCGAAGATTAAAAATTAAGTGTCTTTTTCTGTGTTTGTATGTGTTTTGTTTATTTTCTTCATTTACTCCGCCTTTCCAAAATGGCGGGTCAAAAATAAATTACTTACTTACTTACTTACTTACTTACTTACTTACTAATCCAAGCCAAGTGTGATGGAATCACATATTTATAAAGTTTATCTTTAGTTGTTTTGTTTAAATCATTTATCATTTGACCTTGTAACACCAAGTGCGGAATTGTTTCCAAATTAGCTTAAAATGCTACTTAACGACTGGTTTACAAGAATTCATTCAGTGCGAGTGTAACCTCGGCACATATTTTAGATAGTTTATTTTCTAGGGACTTCGAGCAACTGACATCAACGGCTTAGCGGACCCGTACTGCCTTCTGGTACTTGAAAAAGGATCTGAAATATCAGTAAGTGACTTCTGCCGTACTTAAGGATATTTACTCTTCAACTTACAGTATTTTAAAATATTTGAATACTTAAAAACTATGCTGTGCTTTAAACAAATAACCTACGGTTTTGCCTGTTTTAAGCCTTTTCCGAGACCCATTGACTTGTAGCGGAAACAGGGAAACAATTATTTCCACAACCGGTTTTTCTGATGCAAAAACTTCTCACAGACAACCGCCGACAGCATGATACACATCAAACGTAGCAAAACACGGCAAGTGAGAAAATCCCCGTGATTTGTTAGAGGGGTTAGAATGTACCGTGCAAAATTGGGGTCTCCGGGATTCAAGATTCAATAACTTTACTTAAAAAATTCATTCCGTCTTGATGACTGGTTACGAACAAAGCACATACCGGGTTTAGAAATATATGGAGTGATTATGTAAGTAGGTTGCATTAGTATTATAGGTAAGACAGGTCCGTTAAAGCGTTTTGTTACAGAAGTTTTACTTAAAGTTCAATTGAATAGGATTGAGACTCGACAGTCTAGTTTCCCATCACTTAGTAACTTAAATAGGTATGACAACCCTATAAGAAGGCGTTACTTCGTTTGTGCACTATCCACAGATAATCAATTTTATCGAATGAACTTATTCTTTCGCATTCGCAGTACCTCTTTGTACTGGTCCCTGTATATCTTAACATCGTTTTCTTACTTTCTTCAGCCGTAAATGTTCCGAACTAAGCGTCGTTAGCGATGGAAATGCATGCTTTAGTTGACATTCAAATTCCCCGCGTCTAGGTGAATTTTGAATCGTCATGCTGGCGGCGCATAATCTGACCGTTATTACTAGAGCCCTGGGTGATGAAATACAAACACCTTTAGATGAGTCAATGCAGAATCCCTGTGTATCCAAATATTAGACGTAAAAGTAAGCGGCCTTTTCAGTTAAACTTTAAAGGGATTAGCAAACCAAGGAAAGCTGCGGCTGTTTTTAGCCTCCGCCCATGCCTTTAAGCTTGTATAAAAACGCGGCAAAATTTTCATAAACGGTGTTTCTGACCATTGCTTCGCGAAAGTAACAATCGGAAGCCTGATACGCCCCGAAAAATGTCCAAGGACAAGCATAGAAGTCACTGTACTGCTATTGCTATGTATGGCCTTCAGTATTGCTAAGCCTTCCTTTTAAACACCCCGAAAAGTGTCCAATGACAAGCCTAAAAGTCACTGTACTGCTAGTGCTATGTATGGCCCTCAGAGTTCTCCGATTGGAAAATTACCTGTCCACGACCCCATCAACGTGATTCTAATTAGTGAATATTTACGGAAAATATTTGTTGAGGGTTTTTCTATTATTTTATATTTCTTTATCCTTTTTTAATGCACTTACGCCCTTGGGCAGTGCTTCATAAATTCATTCATTCATTAATTCATTCAGTGTTGCCAAGCCTTCATTTTAAACACTCCTTTAGCCCAAGCAGATTGCGAATCATCAGTTAGCCGAGATTTGCTTCGACAATATTTCGACCCTTATTCTTGGCAAGAGATGATTATCAGCTTCTATTATTCTAGGTACAATGACCAGGACCTCAGCCAATAAGGGCCGAGATATCGCTGAAATATATCTTATCAGACTTATCCGTTTTGCGTCGTCCATACAAGTCTTTTGTTGTTCTTTAAAGTTTAACTGAAAAGCTCTGGGATAGGACAATCTAGTTACCCATCACTTACTCACTTAAATTAGCTTGAAGACCAGCTGAAAATGCGTTACTTCGTTGTTCCGCTATACACGAATAAACGACTTTTGAATAGTGGAAATTCCGTGTCATTTGTGGTACCTCTATGCGCTTGTATCTGTATTCTATGCCTAAAAGATTTATGAATTTTGTCTTGTTCAGGCACTAAGCAGTCTTCACCAAGCTCACCTCTGTCCACTGAAAAGACGTGTTTGTGTTGAGATGAAAATCTTCCGCATGATAGTAGAATTTACGTTGTGGGGACGGCTGCAGATATTCTGAACGTCATAACTATAGAGCAGATAGTGGAAAATAAAAAATCTCTTAGCAGTATCCAGGCAGAATCCAAATTATTCAGTGTATTCAGTTAAATGACACACAAATAAGTTGGCTTTTCAGTTATACCTTAAAGTTCAATGGGCACATCAAACTACCCCAATCCCACTCTGTAACAACCTAGGAACAATGCTTACCCCCTAGATCAGCAGCTTTTTCAACAGTTTCCTCTCTGTGATATTTGAAAGCGTAATTTTTCGGGCCAGTACATGCTCAATTTACTAGCTTGGACAAAGATAAAAGTGATGTTTCTTATAATACTTGGTAGATCTTTAATTTATGCAAGAATCAGCTTGTATAATTCAGATTTGAATAGGATATTTGTTTTTGAATGATTTTTGTAGCTATGTTATTTTTTATAAGCTTACTGCATATTCTGGTACATTTTATAAAGCAAGCTAATCAAGCTTCACAACACTATTCCACAAAGAAAAACTTTTAATAGGCACTTTAAGCCATGGAACTTCTGATGAAACACTAGAACAATCAGGTAATCTGCATCTGCGGCTTGACTTTGGTGACATCTCAAATATATCCTTTTGTATCAAGCATTGCTGGGAGTTTTTGAATTTCCTGCCACGATATCCCAGCTCCTAAGATTTGGATCGCCGAAATGCCAGAGAGGTAAAGACAAGGGATAACAAGAAAACAGCCCATTTTCGTAGCGCCTTCTAAAGGAAGTCGGAAATGTTTATTTGTGAAGCATTTACTACAAAGTAAAGCAATAGAAGTGTCCATTGTGCTTTAAGAAGCTCTTTATTTACTTTTGGCTTTTACAGGAATATCGCCTGCGTACAAGTACAGTTCAGAAGACCGTTAACCCAGAATTCAGCGAGACTGTCACATTCTTCAACGTGGAAGCTGAGGATATAGAGACCAAGATTTTGCACATCGCGGTCATGGGTGAGTCTGATCTGTTGAGTTACTCGAGTTCAGAGCCTCGTTTTTGTTGCACGCTGCAGGTCCGCTTCTCTGCCACTTCCGGACTGATTCTTTCTACATCCGTTTTTGCACTGGTGCTTCCGAGGAAGACGGCAGCGCTTCTCGAGAATCGCGGACTTTAGTACAGTCAATCTAAGATTTCACCTCTAACAAATTGCAAAAGCTTTGATTTTGGTACCATTCGAACCGGAAAAAAATTCTCTACAAAATATCAACAATCGGCTAAAATCGGACGAGGCGAAATTGACCGTTTTTCGTCTTTTCTTCTAAAATGACGACTTTTTAAAAACAACTTCATTGGCACGTATAGAAAATCGGTAATAGGTAAATCTGGTACGTAGATCACGAATGTGCACTTTGTTTTTGTTTTGAACGCTCATGTTCAGTTCCCCCCCCCCCCCTCCCACCCATAAAGTCCGTGCTTCCCTGCAAGAAGCTGCAGCGCTGCCGCTTCAACCAAGAAGAAAGTGAATCCAAAAACACATATTGTGCAAAAGCAAAGAAGTGCTGCAGCAGCGATGCGGCAGCGCTATTGCAACAAAAACGAGGCTCAGAACTCCCCGATGAAAAATTGTTGCGAGTGTAGTTGTATGGTAATTGTACGAAAAAGTTGCATGTATTGATATGCAGTAGTACAGAATACTTTAATTCAATGTGCCTCACACTGGGCTTGTACTAAGCAGTAGTATTCAGTTACATCCAGAGCAAAAAACACTAGAGAGTAGCGCCAGTATGTATGCTCTCCATGTTTTGCAGTCGGACCATACTCATGATATAGCACCGCCCACTACGCTTGCGGCATTTAAAGCGAGACAAACGTGCGGATGTAGAAATTTCTAGTAAAGCAGAGGTGCAGCCTGCACCACCAAGGAAACAATGGAGCTGTATCCTTTTTTTGATATGTTCAGAATATGAAGTTATTAGAGCCAGCGCTGGTGAAAGACTGATTGAGTTTCAGTAGGGACGTTCTACATCGCTAGTGGTGATAGTATCGCTGTTATTCGAGTGTTTGTCTATTTTGTCGAGTCTTGGCGCTACTCCCTATAGTATTATTTTGCTCTGGTAACATCCCGCCTTGCTCCAGTAGCATCCAATCGTGTTATGGTAGCATGTATTAGCATCAGTTGGTACTGCATGCTACTTTTTTTTTTACAACTTCATACTACTATTTTGAGATAATAATTCATCGGGTCTTTCATTTTCTTCTCCTTAAAGACTGCACAATAATAATTTTGATGTTGGAATTCAACATTTTCTTGGCGATTCCAGCTTCCCATGTGATCACTGTCAATCAGCGGGAGTGATACAGGAATCTCGCGAAAACCCTCCTTAGGTTTGTCTATAGAGCAAAACCATAATTCAAGTCACTCTTCTCGTAATTTACTGATTATTTGAACAGAGCAATGCTGAATGAAGAATTTTTATGCGTTTTATATTAACCTTTATGTATTATCTTAGTTACGCAAATTTGCGTTGAAAAATTTAGTGTGGTTTTATTTAGAGAGAGAGAAAGGTTCATTGAATAAAAACATAAAACACTTCCGTTTGACAATCACCTTATCCTACGGGGTGCCAAAAAATAAACTGTATTAATGCAGAACAACTACTGAACAAAAATCAACTTCAGTTGTTCTAATCGAGACCACCACAACACCAAACCACTAAAAAAAATTAAGCGGATAGAGACAATAATCATCCTCCGAACACCCACAGCGAATTTATGGTGGTCGGTGGTGGCAACCCTGGTTGAACTAACGCCATTTTGAGATAGTCATTGTTTAGTCGTTTTTGTGTTGGATGAAGCTGGAAAGTAAGGTTTTTTGTTAGTGTATTTTGAAGTAAGATATTAAAGTGTAGTTTGTGTGCGTTTGGTTCTTTCGAATAAGTAGTTTCTATAATCTTTAGTGTTGTTGATTTTTTTTTTACGGTGCAGTGTTGCCAGAGAGTACGTTAGTTTTTTGCTGGTGACAGGTGCCAAAAAAAAAAAAAAAAAAAAAAAAAAAAAAAGTTCATTTTTTGTTTTTAAATATGAGATCCGTGACAGTGAACGGAGCCCTGAGATACAAGCGAAAGGAGACTGCGTTTCTTAGGTTTGCAGCGTTTAGGGACGACGAAGTCCCGTCGGAACTTGATGTCCACAGATGGCTAAAAAGCCTAAATGTAAGTAAGGAAAAGCTGGTAGGTATCGACGCAAGCTTCTTGCGATACAGAAAAACCTTATACGTGAAATTCACGACTGTCCATGAGCTTGAAAAATTCTTAGCTGACAGTGACAACGGATCGTACGTGTACGCAAAAGGGGATCTGGAATGGAACATTCTGGTAGAGAGCTGCGAACGGCAGACGACCCTAGTGAAGATTGATCGCGTCCCGTTCGAAATGGACTGCCAAATGGTGGAAAATGAGCTTCAGAAATACGGCAAAGTGCGATCATGTCGACGAGATTTCTACCGGGGAGCAGATTACATTGAAACCGCAAAAAATAAGGTAAGTGCAATCATGCAGGTAGAAGAGAACATACCGTCGTACATCCATGTCGACGGAATGAAACTCCGAGTGTTCTATGAAGGTCAAATAAAGACATGTGGAACCTGCAGTGAACCGGGACACATGGCAGCCCAATGCCAAAAAGCTCAAAGAAATTATCGGGGTAGAACCGACAGTATGGACGTAAACGTGCTACTCGGTTCCCCCACAGGAACTAGCCCTGCGAAAGAACACGGAGGAAAGAAGACTGGACCCCAGATACAGCAAATGCGCACTGGAACACAGGACGAGATACAAGTATGGAACACTGAAGTTTTCCCCCCACTGAGGCGTGGAACTGAAAGCGAATCAGAGGAAAGGATCGAGAAGGAGATAGAAAAAATGAGGCAGGAAATGGAAAGAAAGAAAACGTCACAGGTAAAAGTCACGAAAGAATTTAAGGACCAGGCTAGAAAGAAAGGTAAGAAAGGATTGCAAGCGGCAAATGAAGAGAACGGCATAGAAATGATACAAACAAGAGAAAGAAGTGAGTCGGCCCCTTGCGTGAATACGAGAGGCCAAAAAAGAAATCGAATGGACAAAGAGAAGGCCGATGCAAAGATGATGACTGAAAGTACGTCGTCGCAAGATGCACTCATTACCAGAATAGACAGCATCACCGACATGGTGGATTTGGTATCTGGTATCGTGGCTGATAGCCATAACACGGCAGAACTAAATGGGGTCATGGAGGCAGACTCCTTAAACACATCAGGCCTATCTGTAGAGTCGCCAGAGGACAAAAGATCAAAAACAAATGAAACCGAAAAGATATACGCTGGTCCAAAAAATTGATGTCGTTAAATACAAATGGGATTAAACAAAGAAAAAGACAAAAAAGGCTGAAGGAATTCCTACGAGAAGAAGAAATTGATGTTGCATTTATACAAGAAAATGATTGTGATGATTTGAGAGAGTTAACCCCAGATTACAAGTTCATTACAAATACATCAAAAGGAAACGGAAGTGTCGCAATAATTTTCAGACCGAATTTCAGCGTTACTGAAGTAAAAACTGACAATGCTGGAAGGATCATAGCAGCAAAAATAAATGAATACAGCGTTATAAACGTGTATGCACCCTCCGGATCACAAAACAGGAAACAAAGGGAGGAGTTTTTCATAAGTGAAATAGCCCCCTTCATGCCAAGAAAAAGTGAGAAAATTATACTTGTAGGGGATTTCAACTGTATAATAAATAAGCGAGATGCAGCAGCGAGGGTTGACAACACATGTAAATCGTTAAAGGCACTAGTCAAAGGTATGGATTTGGTTGACATATGGGAAAAAAGGAAAATAGAGGTAAGTTTTACAAGATACACATGGACTGGAAGTCACGGGGGAGGAGCTAGACTAGACCGATTTTATACAAGCAATGAAGTAAGCAAGGCTGTAAAAGACATTGAACATAAACTATGTACATTTACAGATCACTATGCTGTGATTCTCAGGATGAACGGGTCCGTGAAACAAGCGTATGAGCCAAACAAGGTATGGAAGCTAAATACAACTGTTCTAAAAGTTCAAGAATTCAATGAATGTATACGTAAGAACTTAGAAAAGATGAAGGAAGAAAAAGACATTTGCAAGTCATGGCTGCAAGAAATAAAACCGGCAATCGTCACTGCAGCACAAGAGATATCACGCGACGCTTACCAAACAGAGAAGCAACACCTAAAATTTCTATACGAAATTCTGTATCAGCTCCGAATAGAGATCAACGAAGGAAAAAACTCAAATAGAGAATATTTTGAGGTGTTGCGAGAGATCAAAGAAATTGAAATTAAAAGGGCAGAAGGAATCAAAATAAGAGCCAAAGCAGATCTACAAATACAGAATGAACAGATAACGACGACGCTTCTATGCAAAGAGAAAAATAGAACAAGGGCTACAGCGATACAAAATCTAAAGAGTAAAGATGGAAAGTTGATAACCGAAAAGTCGGAAATCCTTAAAGAAGTCAGAGATTATTTCCAGATTGTATTCCGAGACAAAGAAACCGAAGATGGGCAGACTAGCAACCAAGTGAAATGTTTCTTGGGAAAACTAAATATCCCGAAACTTGAGGAAGAACAAAACGAAACGCTGACACAGGATTTCACGCCGGAAGAAGTAAAGAGAGCCATAGAAGAGACAGAAAATAACAAGTCTCCTGGACTCGACGGTTTGCCTTACGAGTTATACAAGAAACACAAGAAGGATTTCTCGGAGATATTTGCCAAAATGTTTAATCAGATACTAAACGACGAAGAGATAATAGCTTTAGACTCAACGGGAGCAATGAAACTCCTACCAAAAAGCGGTGATCTACAAGACTTAAGCAACTGGAGACCTATAACCATCACACCGTGTGACTACCGGATTTTGGCGAAAGTCTTAGCAAACAGGTTAAAGAGGGTACTACCCAAAGTACTGAGTAAGCACCAACATGGAGGAGTAGCTAAACGAAAGACTTCGGATGTTCTAGCTTCCATAAGAAACGTGCTTATTCAGAGCGAGAAATTAAAGAAAAAGCAAAAGGCGAGGCTATGTATCACAACCTTCGATATACGCAAAGCATTTGATAAGCTAAAACGAGTCATCCTTTTTATAGTAATGGAAACATATGGCATAGATCCGAAATTTATAAAATGGATCGAAAAATTGTATGAGAAAGTACTACAAGTGATTGTCATTGGGAGTCAAGTAGCCGAAGAATTCGAAGCAGAACTTGGAGTTAGACAAGGTTGTCCCCTCAGTCTACTTTTATTTGAACTATATTTTGACCCTTTGCTGAGATACTTGGAATCGGAGATAAGAGGAATAAAATTAGAGGACGTAACGCTGAAACTGAAAGCTTTCGTTGACGATCTAAATACATTTACAAGCAGTGACGAAGATCATAAAAAAGCAGTCAGCTGCATTGACAAATATTGTGGGATATTTCGCCTTGAGCTGAACAGGAACAAATGTGAAACCTTGTGCCTCGGAGAAGAGAATGGAATGGAAATTAACAACATAAAGCGGGTAGATGAAATAAAAATCTTGGGGATCAGATTCCAGAAAACGTGGGCTCGGACCGAGAAAGTAAACTGGGATCTCACTACTGGAAACTTCAGAAATGCACTGAGTTATGGATACGGAAGGGGCATGACGATTTTCCAGAAGGCCCAATACGTGAACATCTACGCATGTCCTATATTGTGGTATTTCGCAAGCATCTCAATTCCAAAGAAAAAGGACGTCAAGAAGATTAAGAGTGCAATTTATCGCTTTGTATGGCACGGGATCGAGCCACCCCGAAGCAAAATCACGGACATGTTCTTAAAAAAGGAAGATGGAGGGCTCCAGATAATAGAGATTGGATCAAAATCTAAAGAAATTTGCGTGAAAACACTGGCTGAAACCATTATCAGCGACCAAGAATCGGAACTGAAGACCTGGTTTACTGGTTACAACGAAAAAAAGTGTTTCCCCAAAAAGTTGGAAAACCTTTTTAAAGAAGCCCGTGACCTGACTGAAAATAAAATAATTGACTTCGAAAAAGGAACCCTTGATAGGAAGGAAATGAAAGATTACTATTTCAAAAAGGCAAACCTACCTAATTTAAAGATGGTACAAGATGGGGAAAAGACGGAAAATGAAGTAAAAGAAATTTTCAGCATTTTGCATGGTCTTATGCTTGCTCCGAAAGTTAAACAACATGTGTACCAACAATTAAATAATCTACTACCAACACGAGAACGAAAAAAAAGAATTAACGAGAAAGAAACAGATGTTTGCCAAAGATGCAAGATTGAAACAGAAACAATATTGCATGCTTTGATAAACTGTGAAGCAGTGACTGAACAAACAGATCAACTAAAAAATGTGCTACAGGAAATTACAGGTAGCAAAGTTGCCCTCGAAAATCTCCTAAGACTAGAAGGTAATAATGAAGAAGAGAAACAAGACCGATCGGCCACATACATCGTAGCAAATTATAGCTACTACGCGTGGAAAGCGAGGACACAAGAAAAACAAGAAAGCTATGTTCTGGAAAAGACATTGGCAGCATGGGGGCTGTTCAAAGAGCTGACACAGGAAGGTATGGTAGGTAAACAGAGCAAAAATTGTAAATAAATCTATGTTTTAATATTTTGGTATTTACTAATTTTAATCCGTTGATCTTGTTTTTGTTTTTTTTTACTGGAAATTTGTTTTTTTTATAAGGATTATAAAAAATGCCCAATAACGCAAGGCCCAGTGAATGTTTTGAGTTGATTATAATGATTAGATAGTGACCAATGTATTTTAAAATATGTTATTTAAATGATTTATATAGTCATCAGTGTATTTTTAAATATGTTAGTTAAATGATTTTTTATTTATTAGTGATGTTTTTAGTTGAATGTGTTAATGATGGGAGCAGCCCCTTGCAGTCGTGGGCGTTTTGTTTTTTATTTTTTTTTACCGTTTCCAGTAAAGTATTTAAGTTTGAAGAGTTTGAATGTATATTTCAGTAGCGGGAACGGAAGGTTAAATTTTGTATATATATTGAAATAAATTTTCTGGTTTATTGTGTTGTCTTTTGTCCTTGTGTTTGTGCCAGTAAATAGCTGGGGTTGATGACTTGGTGTGTGAAGGTGTTGAGGATCTTTATTTTTTTATTTAAGTGTTTATTTTTTGAATAGTTTATATAAAGAAAATGTAGTTAAAGAAATTTTTTAAAAGATCCAAATGAGAGAATTAATTTCCAAATATTAGGGGCGAAAAATCGTAAATAAAATATGGGTTAATTTAAAAAGTTAGGTGACGTGAATAGTTAAAATTGGGTAAAAATATATTAAAAGTAACGTCACTGAGGGATGGAGGAGTAGCCACAAAAAGTACGAAACATGATTTCTTAGCTTTTAAGTAATATAAAAATAAGTTAAATTACAAAAGATGCTACGGGAAAAAAAAAAAAAAAAAAAAAAAAAAAAAAAAAAAAACAGCGAATTTATTGTATTGACTCGTGTGTTATCTGAGACTTATCTATTGACGTTCCTGCTAACGCTATTTTGGTAAAACAAAGCATTCATTTTATTCATTCAAAACATCTGTGAAACAAATAATCGAAAATAGACGGACTGATAGCTCTTTAAAGGCCCATTCACAACGGGTTTTAGACTTATAGCTAATACTCGATACCGGCCGGTTCCGGAAATCGCTCTGAAACCGAGAATTAGCCGGGTTTCTGCCGTTCGCAATTGATCTTGGTACCAGTTTCGGATACCAGCTAGTCTCGTACCCAAGTTGAAATCAGTTCAGCTTTCGAGGGTACTAGCCAATCAGAATATTTTGGGGAATTATTGAGGAATATTCTGATTGCCTAGTTTCGAACAAGCCAAATAGATGAAATCACATCCACTCCTTACTGTCTTGAAAACCGAAAGTGAATTTAGGTCATTGTTCTTCGGTCTGACGTGGTTTAGCTTTAGCCAATCGGAACATACCTGAGAATTCCCATAAGAAATGTGATTGGCTAGTACCCTGAAAAGTTGAACTGATTTCAACTTGGGTGAGAGACTAGCTGGTACCCGAAACTGGCACCAGTATCGATTGCGAACGGCAGAAACCCAGCTAATTCTCGGTCTCAGAGCGATTTCCGGAAATGGCTGGTACCGAGTATTAGTTAAAACCCGTTGTGAATGGGCAAAGAAGGAATCGTGTGCCAGATTGCTTCAGAATAATTCTGTTCTCTCGGAAGAATGCCACGATAGGTAAATTATTTTTTGTTCCGCTCAGTGAAGTTTGTAAAGTTGTGTGAAGTGAAGTAAGTAAGCCCAGAGGCTTACTTGTAAATAACCCTAAAGCAGCAACAAAACAAATTTCTTGAAACATGAAAGACGAAATAAGGGAGCTTGACGCACCTAATCTGGGAGGCCCGAAAAACACAACAACCAAAATAAATAAACACACTGCTGACAGTCCCTCGCCCCCCCCCCCCCCCCCGATTTTTTTTTTCAGATGGCTGAGAATAATATTAACTTCATAAACGGCATTATTAACTATATATAACTTCATAACGCATTAATTGATTGATTGATAAACCGCATAACAATGAACTTCCAGCACTTCACGCAGATTAAGTGAAACACATCACAAACTGACCTCACTGGATATGCCCATATCTGACATGCCTAATATTAAATCTGGATCTAATAGTTCAACAGACGGTGAGTGGACCAGCTGCGTAGTTGGGAAACATGACTGTTATGACAACAACTGTAACTAAACAAACTTTAGCCCATTATCTACAGGTCATGAATTCAAACGTAAAGTCTATATGTTCCATTTAGTAACGGAGCTGATGGTCCCTGGAACGGTTTTTAAGTGTAAACGCGTCCTAAAGATATAGATAAAAATATAGATTCTGCAACATTAATTTAATCGAATTGTCCTATTTCTTTCAAGACGTCAAAAACGTCACGGGCCGTAGATAATCGTCTAAAGTTTAGTCGATACCCTAGCTAGTCTGTTTGTTTTTTTCCTGGTAAGAAGTCATCGTTTTTCGTCATTTATCATCGATGTTTTTTCCAGATGACGATCGATTTGGTCACGAGGTGCTTGGAGAGCTCAAGCTTCCCCTTCGAGTTTTGAAGAATCTTTACTCCCGCCACTTCACTCTTCCACTGGAGAAACCAACTACTGTAAGTTGTTTGTTTAAGGCGAGGTACTGAAAATTATAATAACTACAATGAAAAGAACGTCAGATCATTCAATGCCATGCCATTGGCTACACAAATGACGCTTTGATAATTAACTAATTGACTTGTGCCACGAAAGAATAAAGACCCAGCTAAGACATTAAAAATTAAAACAAAAATAAACGCAAACAGCAGCACGGTAATTCTAGGACTCTCGAGGCTCAAAGCGGCTCAAGTTGGTAAAACGAACTTGTGGAGAGACGAAAGAAGAGAAAGAAGAGGACCCTTGCCAAGGAGGGCCGAAATATAGCTCTGATAAAATTCCAGGTGACGTGTCCGTTTTATACTATCAAATATGATAGTCAGATATGATTCGCACTCAGCTTGGGCTGAAGGAATATTTAATTGACTTCTGCCATGAAATAATAAAGACCCAGTCTAAGACATTAAAAATTCAAACAAAACTAAACGTAAGCAGCAGCATATACGTTGAAAGAAAAAGAAGAAAAAACATCAGTAGTCTAATCTTCCTACCAATCAGATACAGGAATAAAATAAATAAAATCTGAGAGGAAATAGATTTGTTAGGCTTTTTGAGAACTTTTTAAAAACTTTTCTTTTGTCAGATCGTCTAATAATTTCGGGTAATGAGTTCCATATATTTGTACCAGTATGACCAATTGAAAAGCTAGAACTTGTACAAATATATGAATTAGGAGAAAGTTTGTTTTTCTTGGGATTGGGAAAGTCATGGGTTGTTCATCCCGATGAAAAATTCATCTCAAAATAGTACTACGGAGTAGTACGAAAAAGTAGCGTGCAGTACTAACGATGCTACTAGATGCTTCTACTTCAAGGCTACCGTGTTACTGCATACTACTATATGCTACTTTTAGCAAGACTGGATGCTACTATGGCAAGGCAGGATGCTACTGGATATTACTACATAAGATTGGACCAGTCTGAGGCACATTAAATCATAGTATTCTTTGCTATTACATAGTACTACATGCGACTTTTTCGTACTACTACCATACTACTACGCAGGCTACAAATTTTTCATCGGGATTGGTCGTGTTCATTTCTTAAAACGTAAGAACATAGAACATAAAGACCCCTTCAAAATAAAACACAAGACAGCTAAATTATTAAGGGATACATTCGTTATTTATTGAACACTGAATATCAGGGCCCTCTTTCGGATGGTTTCTAGCCTATAAGAATGTTTCACCGTCAAGCCATAGTACCATGGACTTAGGGGCGCCACGACTAAGGGGGGGGGGAGGGGGGGGACGCCCCCCCCCCCCCCCAATGCTGTCGGCCAGTCGGTAAAAAATGACCGAGTCGCCGCGAAGCGCCGCGTTAGTCAAAACAGTGGTGGATTTTTTTCATGAACACAGTCGGTTTTCTGAAAATTGTCGGTTTTACTGAAAATCAATGGTTTTTTTCTGAAAATCAGTCGACTTTTTTCCAAAAATGTCATTTTTGTTGTTGAAAACAGTCGTTTTTTCTGCAGTAAAAGTTGGTAAAAATTACCCGCCAGTCGGTAAATGCCTCGTCCCTCCACCCCCAAACATTTTGGCTAGTAACGCCTCTGCCATGGACAAGCCGGACAAGCGTAAAAATCAGGTGGGTGGAAAATATACATAAGTTTATATATATATATGAACTTAAACATACATTTGATATTTTTAACTTAAAGGCGTAACACACATTTCATATTTTTAAATTTTACATTCATCGGAAACATTTTTTTATTGCTAAACTAAATTATGTAATAACCCATCATGATAGGTAACCGTCCATGAGAAGACGTAAATGCACTGGCACTGGGTGGTTACCACAAACTACTTAAACAAATAAACAAACTTGAAAGATATTAAGAAGAAAAGAAATTATAAAGAAATTAAGATTAATAATAATAATATGAATGCAGAAAAAAGACTTTTGTCTCTACAAATTCCTTAGGACAACGCTTTCATCAATTTTTGTCAAATTGGTGGGAATGAAGTTTGGCACTTAGTGGTGTGACTGAATATCAGTTTTTCTTTTGGGATGACTTCGAAAAGCGAAATTTCGACAATTGTCGTTTTTGCAGAGCAACTGTCTATCAGATACCATGGTTACTGCAAAAACGACTAAAGGCGTATTCTCGCCGTTCCCCGAGGACTCCACTTGAGGATTCCCCGCGTTTTTTTTGTCCCGGGTACTCACTCCCCGTATTCTCGCGAGTCCCACAGAGAATGCTCCGATTATCATCACCATCATCGAAAAGGACTCCCTTTCAGATTTGGAGGAGAATCAATTTTTGTTGGTGTTGGTGCAATGTAAAATAAAATTAAAATAATCAGAACAAATGAAATCAGAAATAAAATGGATCCAGACTAATTTAGTTAACTGCACATTCTTTTTTTGAACAAAATTCATTTTGAAGCATACCCCGTATTCTCGTTGTTTTCCGTAAGCGGAGTCCGCGTGGAGTGACTCCCTCAATTCTCGTCGTTCCCTTCAATTCCCCTAGGAGTCCTCGGGGAACGGCGGAAACACGCCTTAATTGCGGATCCAGTTACCGTCTGCAAAAACGCAACTGATAAAAATCGTCTTTTTCACGTTCTGAAAAATGAGGTAATCAACCTTTTTCAACCTTGATTAGGGCTACGCGGTGCGGAAAAGGTTGGAAACCGCTGCTCTTAAGAATGCAGATGGCGCGGTCTATCCCGCTGGCTGTGCTTTGGGCGGAAACAATAAAGGCTTTTTCCGCGGCATATTTGTTATTTGTAAAGGAACTGGCGCACAAGTTGAAATATGCGGAAACGCCTTTCGTCTTTGTTTTTGGCGGTAGTTCCACATGTATGGAATAGAAGTAAATTCTAGATAAAAACAAGACCAAAGGTGTCGATGGGATCCCAAAAATCTAGGATTTGATAGACTGTTGCTTCCAAGTCCCTTACATGTTTCTCAATTTGTATTGGCCTATTTTTGGTTTCAGTGTGTACCTTCCTACTGAAGTTGTCAACCCCTTGAAACTTTCAAACTGGTGTGTCTCATGAAAGAATATTTGTACTAAGAATGGACAGACAATTGGGTCTTGTCTTCGCCAGATCCAGTCTTCGCCAGGCTAATCATCAAAGAAAACCGAGTTCAGACATTCCATCTATCTATCAATCTATACCTCTATAGGCCATATCTGTTTTGAAGATACTGACCGAAACTTCCTGCTTTACTTCTGCCAAATTTGCGGTTTCGCCCGAATTCCGAGCGAACTATAGTCCAGCAAGAAAAGAAAATTCGGAAACGAATCCAGCGTATCTCCTTATTCCTATGAAGACATGTAATCAGCATTATATAAAACTTTGACTTACAAAAAATGCAGGTACAACCGGATTCCGGACTAATTAAATGTCCGGGTAAATAATGATTGTCGTATACAGACTCAGCGTCTCTTCTTACCCCTAAATCTAACATCTACAACTCCAGATAAAACTTTTGCTTTTGACATATTTCCGGTTTTGGCCGGATTCCAGGCGAACTAGTTTTCCGGCGAGAAAATGGTTTTCACCATCGTGTTCAGCATATCTTCTTACCCCTAAATCAAACATTTAATCAACTTCAAATGAAACTTTTACTTCTAACCAACTTTCCGGTTTTTCCGGATTCCGGACGAAGTACTTGTCCAGCAAGAAAATGGTTTTCATCATCGTGTTCAGCGTGTCGTCTTACCCCTAAATCAAACATTTAATCAACTTGAAATGAAACTTTTACTTTTAACAAACTTTCCGGTTGTTGCCGGATTCCGGACGAACTACTTGTCCGGAAAGAAAATGATTTTCCCCGTCGTGCTCAACAAATCTCCTTACCCCATAATCGACTATCACATTAGCTGTTTAAAAATATTTTGTTTGTCCCTAAATTTGAACCCCCACCCCCAAATATAGGGTGTCAGGGTTGACTAACTTCAGAGATGTAGGACACAGGCTCACGCGAGGAGTACGTGCCTACAGCCTTGTCCTACAGAGCCTGACACATATATATACAAGCCGGAGACATGATCACTTCAGGCTAGATCAGACTCGCGTAGACTCAACATCTTTATACTTACTGTGCTAATTACAATATTTATTCTTTCGTACTACCGTCTCATCTGCATAGACAGTCTTACCACTCCACGTCTTGCCTTACCACTCACCCAACTTGACATAGGGCTACAGAGCCCATCTACGAACTCGACCTTACCCATGACCCAAACAATCCTCACACCAAGTTTCATCAAAATATCTCATTCCCTTCGAGAGTTATCGTGCTTACAGACAGACGGACGGACGGACAACTTTTGCGATGTCATAGGTATCCCTCCACTTACGTTGTGGGATCCCAATAAATAGAGCAGGCTTACGGTATTCCCAATATTAAGCAATAGAAGGATCCTCAGTTCTATGTCTATCTGCTGGATGACGTAGCCAATGTTATTATATAGGTATTCATTTTCCGCTGAACTTGAATTCCCGAAATACTCGAGCAAGACAATCGAAAATCACCACCTCGACGGTTTTTTGTGAAATTCCAGCTAAAAAGCAAGCCACAAAAGATTTGTTGGAAAAACGCCTTAAACCAGTTCTTTAGCGGAAGAGTTTTTGCTTTTGTGTTACTCTTGATAATGCAGCGTTTACAAGTACAGGAAAACCTGAACCGAATCCGATCTTGGTGACAAGATTATGTTTACACGCAGAGGGAAAAATATAAATTCTTGAAACCAGAAAATCTGACAAAAATAAATTCACTAGCCAATAAAAAAATGCTTTGAGAGCAATTATGACATCAGTACTGATGACTGCTGCTCTCAAAAGCTAGTTAGATTTTTTTTTTGCCTTTTTACCAGCACGGCCGACGAGATTCCTTTCAAGTGACCGGATTCTTTTCATCATGAAAGGGTTCTCGTCCCCCTAGACTTTTTTTCTAGTCGTCTTCACGAACGGAATCCTTTCGAGTCGGCCGGAATTTCTTTCTACTCGACGGGATTTCTTGTCCGTGTAAACGTTACATAAGACCAAATGAGTAGTTGCGTTCCTGCCGATACCTTGGTATCTGTTAACACGGTAACTGGATCTGCAATTAGTCCTTTTTGCAGTTACCGTGATATCTGATTGCCGTGGTTGCCGAAATTGCCCTTTTCGAAGTCATCCCAAAGGAAAAACTGATATCCGGTCACATAACTAAGTGCCAAACTTCTTTCCAACCAATTTGATAAAATCCTAGGCTCTATTGTTTCTGATGATGAAAGTGAGATGATTTTTTCAGATAACACGATCAATTACCACGGTCGGATCGTGGTATCTGAATATCAGATACCACGATAACTTGCCAGATACCACCATAACTGCAATAACTGTGGTATCGATACCACTGTAACTAGAAACGACTTTAGACCGTGGTATCAGATACAGATCAGATACCGTGGTATCTGCAGAAACGAAACTAGTGTTCTACTTGTCGTAAGTAGAGAGCACAAAAACTCAAAGAAGTTGGGCAGTTGATAAGTGAAAATGTATATATCTCAATTTCTTTTCTTCTTTTCAGTCAATATCCCGTTTCATCGAGGCCGGGCGAAATCGAGGGTCGATCCTCATATCACTGTACTATTCTCGAGGAAGAGAATCGATGACTGTGAAAATAGTAAGATGCAGGGACTTACCGGCCTGTGACTCAAACGGGTATTCAGACCCCTTCGTAAAGCTGTAAGTACCAAGTGTCCTAAAGTTGTAGTAGGGACAAAAAAGAAGGGAAATGATCCCTTCAATGCCGCGCGAAGCCGCTGGGTCAGACAGGGGCGGATCCAGCCTTCCGTTCTAGGGGGGGCGATTCTTACCGAAAAGAGTGGGGGTAGTGTCCTTTTTGTCGGCCAGAAGGCTGATTTTTTTTCGCGTTTTAAGTGTCCCTGTCGGTCTCTGATTTAACGAAAATGTGGTTTTCATATATTACAGTAATGGTAAAAACTGTACTTGATCAACTGACAACTGTTTACAAGAACAATTCAAGCTCCTGGCTCCACTTGTAAAAAGATTTTAGAGTCTAGTTACAGTAGTTAGAACATGCGTTAAAGGAGACTTCCGTAACTGCAGTAAAACAAAACAAAAAATTACAGCCCGTCTAGGGGGGGCGATCGCCCCCCTCGCCCCCCCTCTGGATCCGCCCCTGGGGGCAGAGGGGAAGCCAATATTTTTCTCATATTTAGGACCCGAAAACGTAGTGACAGGATAAGCTACCTATGAGTTTTTAAATTTTGTCCGTCTGTCTGTTGACACGACAATTGAAACCAGGGTTCGTGCGGCTCTGGAAATCAGGGAAAAGTCAAGGAATTTTTTTTTGGTCAGGGAAATCAGGGAGTCAGGGAAAATCGTGAAAAATTGCAGAAGGTCAGGGAAATTAATGAAAAAGTTCAGTCTATACTAATGCATCGAGTTTTTTTTACTGTAAGTTTCTTTTTCGTCGGTTCTCTGCCCAAAGCTTATCTGTTGATAACTCTGTTCTTTGAGCCGTCCCAGTCTGTGCTTCAGCGTATACGACGGTTTGTTTGTTCAGGAAGAAGTAGAAGAAGTGTTGGAAAACTGCTGTAAAAAGGAAAATCACCAGAAAAGGTCAGTGAAGTCGGGGAAAAGTCAGGGGAAAACGTGGAAGAGCAAGCGCACGAACCCTGTGAAACCCACTTATAAAGCTAAATAGCAAGTGTCCTATAGTTGTAGTACACTGTGAAAAAACAAAAACAGTAGCCGAGTCCAGGATTAAATCACAGCACCAGCTTTGACTCAAACCAACTTTCAGTGAAGAAGTTCACAAAAGCAGATATTTAAGGAAGCATCTTTAATTGTTGTTCCACAAGTTTATTTTCCAGCTTGAGCCTGAAGAGGGCCCTTGCCAAGAAGGGCGGAAATATAGCTCGAATAAAATGTAGCTGACTTATCCGGTTTGCACCGTCAAATATGATTCGCAGTCAGCTTGGGCTGAAGGAACATCTATGTTTAGATATTTGTTCGAGTTTGGTATGAGGATTTTGTGGGTCAAAATGTAAGGTTTACTTGGGAAAACCACTTTTTGACTGTTTATTTTTCTTGAAGACAACTAAGGCCTGACCCGCACCAGAGACGGTATAAGACGACGACCAAATGGAAAACACTAAACCCAGAATTCAACGAAGAATTTGCCTTCAAAACAAGACTCACAGATCTTCCAAAGCAACGACTTGAAGTAGCTGTCTGGGACAAGGACTTTGGGAAAAGCAACGACTATATCGGTAAGTTTGCCATAAGTCCTGGAAGAACCTTATCTCGGGATCACCGGAATTCCGGAATTCCCTCCAACTACCCCGGCAGTGCACGGATCCTATCGGGTCAACTATGTATCTAACGCTTGTGTTTGTTCTTTCCACTAAGTTTCATCCCGATCCTTGCACCCTAAGCGTGTCACACGATTTCTGTTCCCCCTCCCCCCAAAGTGATCGGATCCGGTCCGTACTTGAATAGGACATCTGAGACGCGAAATCTTTCCGGGATGTCAAGTTTCATTAAGATCCAATCTCACAAAGTGTGTACTTCAAGATTCCAGATTCTCTCCCTCCCACTCCCCCCCCCCCGGATGGCCAAATTGGGGAAGTTACTGTTTCCAAGTTAGTTTGGTCGGGTCCTTGATATGCCGGCCAAATTTCATCGTTTCATATTCCAAGTTTCATACTGACGTTTTGTAAGAAAGGGGAGTCCAGTTTTTTTTTTTTTTAAGGGGGTGCTTAAAGCAAAACTCTTACTAGAAATTACCTTTTCACGGGGATTTTTTTTTTTCCGTCTTTCTCCTAAACCTGGGTCGTTCTGGCAGTCTGAGAGGGTCCGGTACAGTATAGGTAGATTGATAGATTTATTGATAAGCAGTCCACGGGCCATGCCGACAGATAAACACGACATTTTGTCTCATCTAATGACAGAAATTAAAATACTCCTGTCCTTTCGTCCCGATGAAAAATTTATCTCAAAATAGTAGTATGAAGTTGTACGAAAAAATAGCATGCAGTATCATCTGATGCTACTACATGCTTTTATGTCAAGGCTATTGTGTTACTGCGTTCTAATACATACAACTATTAGCAAGACAGGGTGGTACTGGATACTATTGCTTAAGATTGGCCCAGTCTGAGGCACATTAAATGATAGTACTCTTTACTATGACATATCAACACATGCAACTTTTTCGTACAACTACTATACAACTAAGCAGGCTGCAAATTTTTCATCAGGATTATTTTTTCCTGCTCGGAAAGTCTTATCACTGATCCATCGCTATACTCAGGAATCGCCCCATTGTCTTTGTGCTTGCAAAACACATCCTTGACGATTCTTTTTAGCCAACCTTAGTGAAATTCCACTCACCATACTGTTATTTCCACCATTCACTCAGCAACCATGCAATCACTCACACATCGGACAAAAGTAAGGGCCGGATTAAATCCGGTCCGGAAATTTTTTGCCCACTGTTACCATAATATCGTCTTCTAACCCCAATACTCTTGGTGACTAACTCTTTGTACCGACGAAGAATCGCCGTTTGCCTACCAAAGAACTAAACATCACTACAGCAAACGTTGTTGATAAATATTCCTTGAGCCCACGCCTGTATTTGAAACATATATTCCAATAATGCATAAAACGGAAAAAAATATTACAAGAATTCCCGTAAAAATTATTAAAAGAGAAAGGATTTCAAAAGATAGTTTAAAAAGAATAACAACTTTGGAAGTTATAGGTACGCAATCCGCTCTTTTGGATGGATCACAATAATAGAACTATACAAAGTTAAATCCTTTGTTTACGGATATATTCTCTTAGGGAAATATTAAAGGTGGATTTGTCAGCTATGGCGTATCCGTTTTATTCATTGTTTGAATAAACGCTGTTGATTGGTTTGCGTAAGATTTGAGTCAATTTTGAGGATTTTTTTTAGTAATGTTTCTCCCATTTCCTGACTCTGCCCACCATTTACCTGCTAAATATTTTGTTTTATAGGTGGCCTGGTATTGAGCCTCTCTGCGAAGGGTGAGCGCTTACGCCATTGGCTAGACGCTCTCAAGTTTCCGGATAAGCCACATGAACGGTGGCACCATCTATGCTCCGAAGTTGTCTTCGAGTAGGTTTAACCTTATCCTAGCAGGTGGCTCAGTGGTCGTCTATGCACCGCAATGGATGATATCAAGAACTCATAATATTTATGAAGTAGAACACCTGTCTCTCTCATATCTCAGTGCGTTCTTGCTCCAGTTGTACAGTTAACCTTATACCAGGTCAGCGCTCCAAGCGGTTCAGTCTCTGTTGGTCCCTAGCGTCATTATCCATCACACTGATCTGTAGTACAACATAGGAGAGATACTCAAATACGATTTCATATTCTTTTGCTTTTCTTATCTTGTATGTACTCCATGTCTTTCACTTTGTTGCTCACGGGCAAAAAATTTAAATAACTAAAATAACCTGAAAATTGGCCTCAAAAATGTTAAAAGAAAGTTTCGTTGCATTCCTAATTGGGTCCTAGCTGTCAGAAGCAAAACCTATTGACCAAGGACCTAGGTAGGACTATAATAAAAATTCTTTTATTCTTTTTTATGCCAATTTCGAGGTTATGTAAATTAAAGGTTGGGGAACTCTCCCGTAGATCCATAAAATGTTCAAGTCGGTGTAGTACGGTGCAGAAGGATTTTCCGCATCGTCGTTCCTTGGCTAGATATTGCAATCTAATCAGGCAGCGATTTTATGAGAGCTGCGTAAGAGAAAATATTATTAATTTCTATTTTTCTGAATCACAGCTTTCATGTCCAGTGCGCAGCATAAGCTGACGTGCAGAGCTCTTATGCAGCATCTTCAACCAATTTGAACAGTGCTTAAGTTAATTAACAGAATAGGGTAGCTTTCATTATTAAAATTGCAGGGTGAAAAAAATATTTATTCAAACAATGTTTACAAATGTTTACTGACGTATCCGTTGTAAACATTGTTTGAATAAATGTTTCAAAGTCAGCTTGGGCTCGAAGAATATTTGAAAAAAATATCCTAGAAGAGTTTTAGTTAAACGTTTGTGATCGAGCTGACAATGAGCGTGTTCCATCCTACTTACCGTAGTTACTACGCATGACGTCACGAATTCTGGCTTTTTGCCGTCAAGGCTGGAACGATTTTTCTATTTTCGAGCAGGATCTCACGCCAGGGGCGAATCCGACCAATCACGTTCCAGAGATGCGTAGTTACTACGCTTACCACGCTCCCGAGCATGGTAAGCAAATAGTAACTATTAGTTACTATTCCGACAAGGTTGGAACGGTCAGCGTAGTAACTTTTCGTGAGGATGGAACGGAAATAGTAACTAATAGTAACTATTGTTACAAGGGTGGAACACGCTCAATGTGAGGGGATACAAAATAATACAAAAGATAAAAATAATACAGAAAAAATAATTTAATTATTTAATTAAAAATAATACAGGAATACAAAAGTTCCCTATCCCCGTATGTTCTCTCTCACTATTCTCGAAACTGCTGCATTTTAATTTCTGCACTTAGTACACTCGAGCCGTATAATAATAATATAATTGCAATAATAATGCTTTCGCCTCTATAAATTTCTCGAGACACTTTACACACTAAATTGAATTTCAGCCAGGTGGTAGTCGACACCTGCTTTGCATTGGTTGACATTCTTGGTATTTACAACACTTTCTGGGAGATTATTTGAATATTCTACTATTCGGTTTATAAAGCTCCATTTTCCAATATCTTTCGGAGTGTTATGCAATACAGGTGGTTGCAAAAGCTATGGGATACACCCACTTAGTACGTGCGGTGTATGATCATGCGTGTCTCTCGGCTGAGTGGTGGGAGGCAGAAGTTCTAAATGTTATCAGTTCTTGATTGTATTCGGGTTTAATGGCTCACGGGGCGATGTCAGTAAAAATCCCTCCGAGATAATCATACCCGTAATCGTTTCTTTTATGTAGTTTCGGCATAGTTTCGCTTAACAGCGTTTTATTGTAAAAACTTTTGCTTCATGCCGTTTTATTTGTCCATTCCATTTGCTGTAGTTCGAACCTGAAACTATGTAGCTCAAACTACAAACTAGCTCGCAAATGAAGTTTGACTGGTAAACTGTCAGAAGTTTCATAACAGATAGCGTATAACACTTTCAAGAATAACACATTTTTCACTTAGAAATAAATTGTTATGACCAATGAAGTTTACACCATTTCGTGCCTAGATCTCCAGCAACACCTTCAATTGGTAAAAATACTAACGGGAACGAAAGAAACATAACAGATAACATTCCAAAGTGTTATCTGTTGAAACCGCGCATCCTTCTATTGTCGTTATGTAACTTCTGACAGTGTAGTATTGTTACCTATTGAAGGTGTTAGGCACGAAATAGTATAAATGTTATTGGTCATAACACTTTATTTCTAAGTGAAAAGGTGTTATTCTTGAAAGTGTTATGCGCAATCTGTTATGAAGCTTCTGACAGTGCATAGTTTGAGTTTCGGAAACAGGAACTCAATAAAACGCAAGTAAGACAAAACAAGAGCCAAAGTACAAACTCTGACGAAATAGAAGTGAATCCACAAAAACGCAACTCTAAGCCTCATTTTTGTTGTAATCGCGCTGCCGCATCGCTGCTGCAGCACTTCTTTGCTTTTGCCCAATATGCGTTTTTGGATTCACTTTCTTCTTGGTTGAAGCGGCAGCGCTGCAGCATCTTTCAGGGAAGTACGGACTTGGTCGGGGAGCAAGTCCGTGATTCTCGAGAAGCGCTGCCGTCTTCCTCGGAAGCGCTGCAGTGCAAAAACGGATGTAGAAAGAATCAGTCCGGAATCGGCCGAGAAGTGGAGCTGCAGCATGCAACAAAATGAGGCTCTAGTCTGATATCGCAAGGGGCGCTGACCCGTCGGTTGTTTTAACTAAATGAAGAGTGAAAAGGCTTCAGTGACTGGATTGGTGAACCTATGCCTGAAGATCCCTGGACTGGTGGACTGGTGAACCGATAAGAACCTTCCTTGAACACCATGCACGCCACAAATTCACGGTGCAGTAAAGCATTGTTCAAATAGGTGTAGTAAGCTGAATAGCGCTATACGTGATGGCTTAAAACACACTCTTGTTCAAATAGGAGTTCTTTCAATATAGTGTTCGGCGTTGCCACGCGGGATACAATTTTTCGGGCTTCTAAAGATTAGAAAAAGTGGTCTTAGTACTACTTGAAGTACACGAGTACAATTTGACGCCCATTCTATGGTGGAAAGTTACTAAATTAACAGATGGACAGCATTTGTCCTCCAAGAACAAAATGTGTTCTTTAGAAGAAAAGTTGTTCCTTCAGCTTCCAACAAAGTAGAACTTTAGTGCTTCCCGTGGCAACACTGACGACGCTGCTCCTTTCCTGGTCTCGCCGACGGAACCAAGCGATTTGATTGGCCATAATAGAACGCAAGGCTTTTCTCCTTATTACATGAACAATGCTTAACGATCTGCGAGGAAACTCTAGTGTTGGGCGATGTTCGATATCTATAAAGATATATCGATACATCGGACCAAATATCGATCTTGAACATCGAAACGTAAATATCGATATCGAAAAGTTATTTGTTTCATTCATAATTATTGTAACTAATCCAACATAACCTACATTTATTTATGCGAAATTGGAGCAATATGTTTTCCGTAATTCAGTTCTTATTTATTTGGAGTTTGATATGATTCAAGATGCTATTTAACGACAATTTTATTCTTAAATTGTGTCGAAACGAGACGTAGAGACGTATCCAATAGCGAAACGTGGTAAAGAAATATCGATATTGACTATCGAATATTGAAAGTGAAAATACCGATGTATCGAAAAATCCAAAATCGCCCACCACTAGGAAACTCCAAGGGGCTAACTTGAGTTCTGTAAATCCAGATCTGGAAGGTGCGAGTGATTGATTTTTTGTAGATGCTGAAAACGCTGACCTTGAGCAGATAACTACACAGGGACAGGCACGCTGTATGAAATAGAAGTGGTTGAAGTTACTTTTGTCTTGTCTTGTGACAGTTAGCTTAATTGAGGGCTGGGTGGGGAGGCGATCTTTACCGTTGAGTGAGAGAAAAACGAGATGAAAATGGGTACTAAGGGTTCCGCTTTGGCTAAAATTTGCGCACAGCTTTGGCCTTTCGCAGTTGCAGTGTGTACCCGATGACAACTTATTTAATAATTGATGTACGAAATAAGTAGCATGCAGTACCACCTGATGCTACTGCCAGGGGCGTCGCAAGTGCATTTTCGGTGGGGGGGTGCAGAGCCAAAATTTTACCGAATCTTTCAAAAATCTTACCGAATCCTAGAACTCAGAATTCGAGCTTTAAATTATGGAACAGAAACAATTACGTGGGAAGAGTAAGAATAAAGGGCAGCATGAAAGACGATAAGCAACTATTAGGCGGCGTTTCGGCGAAGCCCACATGTAGAATATATTGTCGGTTATGATTGCAGGAACATCTTCCATCTATTATAGCCAATATAAAACTAAATCGAGCGCCGCAGGCGAAACTTTTGAAATCCATTTTTTTCTGTAGGCTAAAATTCGACTGCTTCTCTTACAAATTCTATCATTTACCGTTGATTAAATACTAAGACTCTCCAGAAACCGGATGGAGCGACGTTCCGGCAGCAGCAGCAACTGTAGTCTAGTTAATATACTACCCATGATCACATAAAGTGAGCGCCGCAGGCGAAATTTTTTTTTTGCTTTTTCCTGCCAAATTTAATTTCGATCCGAATTCTAGCTTTAATGTTTGAAAATCTCAATCCTAAAATTGGCTTAAACCCCCTCCCCCCCCCCCGTCAAATGACGCGCCCTTCCACAAAATACAGAATATTACGAAAAGTGCTGCAGGCGGAATTTTCGGAATATTTATGATTAGATATTCTTTTAGGGATCCAGAATAAAAGTAAGGACTATTGATTGTATCATAGATCATCCCTTTTGTCTGCGACCAGTGCTTCACTCGACCTCTTCTGAGTTTCGAGATTCGTGGTAACTTCCGAATCCTGGAAATTGTAACGAATAAATTACCGAATCCCAGTTGTTATATCGAATAAGTTTAGACCGATAGTATGTTCGGGATTCTGTATAACTACCCTATGCCGGTTATTATACCGAATTGTTTTGGTATCGAAAGACTACCGAACAATTTTCTTATTCGGTATACTTTCGTCGGAACTGGAACGAAGTCAGGATTCGTGGTTAACTTCCTAATCCTGGAAATTATACTGAGTAAATTACCGGATCCTGATCATGATACCGAATAATTTTGAACCAATAGCTTATTCGGGATTCTGTGTAACTACGGAATCTCCGTAAATATACCGAATAGTTCCGGCATCGACAAATTACCAAATGATTTCAGTAAATTCTCTCACCGAATTCGTGATAACTACCGAATACTGGCAATTATACCGAATCCCGATCATTATACCAAAGAGATAGGTACATATAGCCTATTTAGGATTCTGTATAACTACCGAATCCCCGTAAATATATCGAACAGTTCTGCTATCGAAAAAATACCGAACAATTTTAGTGAAATTTTGGGCCTCCGGCCCAAAATTTTACCGAATCTCAAAAAGGTGGGGGGGTGCTGCACCCCCCGCACCCCCCCCTTGCGACGCCCCTGGCTACTGCATCCTACTATAGCAAGACTGAATGCTATGGATGCAAGGCGGGATGCTACTGAATACTACTGCTTAAGATTAGCCCAGTGTGAGGCATATTAAGAGCGTGTCTGAAAGCTCCGAAACGAACGAAAATGCTGAATTAATTCAGCATTTTATGCAGCATTTCGCTTTCGGACTTAAATTTTCGCTCTGCATTAATTCAGCATAAAATTCATCGACAAATTCAGCAGAATGTTTAATTTTATGCTGAATTTTCAAGAAGAAACTGGGGAGTTCGGCGATTCTCTCAGTGTTTTTGGCGGCAAATATAACAAATTCAAAAAGACAACTGACAATTCGGCAAACATTCCGAATTCTAAGACAACTGGCGATCATGGCCAACGAAGAAAGGAAAGATAAGAAGGTTGGATATCAGTAGCTCATCCATTTTGTCAGCTTTATAGAGCTAATTCTTTTTTCTACTTCTTCTTCCTGACTTAAATTTTGGTATTCTAAAAGTGTCAGAGAAGAAAAAAAGGTAACAGCTTTCGGACAAAAAATAAAAGAAAATGCAGCATTAATGCAGCATTTACAGCACCAAAAAGCTTTCGGACACGTTCTAAAACTATCCTGTGCTACTGAATATCAATACATGCAACTTTTCGTACAACTACCATACAACTACGCAGGCTACAAGTTTTTCATCGGGTGGCTTTTAACCTTGGTGTTTCTTCTTGTATCAGATACCCCATTCCTGAATGCCAGCAGCGGCAATTTCTTCTTGACGGATTCCAGAGCAATGCTCTTATTTTTCATCATTTTGATCTCTTTTTGTTTTCGGATTTTGCTATTCCTTTCGTAAGTTCTGTAACACAACGTAATCCTTTGTATTAAATGTATAGAATTGTGTAGATATCGACTATACTTCTTCTAACTGAACATGACGCACCCCCGACTCAGATTTTGTTTAACTTTGTTATTATTATTCATAGTATGCCCTGGGTTTATAGCATGACTGATATAGTATAGCTGACGTATCCGTTTTGCACCGTCAAATGATTCGCAGTCAGCTTGGGCTGAAGGAATATTTACAATATCACACGTGAGGAGCGAAGGTGATAGATGAAAAGATGGAGTGCTATACAAAGGGACTACATTTGAAGTAAGTAAGTAAGTAAGTAATTTATTTATAACCCGCCGTTTTCAGAGAGCGGAGTAAATTAAGAAAATAAATAAAACACAGAAACATACACAAAAAGACACCTAATTTCAATTGTCGGCCAGGAAGCAGTGTAGAAGGTCGTGCGCTGGTTGGGTTCTGTTGTCAACGATTTTTGATAGCGACGAAGAAACATCCAAAAGCGTAACACTTGCATCTTGAATTTTGAACTTCTCCGTCCAAGTATGGTTATGGCATAATTTCGACAAGTGGAGCAGGTGCTTTGCATCTCAGTATTCTTACTTAAATTCCTCCCCAGTTTTTCCGTACCTTGGATTTATTTCTTGCTCATAAGTTTTTCAGTTTCATATTATTTTGTAGTTTCCGTGGACTTTAAAATGAACCTCAAATACACAAATTCTAGATACCCCATTCCTGTATGCCAGCAGTGGCAATAGTTGCGTTTTTGTTCGGCTTTTGCCTTTCCCATTTCAGCTTTGGTTTTTTATCGTTTTCAGGCCTTTTTTAACATTCTCGCGTTTTCGCAAGTTGTCGTTACATACACTGTAAAGTAAAATACCCCTCTTTTTGTGAAATACGTTGCAAATGACACGGATTCCGTTTGCCCAGCTTTACTTTCTGAGCTTTAGAAAAGGCATACATCGTTAGATCAGGTTGAAAGATAGTGGACTGTGCTGGGACTTGTAAGAATAAAGGCAACGTAATACATATAACGCTAGAAAAGGAAATTTATTTTCGTTCGATTTTGCAACTGGAAAACTCTTCAAACAAAAACGTTACTCTGGTCTTTTTTTCTCACGAACTTGCGTCGCCGAATTCTATTGGCTCTCCTGTGCTACGATATGGTCATGAAGGCTCAAAATGACCCCTTTTCGGTTTAATTGAAGGTCTATATCTTGAAAAAAAATTAAAAAATCTGCCCACTTCAATGTTTTTACAAAAAGAGTTTCAGCTTGATGGCTAGTTTGTAACATTTTCTGTGAAACGTTTTTGTAAAAGAAACTGTTTTGAGAACTGTTTTAAGATCCGTTGAACAAAGTATAGGTTGCAAAAACGTTTCTGCAATAAACGTTTCTGGACCTTGAACCCTGAGTTCGAACTTTTTGCGGAGGCTATGTATTCGTCAATTCAGTTTCGGAAAACCCTACAATCTGAAAATTATGTGTCTCGATCAGAGGCATTACCAGCCAAAATATTTCGGGGAAGGGGGGAAGGTAATTACCGACTGGCTGGTCGTTTTACCGACTGTATTAGCAGAGATACCGACAGATTTTAAGAATAATGCATGTTTTGACGAAAAATCGACTGTTTTGAAGATTGAAAACTTTGTTTTTGTATTGACTGTATCCGTTTGACTATTTCCACAAATTGAATGGACAATCCCCCCCCCCCTCCATTCGTGGTGCCCCTGGTCTCGATTCTTGTTCTTGTTATCGCTTTGCTTTTAACCTTAACAACACCAGTTTGATATCCATGTTTTATTGGGTTCTGGGGTAAATAGATAAAATTCATGAGGTAAAAGCCAAAGAGCGTAGCTTGGTCGACAACCAAGGTCATTCAACAGGAAATAATTTATGTATAATTTAGGGAAACATAAAAACCGTAAAAAACGGTCGAAGTGATCAAACTTTTCCGAAAACAGAAAAGGGCATAAACGAAATAACTTAACACTGTGAGATACGGGACTTCCTAAAAGTGTGATCTCGCCGTTCCCCGAGAACTCCTCGGGGAATCGAAGGGAACGGCGAGAATAGAGGGAGTCACTCCACGCGGACTTCCCCTAGGAAAACAACGAGAACACGGAGAATGCTTCTAACATGGGTTTTGTTCAAAAAAAAGAATGTGCAGTTGACGAAATTACTAGATTCACTTTATTTTGGGATTTGTTTATTCTGATTCTTTTAATTAATTTTACATTGCACAGACACTGGCAAAAATTGATTCCCCTCCGAATATGAAAGGGAGTCCTTTTTGACGATGGTGATCATAACAGAGCATTCCCCGCCCGTGGGGACTCGGGAGAATAGTGGGAGTGGTTCCCCGGGACAAACAAAAACGTGGCTACTCCTTAAGCGGAGACCTACGGGAACGTCGAGAACACGCCTTAAGTGAAAGTGTTTGTGAATCTGCAATTGGCTGGAAAAGGTATCCTAACTTTTTTTTGATCGTATGATTACATTTTTCGCATAGGTGTTTGAAAAGATATTACAGCTTAAAGGATTCGTACTCGTATTACAAAAGCGAATTATGCTCTCTATTGGTTGGTTTTGCATAAAGCGTCATAGCCATTCAAAAGTAGAAAAGACTAATTTTTTCTTTTACAAGCAATTAACATCTTACTTTCACAACTCTGTTAGAAAAATATTATTGAACTAGTTGGCAACATTTCTACCATTAACAGGCTCATAATTGTCATCATACGCCGATAAGTATCTGTTAACTCGGGAATCTAAATCAAAAGTCCTTTATCTCCCGCTGTTAATCTCATTTTGTTAGCTCCCTTGCATGAAAGAAAATTCCGTTTTCTTCTTCTTTGTTGTGCCGTCTTTCAAACTGAAAAGTGCGCGAATTGTGACTCATCACTATGGAGATATGGAGGAGTCACATCATTATATAAATTTGTCGACAAGGGCAAAGATGTTCTGCAGTTCTGCCAGAGTAAGTAAATAATTTAATCTCTGTTTTTGTTTTCTTTGTTAGCCTGTCTCAGACCAACTGGATGCTCGTAAGCTTTTCTTGGTTAGCCTGTCTCAGACCAACTGAATGCTCATAAGCTACAATCCTATTTGCATAAGCTTAGTGAAGAAATGATTGCTTAATTCCCTTGATTAATTTCTTTTGATAATTCTGTGAATAATTTCTGGACTCTTTCTAATACCAGCAAATCAGCATTAGACCTTAGCCTAGTCTGGTGAATGCTATGCTATGTCACCTGAAAGGTTGAGGCGTAAATACTGTGGTTATAAATTCTACAGTGAGTTGTTTCTTGAGAAACATTAGGTGATAGATGTTTCGTTCATATGGAGATTGATCGAGATACGCTTTTCTGCCTTTTTTTTGTCAGAAAAGATTTTGTACAGTAGTTTCGTAAGTCAAGTTTGGATGTCCACATCCAGTTCTGCATCCAGTTGGTTCATCCTTCTGATACTGTGAATTCCCCATTGTCTTGTCCTGGTCTTGTCTTGGGGTTTTTAATCCTACTTCATCTTCTGACACTGCATCCCTTCCTGAACCTTTCCCTATCCCTCAGCCTCCCATACCATCTCAAATTCCCAATTTTTGTTGTTGATACTGATATTGGAGAAAATGTTTGTTACTATTTTCCTGATTTGACAGTTGAGCGGGAAGAAGCAAAGCTTTTCCTTAAGTAATTCATTTATTTATGACCCACCGTTTTGAAAAGGCAGAGTAAATGAAGAAAATAAACAAAATAAACAAAACACATAAACACGCAGAAAAAAGATAGGCTACTTAATTTTTAATCTTCGGTCAGGAAGCAGTGGACGACTTTGTGCGCTGGTTGGGCCCTGTTGTCCATGATTTTTGAAAGCGATGAGGAAACATCCCGAAGGATGTTTCCAACTTGCATCTTGAATTTTGAGTTTCTCTGTCAATGTATGGTTATGACATAATTTCGTTAAGTGGAGCAGGTGCTTCGTAGATTTAAAATAACATGATCTCATCTTTTTAATCTTCAGTATTAAGCTTCAATATCTCCGCACAGTCAGTAAGAAGGCTTCTGATGAAATTATTGCTGGAATTCAGAAACTTCAACCTTTATGTCAAGCACATTGTTCTGGTTCTGACCCAGAAGTTTATGTTCATGTTCCATTTGAGAGGCTGGACTCAAAGGATAAGAGAATTGTTTTTTACCATTGCAACCTACATCTACCAACAGTTCGACCATATTGCTTTACAAAATAGTTTTTTCAAGTGGAAAGGAAAAAATAAGAGAATGCTGTGGGTACAGAGTATAATTACATGAAAATCTGAATGCTATGATGGGAGATCCTGAAATATTATCCTGGTAGTTTCAAGGAAAGAAGTACAAGGTTTCAAATACTGTCAGTTATACTGATGCTCCTTCTAAAAAGAATTTGTGTTGTGCTGCGTTAAGTTGTGCTCTCTAATTTGTTGTTGACAAGTCTCAAGTTATCAATTCGCCTTATTCTGGCTCAGCATTCAAAGTGGACTAGATTCTGTTAGTCCCCCATTGTCTCAAAATCAACACAATCAACACTTATATGTGTCTATAGACATACTTACAAGTCGGGTCTATAGGGTAATGGGTAACTTACATTTTCTATACTACCTGCGCAGATTCCAGATTTTCTACTCGTCAACCTGAGAGCTATTTTACTATGTCTGTCAGATGTGCTGATGGTGAGACATAGGGGGAATAATAGAAACTAGTCAGCTTGGAAGTGGAAGTACTTACTGTGATTTTTTTTTCTTGTTGTTTTTTATTTGTGCCATGATTTTAACTCGATGTGATTTACTATGATTTGTTTCCCTTTCCAAAACCAATTTGACCTCAATCTTTATGCTTATAAGCTTACTGTCATTATTTTCTTGATGAGTTATTTCGAAGATTACTGTGATTGTTTTCTTGGTGCCTTATTTACGAGTTTCCAAAGCGTCCAAAGTTATATGTAATTATTAAAATCCATGGTTTCTTGAATAGCTCAGTTCTTATGTCACTTGCAGCTTTGCTCAAGTGTCGGTTCACTGTTCTCGAGTTAGGGTACTTCCAGAAAGTTAGGACGATGAAACTTGGCAGGCATATAAGGGACCCAACCAAACTAACTTGGAAATAGTCACTTCCCCAATCCGACCACCGAGGGGGGAATGGAGGGATGGAGAATCGGGAATGTTGAGGCATCTATAACTTTCGAACGGGTTATAGGATCTTAATGAACCTTTACACTAACAATCTTGTGTCTCAGATCTCCCACTTCGAGTCCTGAACGGATCCGATGAATGTGGGGGGGGGGGGAGTAGGAGGGGAGAACCGGAAATATTGTGACATCGATTAGACTGGAGCGATTGGGATGAAACTTGGTGGGAAGAATAAGCACATGCCCTAGATACATCAGCGACGGAACCGGGCCGTATTCGGACCCTGGGAAGGGGGGGGGGGGCTAAAACGATTAAAATTGGCTTGACCATTTGAGGCTTGAAATGATTGGCTTAAAATAGTCAGTTTCCCAATCTGACCATCGTGGGGAGGGGGGGGGGGAGAATCCGGAGTCTTGAGGCATGTATAACTTTCGAAGGGGTGATCGGATCTGAATGAAACTTGATATTTGGAAAAGCCTCGTATCTCAAATTTCCGAGATCAGTTCCGACCAGATCCCATGAATGTGGGGTGGGGGTGGTTGGAGGGGAGAACCGAAAATCTTGTGACACCCTTAGAGTGGAGCGATGAAACTTGGCGGGAAGAGCACCTTAGGGGGACTTCCAGATCCGCAAGGACGATGAAACTCGACTTTGAACATCAGAGACTTAGCAAGATTGGCTTAGAAATGGTCATTTCTCAGATTCGACCATCCCTTGATGTACTATTAAAGCAAAATATACTTTTTCATGATCCCCATTAGCCCATGATCGTTTATGCCTCAAGGATTTCGCTAAAAAATGAATTTTTAGCACCCTTAAATTACATATCTTACCGAAAAGTAAAAAAACACTTTTGACCAAAAGATATAATGATATTCGTGATCCCCAAGGGCCCATGATCCGTTTTGCCTCAAGGGTTTTGTGATTTCCTTAAAGTAAAAACAATTATTTTGAGCAAAATACATATTTTCATGATTTCGATGAGCTTATCATCATTTGTGCAAGAGTGTTCGTTACGGATGAATGTTCTAGCGCCCTTAAAGTGAGCATCGTCACAGCCAAATGCGTAAATAGAATAGTTTTTTAGAACGATCCATTCTCACGATTTCAAAGGACCCATGATCATTCTTATCTCAAGGGGTTTGCTTACAAATGAACACAACTAACGCACGAATTGGCAAATTCCTATTTCATCCTCTGATACAGCGTTGCAAGTGCCATATGAGCTTCTAGCTCTTGTCTTCTAAACTCTTAATGAATAAAATACTAGCTTATTAAGTCATTATTGTTGACTATACATGTATATAAATGGTAATGGTTATAGGGATAGGAGAGGAATTTCTGTGAGATTGCTGCAGCAAGAAGCCTTTTCAGAAAACTCACGTTTTTGGGATCCCAAAACGTAAGTGGAGGGATACCTATGACATCGCAAAAGTTGTCCGTCTGTCTGTCCGTCCGTCCGTCCGTCCGTCCGTCCGTCCGTCTGGAAGCACGATAACTCTCGAAGGGAATGAGATATTTTGATGAAACTTGGTGAGAAGGTTCGTTGGGTCGTCGGACCAGTCAAGTTCGTAGATGGGCTTTGTAGCTCTACATTTAGGGGTGGGGGAGGGGATTGAAATTAAAGGACAAACAAAATATTTTGAAACAGCTAATGTGATAGTCGATTATGGGGTAAGAAGACATGCTGAACACGATGGTGAAAATCATTTTGTCATCGGACAAGTAGTTCGCCCGGAATCCGGCCAAAACCGGAAAGTTTGTTGAAAGTAAAAGTTTTATTTGAAGTTGATTAGATGTTCGATTTAGGGGTAGGAAGACATGCTGAAGACGATGGTGAAAATTATTTTCTCGACGGACAAGTATTTCGCCCGGAATCCGGCCCAAACCGGAAAGTTTGTTGAAAGTAAAAGTTTTCTTTGAAATTGATTCGATGTTCGATTTAGGGGTAGGAAGACATGCTGAAGACGATGGTGAAAACTATTTTCTCGATGGACAAGTATTTCGCCCGGAATCCGGCCCAAACCGGAAAGTTTGTTGAAAGTAAAAGTTTTATTTGAAGTTGATTAAATGTTCGATTTAGAGGTAGGGAGACATGCTGAAGACGATGGTGAAAACTATTTTCTCGACGGACAAGTATTTCGACCGGAATCCGGCCCAAACCGGAAAGTTTGTCAAAATTAAAAGTTTAATTTGGAGTTGATTGGATGTTCGATTTAGGGCAAGAAGACATGCTGAACACTTATGTGAAAACAAGTTTCTACCCGGTCATGTAGTTCGTCCGGAATCCGGCCAAAACCGGAAAACTGTTGGAAGTCAAAGTTTTATTTCTAGTTATTTAGATAAGCGATTTAGGGGTAAGAAGAGATGCTGAGTCCCTGTGTGACAATCGTATTTTACCCGGACATATAGTTCGACCTGAATCCGGCTGGAATCGGAAAATTTGTTATAAGCTAAATTTCTATTTGAAGTTGATTTGATGTTCATTACTGGGGAAAGAAGATACCCTGATTTCGTCTTTGAGCTTTCTTTTTTCGCCGGACAAGTAGTTCTGGAGTTCGGCCGGAACCGGGAAATTGGCAGAAGTGGCAGGAAGTTTTCGTCAAAACAGATATGACTTATAGGGGTAAACACACATGCTGAATCCAAATCTGAACTTGGTTTTCTCAGGTGATTAGCTATTTGGCCTTAATCTGTTTCTGAATTTTAATTGTAAAAATTTTCAAGGAGTCTGGCGAAGACTGGATCTGGCTAAGACAAGACCCAGTTGTCTGGATCAGATATTGAATTTTTGGGATCCCATCGAAACCTTTGGTCTTGTTTCCAACGCGGAGGTCAGACGTTTGCATCGGTCATTGATTTTCATCGTCTCTTAACTAATGTATCGCGCAGAAGACTATCCAAATCAGAAGAAGGAAGCTTGTATTTCATCGGATCAATATTATGTCTCACGTGTACTTCTGGCACGAATTCCCGATGAAACGTTATGTAGCTGCAACCCTTCAGCATGCAACGCTGCCGGCCCTTTGAACCAGTTTTCCGATGAAACGTTATGTAGCTGCAACCCTTCAGCATGCAACGCTGCCGGCCCTTTGAACCAGTTTTGCGATGAAATGTTATGTAGCTGCAACCCTTCAGGATGCAACGCTGCCGGCCCTTTGAACCAGTTTTCTAAGAAACACATTTGCAAATAGAAACGGATTCGCTAAAACGGTTTATAGGAGAAACGCTTTACTAGAAAACTGGCAAATTCTGAAAACTGGTTCATAGGGCCGGCAGCGTTGCATATATAAACAAGACCAAAGGTTTCGATGGGATCCCAAAAATATCTGATCCAGAGAACTGGGTCTTGTCTTGGCCAGATCCAGTCATCGCCAGACTCCTTGAACATTTTTACAATTAAAATTCAGAAACAGATTAAGGCCAAATACCTAATCACCTGAGAAAACCAAGTTCAGATATGAATTCAGCATGTATGTTTACCCTTATAAGTCATATCTGTTTTGACGAAAACTTCCTGCCACTTCTGCCAATTTCCCGGTTTCGGCCGAACTCCAGAACTACTTGTCCGGCAAAAAAAGAAAGCTCAAAGACGAAATCAGGGTATCTTCTTTCCCCAGGAATGAACATCTAATCAACTTCAAATAAAAATTTAGCTTATAACAAATTTTCCGATTCCAGCCGGATTCCGGTCGAACTATATGTCCGGGTAAAATATGATTGTCATACAGGGACTCAGCATCTCTTCTTACCCCTAAATCGCTTATCTAATCAACTAGAAATAAAACTTTAACTTCCAACAGTTTTCCGGTTTTGGCCGGATTCCGGGCGAACTACATGTCCTGGTAGAAAATTGTTTTCACATAAGTGTTCAGCATGTCTTCTTGCCCTAAATCGAACATCTAATCAACTCCAAATAAAGCTTTTAATTTTGACAAACTTTCCGGTTTGGGCCGGATTCCGGTCGAAATACTTGTCCGTCGAGAAAATAGTTTTCACCATCGTTTTCAGCATGTCTTCCTACCTCTAAATCGAACATCTAATTAACTTCCAATAAAACTTTTACTTTCAACAAACTTTCCGGTTTGGGCCGGATTCCGGGCGAAATACTTGTCCGTCGAGAAAATAGTTTTCACCATCGTCTTCAGCATGTCTTCCTACCCCCAAATCGAACATCTAATCAACTTCAAATAAAACGTTTACTTTCAACAAACTTTCCGGTTTTGGCCGGATTCCGGGCGAACTACTTGTCCGATGACAAAATGGGTTTCACCGTCGTGTTCAGCATGTCTTCTTACCCCACAATCGACTATCATATTAGCTGTTTCAAAATATTTTGTTTGCCCCTTAATTTGAAACCCCTCCCCACCCCTAAATGTAGGGCTACAAAGCCCATCTACGAACTTGACTGGTTCGACGACCCAACGAATCCTCACACCAAGTTTCATCAAAATATCTCATTCCCTTCGAGAGTTATCGTGCTTACAGACGGACGGACGGACGGACAGACGGACAACTTTTGCGATGTCATAGGTATCCCTCCACTTACGTTTTGGGATCCCAAAAACGTTGCGTTTTACTTTATAGTGTACTAAGGACTTCTCACTTTTCTCGGATGAAAACGCTATTTTGACAAAGGCCATTTTATTTGTATTTTACTTGCACTTCGAATTTTTCATCTTTAAAATCCGAGACAGTCTCGAAATACTGATTTTCACTTTGAATCAAATTCCTCTTTATTGGATTCTGGGATCAACTGGCTAAAGTAGCCAGGCAAAAAGCCAAAAGCAGAGCGTAACTTGGTCACCTACCAAGTTTGCCTTGTTGCAAAAAGCCTAGGGAAAAGGCGAAAGTCGCCGTTTGCCTTTTTGACAAAAACGGGAAATTGTCAAACAGTGCTTAGGACCATTTTACGAAAATTCGAAAAAAGTAAAAAGCCGTCGAAAAGTTGAGTGAAAAGTCGAACAAAAACGCAACTAATTTCTTCTTCATGGATTCCAGAGCAGTGCTCAGATTTTTCATCAATTTTATCTTTTTTTGTTTTCATATTTTGCTATTCCTTTCGTAACTTCTGTAACACAACGTAAATCCTTTGTGCACAGATTTTTGTGTTATTATTATTATTATTCATAGTATCGCCCGAGTTAGACAGTGTCAGTGTCATGAACGACCGTTTATGCACCACCCGTTTAGGAGCGAAAGTGATATGAAGATTGAGTGTTATACAAAGGGACTACATTAGACGTATGCTTATTTAAATTCCTCACCCAGTTTTTCCGTACCTTGGATTTGTTTCTTGCTCATACATTTTTCAGTTTCAAATTATTTCATAATTTATGTGGACTTTAAAATCTCATTTACTTCAAAATCGTTTGAAGGATCGAGCAGCGAGGTAAAAAAAAATGTGTCTAGTCACGTCTGTTGATTTGAACACTGTCTAACCTTGAAAGATACTCTATATGACTAAGTCCAGAAATACGCCAGTGATCCTCAGGAAGAAGGAGTAAGCGTCTCCGTAACGACTCAAACTCGACGACTCAAATCCCGTGTCAATCAATCACGGCGATGTTTGGGAGCAGCTGTGACACTACTTCTGCCTTTCTTCCGGAGAGGCCGGAGATTTTGCATCAGCAAGGAGAGATAGTCGTCAAGAGTTCCTGTGCGGCGTCACCTATTGACATAGTTTTTTATTTCTAGTCGGTAGTGCTTATTAGAATAGTGTTTATAGAATAGAATAATGCTTATTTAGCCTCAATGGGCCATACACAGATTTTTATAAACACGGCAAACACATATATTAATGCATTGAAAACATAATGATCCTAGGACACATACATAAACTATCTTCTGTGTAAATTCCCACTCACATAATCTACCATCGTTTTAATAACGTTGTCTTTAGTCGATGTCAATACACCAGGGAAGAGCAACCCTCCCCCAAACTGATCCGGTAGAGGAGACTCTTGGCACTGCCCTAAGAGGTGAGCAACAGTGTCCTCTCCAACAAGACAAATCGGACACGTGTAATTATCAATGATTAACCCATACCTATTTTTCCTTCTCTCAAACACCTTTTTTCTAAAACCGAGTGGTAATGAGTTGGTCGAAGCTGGAACCAAAGTTTCAGAGTCTGTGCTGGTAGACCTAACTTAAAATAAAATTCCAGTGCAGTACCTAAAAGAAGAAATAGAGCCAAGTTAACATCAGTATTTGAAACTTCTTGCCCTCATATTTCTACGCGAAAATAGGGTGTTTAAATAAATGGTATAATATTATTGCAATAATAGTCTGGTATGGTTTTAAATATTTCGTCGGCTACGTCCCACCATTAGGCGACGTTCGGATAAGCAGGCCTCTACTATATTTCAATTTATTTGTCACCTTAAAAGTCCTTTGTTGATGTGGTTTCGAGGGTGGTGGATAAGGCTAGGTCTTGAATAGGGTCACTGGGACCTGGTGGTAAGCGTGGAAATCTTCCACTCTCAAAACCAATCAACAAAACGAGGGGTAGGGATGTCCTAGGTAGCCTAGGGCTCAGACGCACTCTTCTCTTTCTCTCTCAATAAAATAAATGTATACTCCTCTCAGATATATACAAAAAGTCTCCATTATCAGCGAGATGGTACGTTGATGACTCACTTCCCTAATGAAGTGATGATGCTGATGACGGATGAGCATCATCCAAATATCTGACTATGTCACAATGACGACTTGAGACATACGCCATCTATCAGCAACAACCTGAACTCATTGCCTAGATGGCGTATGTGTTTACACCATTGTTGGGAATTACAACAAAACTGGATGGGCACTGTTGAGCCACAATCCTTGTATTACACTCTATCTTTACGTAGCATTTATCCAATCCCTTTGCATGGGGATGTAAACTGCTTGAATGAGTTTACTTTATCGGGATCACCGTTCCTAGACCGCTTCTATCTAGTGATTATATTGGTTATCGAAAAATTTTCGTAAGCCCCTCAGTAGCTCAGTGGTAGAGCGCTGGCAAGGAAAGCTGAAGGTTGTGGTTTCAAATCTCGTATGCGGCAGAGAAGGACGAATCCGGATTTGGATTAGAATCCAGGATTAGTCCTTTTAGCAAGATTTTAATCCGGACTCGAATCTTCTGCTTTTCATGCTGGATTCGGATTTGGACTCCAAATCCAAGATCTTACGAATCCGCTCCAGTTTCTAATCTTCATCCTTCCAGTTTCCATTTTCCCAACTTTCCGGAAGGAGCGACGAAGTAATTCCTGATTGGCGAGTGGAATCCCATACAATGATAACAACAAATGAATAACCAGAAATGACCGTCTCATTTGCCTTCAGTACTTTTTTTGTCACCTCTGATGTTTAAAACTATAACCCATGTACATGATTTAATTTTGTTAAGGTCGAATCTGAATCCGGATTCGAATCCTCAGCATGAAACGGTGGATTTGGATTTGAAATCGGATTCGCCCATCTCTGAGCCTCGTTTTTGTTGGAACAGCGCCGCCGCATCGCTGCTGCAGCACTTCTTTGCTTTTGCACAATATGCGTTTTTGGATTCACTTTCTTCTTGGTTGAAGCGGCAGAGCTGCAGCACCTTGCAGGGAAGCACGGACTTGGTCGGTGAGTAAGTCTGTGATTCTCAGAAAGCGCTGCCGTCTTCCTAGGAAGCACTGCAGTGCAAAAACGGATGTAGAAAGAATCAGTCCGGAATCGGCCGAAAAGTGGACCTGCAGCGTGCAACAAAATTGAGGCTCTGGTCTGCGGAGCATTTTTGTTTTTCAGTACTACTAAATTTGATTTTACACATGTATAGAAACATTTTCCAGCACCTGATAAGAAAACCCCAAAGGACTCGTTGGCCGTAGGTTGCAGCAAGAATAAATAAGGGAAGAATTGAGAACTCACATAACCTTGATGTCAGCATCCTGAATATCTTTTGGTCCGATATTATTTACCGGGGGTGGAGCTTCGCATGTTGCCTCTTGCAATATTAAGTGTTACCTCCAAGGAAAAGTGATGAAGCAGTCAGAAAAGGCGGGAAATTCAAACAGTGCTGATTCTGAGGATAATACAAATGGAAACGACTTTTCAATCTCGGGTCAGATTTGTAATATGAAGCTTATGTTATCACGACCCTTCACAAAGACGGTGAAGCCCAAGGGCATGCGGTGTTTGATGACTCAGGGGAGCAATTAAGCAACTTGAACGCTGAAGCATAGAATAGACCTAACAGGCATGCATTCAGTTCAGATTCAATAGGATCGGTGTGATCATTGTAATTTTATTTTGGTCTTCTCAGGACTGTAAAGAATCGCATCTAGAACAGGTATTAAACTTGGACAATTTAAGGTATTTAGTTGTCGAAATGTACTCAATGGGTTATTATGTTTTGTTTTTAAGTTGTACTGTCTGCACAAAATTTAGTTCATATCACTTTCTAGTGTAGTTGCGAAACACAGTAGGCTGTAAACTATTTCTTAATTTTAAATTAACGATTGCTGATTGTAAGATATCGTTTAAGACGTCTCAGTTTGCGGAAAGGACTTATTATTCTTGGTCAAAAATGTGTATCATTGTCTCGGATAGTTGCACTTTACATGTGGCTAAATTTGTCGTTATGTATGCTAATAACAGACCGCTTTTTCATCATCGTTTTTTTACATTATCATGTTTTTGCATCATTCAAATTCAAATTTTGGGCATAGTTGACTAACTATACCCAAAGAGTTGTTATGTTTTGTTTTAAGTTGTACACTGTACACACAATTTAGTTCATAGCATTTCTCGGATAGTTAACAGTTGGTAAAACAGTTGGGATGAAGTATTTTCAATTTTTAAATTAATGACTGATTTTGGAAATTGACAACTATACGATATCATTCAAAACGTCAACATTTGAGATACAACTTATTATTGTTGGTCCAAATGTATATCATTATCTCGGGTAGTTGGCTAAATGTTTCATTATCTATCCTATTAAAACTCTTTTCTTTCATCACCATGAACCTGCCAGCCATGGAGAATACATGAATATTTTTGTGTGAAAATAAGAAGAAGTAAATCTTACTTCCCACTTCTCCAGAGACGGATATTCTACCTGACTTTCTAAGCCTAGAGTAAAAACATTTGGAAGCATGTCCCTTCCTTCTTTAAACTTGTAGTATTCAGTCCGAATCGGTCCTTTTCTGCCTGATTGAACATCACTTGTATCATCTCACTGTACTTTAGCCCCTTATCTCGTCTTTTAAACTAGTGGTAGCTGCGATTTAATTGTAGAGCATACGGCAAAATGTCGGCCTTTTTCTGTATAATTTGAATTCGGCGCACTTTCTTGACTCGGAGAACGGCGATCAAGGAACCAGCGCCAATCTGTGGTCGGGACAGGCGCCGAGTAGGCTCCACCCGCGATACTTGAGAATCGGGCGGAAAGACACGTCGGATGATTCAAGTCTTCTCAATTCTTCCCTTATTTATTCTTGGTTGCAGTCTTCTCTGTTCTACATAAGGCCTTTTTCCGCGACACAGTTGTGGTTCACAGTAGAGCCACGAGTTGAAACTCGCGGAAACACCCTTTTGTCTATTTTCTGGCGGAAATTTCAAATATCTGAAAACCAAAATAAAATTCATGTAAAATCTCAATAAATAGATTTCTAGGGCTTATTGCCTTACCATTATGTACAAAAGAGATCCTCAGTTTAAGTCTATATGCTTGAAAAAGTAGTTAACTTTATTGTTTAGACGCTATTTTGCTGCTTTATTTGAATTTCCCGCCAAAATCGAGCAACAAAATCGACAATCACCTCGCCAGTTGTTAGTCGAATTTGAGCCACAAAGCGAGCCACGAAATTCTTGTTGGTCGCAGAAACACAGTTGTGGGCCGCACAAAACACCACAGAAACACTCTTTTCGAGCCACAATCGACCCACAAACTGTTTGTGGGAGCCTGATGGGAGCACGGAAAAGCGCCTATATTGTGGGAACAATACTTTTACATTATCTACATGCTAACGACGGTCTAAACGAAGTTGTATGGGAATTCCATACAAGCGTGACGTCACGTCCATTTGATCTATTTTACCCTCGGAAACGAAAATTGTTAGTTTATTCCTATCGGTGAATACATGTTTAAAATATATAGAGCCGAGCGGTCAGCGAGGCGCCAGTCGCGTTTAATTTTTAAAAAAATCTAGGGGCAGTCAAATCCTATGTTGGGTCCTGAATCAAACAACGTCACTATGTACGTCATGAATGTACGGAATTCCGAGACAATTTAGTCGACACTCGATCGGAGATCAGATGGCTATCCTTGGCTTAACCAGCTGTGCTGGACCGCAATGGGCGGAAGTAGAAGTGTCGTCACTTGCTGTATGCCACAAAGAGCCCGGGAGCTGAGGTTACCCTCTAGGATGTTGCGCCATCGCTTTAAAAAATCGTGGACGACATGGCCCAAACAGCAAACGACGTCGTCCACTGCTTCCTGACCGAAGATTAAAAACTAAGTGTCTTTGTTTTGTTAATTTTCTTTATTTTCTTCATTTACTCCGCCTTTTCAAAATGACGGGTCATAAATAAATTACTTACTTACTTACAAGTAAGTATGTACAAGCTTTTGAAAAGAAAAACAAGATTTTTTAGGGTTTTCTCAGTCAGCTACTGTAATTGTCTCTCTTAATGTTAAGTGTGGGATAAATACAATGTCGGTTACGCATCCGACAACCCGCTTCAGCGAAGAAACAAACTGAATAAAAAATTCCAAAACATCAGAAGAGCGATGCGGCCTCGATAAAATGTAGGATGAAATGTTAGTAAAGCTAGAAGAAAACATAGAGATAAAATATCGAATGTTAAAATGCTTAAAACGTGTGTGTTTAAAAAGGTTCATACACAATCCTGTGACCTTTCTACTATTATTTTGTGTATATGTACAGTTTGATAGTTACTTGCCTGAGAAGAAGCTTTCACGCTCAATTCAGTCAGTTCTTCAGTTCAGTTCAGTTCAGTTTATTTTACGACCCAAATACATTTAACTATGTTGCAAGTACCCGCCCCAAGAAAGGTAAAAAAAAAGCACTTGCAGTTGGGCGGGTACATAAAACTCATTTCCTAACTAATAATTATCTAGAAACAAAACATACCAGAAAAGAGCACTAAAACAAGAAATAATAACCAATCTCTCATCAACTCATTTAATAATAATAATGAGAAAAAAGAAAAATAATAAGAAAAACAAGAAGAAAAAAGTATGAACCTTGGCCTAACAAATACTTTTTCAATTTATTTTTAAATAGCCCCAGGTGCTCAGCCGCCCGAATGCTCTCCGGGACAAAGTTCCACATATTAGGCCCTGAAAATCTAGTAGGGAAGCCGGCCCTGGTTCCACTTCTTTGCGGGACAACGAAGTCACTAGCATGACGCGTTTCATAATGATGCAAAGATCTATTGTCACCAAAATAATCACAAAAAACCTCCAACATTGATAAGAAAAAATTCCGACTTGGTACTCCCGCACCTGTCCTACATTAAGCACTTGCAATTTTTTGAAACAAGCTGCAGTGTTGTGTACACCTTCGACGTATCCACCAATAAGACGCATCGCTTTATTTTGAAGAATCTGAACACGTTTAAAATTCGTTATTTTATTCCTATTTGCATGCTATCAAAGTAAGTTTCTTCTGCTTGGTTTAGGAAAGGCGGCATGCTGAAGCCATTTCCTATGTATCAGATATTCTTTTCAGGACAAACATTAACTAATGGATTTCGCTAAGTGTTCGTTAGGATTATGTTGAAAGTTTATTGATTCTGGAAATCTGTTTGACCCGATTGGCTGTGTCAGACAGTTCTGTATCAAGGAATTTATTGCGGTGGGGGGTTGCACGCGGGTCGGACACTAAATTACAAGAAAACATAGATCAGGGGTTAAAGCCTAAAAATTTCTTTAGGGGGGGGGGCATCCCCCCCCCCTGGATACGGCCCTGGTGTCGGAGAATTCCAAAGATTATTTCCCTTTGCAATCCGACCGGAACCATTGGTCATCTTCTTACAAGGACACGGACAGCTGCCCCCCCCACCCCTTCGTTCAACTGGGAACTGACCGATTGCTCATTGCGGTCACCGCCACCTAGTTTCGCTTTTTGGGATCCCAAAACCTAAGTGGAGGGATACCTATGACATCGCAAAAGTTGTACGTCCGTCCGTCTGTCCGTCCGCCGGTCTGTGATCATGATAACTCTCAAAGGGAATGATATATTTTGATGAAACTTGGTGGGAGGATCCTTTGGGTCAAGGGAATGGTCGAGTTCGTAGATGGGCTCTGTAGCTCTACATTTAGGGGTGGGGGAGGCGGTTCAAATTAAGATTTTTAAACAGCTAATGAGATAGTCGATTAAGGGGTAAGAAGACATGCTGAATACGAATATGAAAACCATTTTCTCGAGGGAAAATTAGTTCGTCCGGAATCGAGCCAAAGCCGGAAAGCTTGTTAAAAAAAAAAGTTTTATTTGAAGTTGATTAGATGTTCGGTCCAGGTAAGAAGACATGCTGAACATGGATATGAAAACCATTTTCTACCAGGACAAGTAGTTCACCAGGAATCCAGCCGAGCAGCACTTCCTATCATCTTTGATTAAAACCAACCCAAAGTAGAACTTTATATAAGATGGCATCCCTTAACATTCAACAACTGTCAATTCTGCGTAAAGTGGAGCGATTCCTCAAATCATCAGAATGTCAGACATCTCATCTGATAAGCACACCAATCTGTAAAAAACAATTAGTTTTTAAAATTTCTAATCTGTCCCATCGCCCACTATAAACTTTGATCTGTTTCTAAATATTAAACGTAAAAATATTGATTGTCTACATTAAATATCAGATTTTTGGGATCCCATCGAAACCTTATGTCTTGTTTACAGAGACGCCCCCCTGATGCCTAGATCTTTTCTGGCAGAAGAAACGTGTCAGGTTTCTACCGAAGAATGTTAAGACGTTTTATTTTGTGAGCTCAAGGGAGAGGCAGGACTGTGTCCAGACCGCCGAAAAATGTCCGGCGCCTGAAAGGTGACACATAGCGCGGTGCCGGCATTGCCGCTGTGTATCCTTTTTAAATCACGCCTGGTGTAAGTTTAGGCACCATCTTGTGGTCACCAGGATCGAACAGGTTGCATCCGCACTAATCGTGAGGCGAAATTTCTATCGCGGAATTACGAGTGTAATATTAGGATTGTTTGTAACAATGGGATAGATTTGAACCGCGTAATTATGAGCGGATTGTTTGAGGAAGTATAACAATAGGCTCCGTGAGATGCTAATGTTGTAAACAAATCCCTTACTTGGTCGTTAACTACAGCCAGTAGCTACTGGATATTAAACGAGTTAATTCAGATGCGTGAATTTGCAATATCCAGATCCCCCACTTTCAAGATACTCGTTTAGATCAAGACTCATTTCGACCGAGGGATCATCTACGAGCCTGAGTATTATTTAAATAACTCATCGCACCATTTACTGTTTTCGCTCCATTATTTTAAAATTGTTATAATGACTTTATAATCAAGCTCTGCTTTTAACAAATAATAACGTTTGCTGTTTTAAGCCTTACTCCTGGTCCATTGACTTCAAGCAGAAACAGGGCAAAATTACATAACCGGTATTTCTCATGAGCAATCTTCTCAAGATAGTTGTCTCGAGTATGTCGCAGCGAAAATGGCGAAACAAGGCAGCTGTGAAAATCACTGAGTTGTCGATAGGGGGTTAACGCCCATTCACAACGGGTTTTAGCTAATACTGGATACCAGCCAGTTCCAGAAATCGCTCTGAGACCGAGAATTAGCTGGAAGAATACTCCTGATGACTATCACTCCCTACCGATACAGAATCTCCGGGTACCTGCGGAAGAAAGGAAGAAACGGTGTCAAAGCTGCGCTGACTCCGCATTTGAGTCGTTGTGTTTGAGTCGTTACGGAAACGTTTACTCCTTCTTCCTGAGAACCACTGGCGTGTTTTGAACTTAGACATATAGAGTATTAGCTAAGTCTCGCACCCAAGTTGAAATCAGTTCAACTTTCGAGGGTACTAGCCAATCAGATTATTTTGGGGAATATTGAGGAATATTCTGATTGGCTAGTTTCGAACCAAGCCCAGTAGATAAAATCATATCCACTCCTTGCTGTCTTGAAAACCGAAAGTGAATTTAGGTCATTGTTCTTCAGTCTGACGTGATTCAGCGTTAGCCAATCGGCACAAACCTGAGAATTCCCTTAAGTAATGTGATTGGCTAGTTCCCTGAAAAGTTGAACTGATTTCAACTTGGGTGCGAGACTAGCTGGTACCAGAAACTGGCACCAGTATCGATTGCGAACGGCAGAAACCCAGCTAATTCTCGGTCTCAGAGCGTATTCCGGAACTGGATGGTACCGAGAATTAGTTAAAACCCGTTGTGAATGGGCCTTTAGAATTTATTGTTTCAAATTCGGCACTCCGGGTTTAAGAATACATGGAGAGATTACGGAAGTGAGCACGTTTGGAATTACAGGTACGACGGGTCCTTTAAGTTTGATCTGCCTGCGATGTATATGAGGTAACAGATTCAACAGAGACCTCACTGCCTGCCGCTTCATGGTAGAAACACATTTTTGACAGGAATGTGAATGAGAGGAATCGGAATGGAAAGTAATACTTGTCCTAAATATTCCATGGACCCAAGTTCACTTTGAAACATATATTCAAATAATGCGGATAACGGATACATCGGCTACGATGCTTCAGCAACGATAGTTCGGCCCTTCTTGGCAAGGGTCCTCGTCAGACTGTCAACCTTCAGGGTCAACGTCGGGAAAGGAAGCAAACCTGCAATAAATAACTGAAGCTTCTACCGACTATAAATATCTTATTCGGTCAAATTACTTTAATTACCACTGTATGGAAAAAACTGGTCCTAGACGTTCCCAGACGTTGATGGGCCGAAATATCGTTGCTAAAGCACCATAGCAGACGTAGCCGTTATATGCATTATCTGAAAATGGTTGTCCTCTTTGCGGTTGCATAGAAGAAGAAATTGGTAATTTTAAGTCGGTGTCAGGAGCTTTTGGAAATTCTTAGGGGGATTTTCGGTGGGGATATCCCTGTACTTGCTGTAATTCTGAATCGCACTTCCGCCCAGTTGATAAGCAAGACTTTGTAGAGTAATAGATAGAACGTTAGGAGTTAGAACGCTTTTTGTCGATTAGTTTCAGGAATGTTTGCGCGTGCACCTTAGTTATGGTTTAAATTTTTAATGCAACAAATGCCGGTACCTTTTTTCTTTCGTTCTAGAGCGCCGTTTTTCAGTTCTTACAAGATATCATTTTAACTACTAGATTCAGGGGAGAAACTAAGTAGTTTAGCGGGCAGTGGTTCTGACGGTTCCTCACTCTATTACTGAGCCTTAGTGTTCATAGCTCCTAGTATAACTCCTTTTTTCGACAACCCTAAAACCCGTGTTTCAAGATGATAAGATATAGTGCACACACCAAAAATGCTTACATGTTTACAGTTGACTTAGCGAAACCTCAGCAGAAAAACACAGTCAGTAGCGTTTTTGTCTTCGAGTGAGAATACTCTGTAACAGGTTGTTTGCGGAGTCTATGACCGTTTCGTGTAACCGCTGGAGGGAATACTCATTTGAAAAGGGTTTGGGAGTTTGGGGATCCAGGGGCACGCAGTGCTGCCTACACAGTGGCGCCACGCATTGGGTGGGGGTCGAAAAAGAAACAGGCACGAGGCGCGGAAAAATCGTCATTTTTTTCTTGAAAAACAGTCTATTTTTCTTAAAGTTTGACTGAAAAGCCAAAATTTGTGTCTCATTCAATTGAATACACTTACTTATTTGGATTCTGCAAAGGTTTTCTTTTTTTTTCAACTATCTGCTCTAGTTGTGACGTTCAGAATATCTGCGCCCGTCCCCACAACGAAGATTCTATTATGACACGGGATTTTAATATCACCACAACGAGGCTTTTCAGTGGGCAGTGGTGATACTGGAGAAGATTGCTTAGTGCCTGAACAAAAAAAATCATAAATCTTTCTCGTATGGCATACAACAAAAATACAAGCGTGTCGAGGTACCACAAATCACACGGAAATTCCTCTATTTGAAAATAGATTTTCGTGAATAGCGGAAGAACGAAGTAACGCATTTTCAGCCGGTCTTCAAGCCAAATTTAGTGAATGAGTTTAATTAGCAGGCCCGTATCCAGGAATTTATTTCGGGGGGGGGGGGGGTTGCCTTTCGGGGTGGGTTTTGCCTGCCGGTCGGACAAATAAGTACAAAAAAGACATAAATCAGAGGAAAACGCCTATACAAATGAGTATTTTTTTATGTTGCGGTGGGTTTCAACCCCCTAACCCCCCCCCCCCCTGGATACGGCTTTGGTAATTAGATTGTCATATCCCAGCCCTCTTCGGTTAACTAAGAAAAAGCCGAATTTTCTTGAAAAAATAAACAGTCAGTAAAAATCGCCATATGCCTTGACCCGCCCCCCTCCCCCCCCCCCTCTCCCCCCCCCCAAAAAAAAAACATTTTAGAGTAGTAACGCCTCTGCTGATAACTCATCAAAAGAAAACTTGAAAAGACGTAGTACAGTGGAAAAAAAGGAACATACATTAGACTTAGACGAAACAAGCAGATTTTTTACAACGAAACACATTCTGCCCTTTATGGAAGTTGCTCAGTACACACGTCTGCAGTAAGCTCAGCTAACTTGTAAGTGCAGTAACCTGCCTCCTGCCTGCATTTCTGTCCTCATGTTCCTCTTCCCAGGGGCGTCACTAAGGGGGGGGGGGGGGCTCCCCCCCTCAGTGACGGGCGAAGCCAGGCGAAAAGTAAATAAAATTGTGCATGCTTTTGTCAGGCATCGGTCGACTCGCCGGCACATCGGGTTCTTTTTACACGCAAGAATTGAAATCCTGCAAAAATTTGTCGGGCAAAATACTGAGGAAATCAAATTCTGCATGCTTTTGTCGTGCCTCGGTAGTCGGCACATCGGGTTCTTTTTATACATAAGGAATCTAGAAGAAATAAACTTTGTATGCTTTTGTCGGGCGTCGGTCGATTCGTCGGCACATCGGGTTCTACTTATACTTAAATCAAATTTTGCAAACAATGTCGGGCGCACTCGGGAAGTTCAAGTCTCATCGGCACAAGGGGTTATTTTTACACGTAAGAAATCAAGTTCTGTACAGTCTAGTCGAGCAAAACACAGACAAAATCAAATGCTCGATGGTTTTGCCGGGCGTCGGTATTCTCGCGGCACATCGGGTTCTTTGTACAAGAAAAAAAAAAAATCAAATTCTTGAATTCTTATCAGGCATATGCCGAAAGTTCAAGTCTCGTCGGTGCGCCGGCTTCTATTTACACGTAAACAAAATATAGTTCCTTACAGTCTTGTCGGGCAAAACACAGAAGAAATCCAATTCTGAATGCTTTTTTCGGGGGTCGGTATTCTTGTGGGGGTCTTGGGGTCATGGGGTCGTTTTATAAGTAAGAAGTCAAATTCTGCAAATATTTGTCGGGCGCAAATTTTTTCGGAAAAAAATACAGATTTCAAAAATTTTCGCCGGCGTTGCTTAGTTCAACTGGGGTACAGTCGTTGGAAGCTTCGCTTTTTAGCGAAAGCCAAAACGAAAAGCCGAATATTTGAATTTAAATTTATGAATTTAGATTAAAGGAACAATCTCAACTGATGCATTACAGTCAGTTTTACACAAAATTTCGCCTGTGGCGCATTTTGTTGTATTCTCTATCTGGAAGAACGGTGTATCATTTAGTTTTCGTTTTAGGACATAAATTCTAGGGGTTTGTAAAACGTTAGAAGCCAGAAACTGTATGGAACTATAACTTAATTTCTCCGGAAAAAAAGTAGATTTAAAAAATTTCGCCTGCGGCGCTTGGTTCATCTTGTCTTGGTACAGGCGTAAGAAGGACCGATTTTAGGGAAAGTTAAATGAACAGCATGTGAACTTTAAATACGAAATTATATCAAAGGAATAATCTCGAGTGATGCGTTACAGTTAATTTAAACAAAAATTTTCCTGCGGCACATTTTGTAGTATTCTTTGATTGGAAGAACGGTGTTCCATTTAATTTGCGTTTTAGGATTCAAATGCGTGGGGGTCCGAAACACATTAAAAGCTAGAACTTGTATGTAGGTATAGCCAAATTCTTCAAGAAAAAAGGCAGATTTATAAAATTTCACTTGCGGCGCTTAGTTTAACTTCTTGGTACGATCGTTGGAAGCTTCGCTTTTTAGAGAAAACTAAAATGAAAAGCCAAGTATGTGAACTTTAATATACGAAATTACATCAAAGGAATAATCTCTACGGATGCATCTTAGTTAGTTTTACACGGGTTATTTTCGGTGCTGGCGGGAAATAGGCGCGTTTTGTCGGCACAAACCGGACGTTCCCCCCCCCCCCCCCCCAAACGTAAAAGGCTAGTGACGCCCCTGCATCTACCTCATTTTCTAGACTCTTTCTGGGACATTAACTCAATCAGATACAATAAAAATTAGAATGGCTTATTTTCGAATATAATAATAATAACAATTGTATTCAAAGCCAAAGACCATATACAAGAAAATACATATAAAAAAACAAAACAAAATAACTTTACATTAGTTATAACTCCGCCATCGCTCTCTCGAAATTTCCCCACACCATCAACAACTCTGCAAAACTTTACATATAATGCTTGGCGTTTTGCTCCTTAAGATGTTAGGAAGTAACATAACCTCACCCCCAATACTCCCCTTCTTAACCCCGAAAGCTCTGTACACCGGCACGGAACACGGACCAAATCATCAACTCCATTACCAGATAGACGGCAAGCACAACCGAATCGCTGGTCTTCATCTTTTCTCTTCAAAAAATAACTACGTCTAGTCACTGATAGACAGCTTGCCCGCAACTGGATCCAATACCGCAAATATAACCGGGACAAATTTAACTTAAAATTTACCTCTTCACCACATACTTCTTTTACTTGTCTATAATATTTCAATGTCCCTGACCTACTTACCATCCCCTCCCGTTTTTGGATTTCTTGGTCTTTTAGCATTCTAATTGCTATTGCCAGGAGATCTTGCATACCTAAACTTGGGCCAAGGCCTTTATTCCGTACATACGCTAGGCCTAATTCCTACAGTAGACTCTTAACTTTAAAAGGCCAAGTTCTCTTTCTTCCTATCTTTAATAATTCCATGTAAACCGCTTTTAAAAGCCTATTATCAGGCAGTGAACTTTACCCAAAACCTCCGTTACATTCAAACTGAACAAGAACGGAGTAAATGGAAGAAAAAGAAATAAAGAACAAAAGAGAGAAACGATAAAATGTATACAGCACTAAGGAAGGAAGGAAGGAATTTATTTCTTCAACATTTCTACAACATAGTGAACATATTCTTAAAACCAATGGCCCGTCTCAATATGTGACGACAGGTCACCTGTGCAAGACGGACATCAAATTATCAAGATCTATTGATCATTTTTTTTTTTTTTTTTTTAATACACTTAGTGAGACCTTAACTCACTCCAAATCAGCTTTCTTCACTCGAACACCCCTAGCCTACCCAATTCCCATTCCCCTCCCCAATCCTGCCCCAATCTTCATTAAACAACCAACTCAATTACCCAACAAATATTTTTTTAATCTATTCTTAAACAATAAATGATATTAGACTCCCTAATGCTTGCCAGTAGATTATTCCAAACAATCACACCACTATTTATAATTATAAATGACGCTCTACTACTCTTACGCGGCTCACTAACAAGTCTATCATTATTCCTCGTATCATAATCATGGTAATCTGAATTCAGACTAAAAAAAATTACTAAAATACGACGGAGAAAATTTATTTAATACACTATACACAAAATTACCAATTTGCTGATCTCTTACATGTTTAACTTTCAACACATTGAAACCTCGATAACAATCTTCTGTATGGCGACAATTTTTTAACTCACCCGAAACACGGAGAGCTTTATTTTGCAGAATTTCAACACGTTTAAAATTAGAATTGAAGTTACTGGCATACACAGAACATCCATATATTAAATATGGATGAACAATTGAAAAATAAATGTCTCTCAATGCCATTACCGGTAGAATGTTTTTGAATCGGCGCATTACACCGACGCCTCTCGCCATTTTTGTTGCAATAATGTCACTGTTTTTTTTCCAATTAAAATTTAAATCAAGATTGAAACCAAGATATTTACAAGCATAAACTTGGTTAACCGGGAAATTTCCAAGTAAAACGTGTTGTTGATCATTTATAATTCGTTCAAGTCTACTAAATAAAAAACTACAGATACAGTAAAACACAAAAGGCGAGTAAATCAGTGGTCATCCATTGGCCACAAAGTACTACTAACCACGGGTGTGCGGCCGTTCCAAGAACCTTCTGGACTAGCTTATCTACAGCCTCGTCGGGTTCTACCAGAATTTTCTTGTTAGGTACCTATTGCGTGTCCACGGTGGCATTTTTAGCAGATATTTTAGGTAACAAAAATAAAGCGACCGGACTCGAGACTGCTCGGTAGTCGTGAATAGTTTCCAAAACGGAGCCAGATATAAAACGTGGGGTAGCGCCACAGCGCTGAATTGACTTAGTACTGCAGAGCTGGATCGAATGTCGAAAGTTCCTCATTCGGGTACTGCCTTGGACAAGGAACGGAAGATTGCGGGAGAGATACAGCTTGCCGTATCCTCTTGGTGCTGCGGATAAACTTTTTTTCTAAAATGTCATAAAATCCTTCGAACCACCCTTGGAACCAATTTTTTGTTCTAGTTCTGGTTCTGTTGTTGTTGTTCCTTCTTTCTATTTTTTGGTTCATTATTAAGCTAATCTCTCATAAGTTAGTTTCGTGTTGTTATTTGTATGGTATTATGTATTTCCCTATATTATTTTTTTCTCTTTTTTGTATTGATACTCCGTGTCTGATGGGCTTATAAATAATTTTATTATGATTATTATCGCCGGATTATTGATTGTCGGATTATTGATTATCGTCGGATTATTGACCCCGCACTAGTCTGGAGAATTGAAAAAAGAGCTCGAAGACGAGCTGCCAGAAATTTGTGTGATTACTCATTAACCCGTATTGTCTATGGTGACTTATTCACCATTTAGACAGCACGGGTAGATGTTATGTTTTATTTAGGTATGTGTGTTATATTCAATTCTTTTTCTTCTTTTGTTTTTTTGGGATCCCAAAACGTAAGTGGAGGGATACCTATGACATCGCAAAAGTTGTCCGTCTGTCCGTCCGTCCGTCCGTCCGTCTGTAAGCACGATAACTCTCGAAGGGAATGAGATATTTTGATGAAACTTGGTGAGAAGGTTCGTTGGGTCGTCGGACCAGTCAAGTTCGTAGATGGGCTTTGTAGCTCTACATTTAGGGGTGGGGGAGGGGATTGAAATTAAGGGACAAACAAAATATTTTGAAACAGCTAATGTGATAGTCGATTATGGGGTAAGAAGACATGCTGAACACGATGGTGAAAACCATTTTGTCATCGGACAAGTAGTTCGCCCGGAATCCGGCCAAAACCGGAAAGTTTGTTGAAAGTAAAAGTTTTATTTGAAGTTGATTAGATGTTCGATTTAGGGGTAGGAGGACATGCTGAAGACGATGGTGAAAATTATTTTCTCGACGGACAAGTATTTCGCCCGGAATCCGGCCCAAACCGGAAAGTTTGTTGAAAGTAAAAGTTTTATTTGAAATTGATTAGATGTTCGATTTAGGGGTAGGAAGACATGCTGAAGACGATGGTGAAAACTATCTTCTCGACGGACAAGTATTTCGACCGGAATCCGGTCCAAACCGGAAAGTTTGTCAAAATTAAAAGTTTAATTTGGAGTTGATTGGATGTTCGATTTATGGCAAGAAGACATGCTGAACACTTATGTGAAAACAAGTTTCTACCCGGACATGTAGTTCGTCCGGAATCCGGCCAAAACCGGAAAACTGTTGGAAGTCAAAGTTTTATTTCTAGTTGATTAGATAAGCGATTTAGGGGTAAGAAGAGATGTTGAGTCCCTGTGTGACAATCGTATTTTACCCGGACATATAGTTCGACCGGAATCCGGCTGGAATCGGAAAATTTGTTATAAGCTAAATTTCTATTTGAAGTTGATTAGATGTTCATTACTGGGGAAAGAAGATACCCTGATTTCGTCTTTGAGCTTTCTTTTTTCGCCGGACAAGTAGTTCTGGAGTTCGGACGGAACCGGGAAATTGGCAGAAGTGGCAGGAAGTTTTCGTCAAAACAGATATGACTTATAGGGGTAAACACACATGCTGAATCCAAATCTGAACTTGGTTTTCTCAGGTGATTAGCTATTTGGCCTTAATCTGTTTCTGAATTTTAATTGTAAAAATGTTCAAGGAGTCTGGCGAAGACTGGATCTGGCTAAGACAAGACCCAGTTGTCTGGATCAGATATTGAATTTTTGGGATCCCATCGAAACCTTTGGTCTTGTTTCTTTCATATGTACTCGTGTTTTTCACTTTGTTGTTCACGGGCAAAAAAGTTAAATAAAATAAAATAATTTTTTTTTTATTATTATACATGTCTTCTTTTCCATTGAAAGAAACCAGAATTATTTTGGCATTCTTCTCTAGTTCCACACGGTTCAGATTTTTCGACCTCGTAAGGGGAGTGCAGTCCTCGGTGCAGTCCCTTCTGTCTGCATTTCTAACATCTGACCTGTCTTCTCTTGTAGCAATGCAGGTGGAAGACGAAAGGAAAAATATTTGGAAGTCATTTAGAGAAAAGTATTGAAAAAGGTAGACAGTGTTCAAATTTAATTTTAAGAAGTCATTTGAGAGAAATTAAGAATATTAAAATTCAAAAGGAGATATTTAGAAGTAAGGTAGCTTCAGTTATGCATTACGGGTCTGAGGTGTGGGGACATGAGAAAGGTGAAAAAATAGAGACAATTCAGTTAGGTTATTTTAAGAAATGGTTAGGACTAAGTAAGTATACGAACAGTTTAGTAGTGAGAGGGGAATTAGGTTTATTCTCTTTAAGAAATGCTAGGCTAGTAAATATGATAAGATTTTGGGAGAGAGTGATACATATGCCAAGAATAAGATTACTAAAATCAGCGTACCTGGAGGCTCTGAAGGATGATTCACCAAAAGCGTGGCCGCGGTTAATCAGACAAATTTTGCAGGATTGTGGTATGGATGAGTATTGGAATGGGGGGCTAGGGACAGATATGGAGGTTGGAGAATTAGGAAAAATGGTGAGTATCAGGTTAAAAGACCAAGAGATCCAAACTTGGCAATTTCAGAAGGGCATTCCAGTGTCCCTGCGTTTCTTCGAGGCGGCCAAAGAGACTTGGGGCGAGGGAATTATGTTTAAAGCAGGGTTAAGTAAGGAGGATATTAAGCATATTATTGAGATGAGGGCTGATAGTTTACCACTTGGGGCAAGGAGAAAGTATATTGGTAAAGTAAACGAGAGAATTGGTCCTTACTTCTGTCCTATGTGTGGTCATGAGGACGAAAGCGTAGTACATTTGATGTGTGATTGTGTGGAATTGAATGAATGGAGAAAGGAGGTATTTGGTGAGAGAGTGTTTAATGAAGAATGGATGGTAAGGATGATGAAGGATGAGTGTTTTGCTACTGTAAAAATACTTGGTCGTTTCTTGAGGCTTGCGATGGAGCATAGAAGGAGATTTTTAGAATAGGAGCTGCGTGTTATCTATGTAAGTGAGTGCGTTTCTTAGAATTTTTGTTGCCATGGCCCTCGGGCTTTTTTGGTAAATTATATTCTATTCTATATTCTATTCTAACGAGTTTATGCTGCGAACAGACGACCAGTTTTTCCCGGCCGGATTTTACTCACATTAATTACGAAGTTGGAAAAATTTCAATTTCTCTGTACGAAATTATGATGGTGCCGAAAATCTGTCAGGAATTCCAATCCACTAACCGTGATCTTCTGTCCAGAGCATAAGAAGTCCGTCATTACCACACTTCTAGGCAAAGGTAAATAAGACTTGGGCCAGGTGGTTTTTTGGAAGGCGGGACTAGATAGAGGAGAAAAAAGATTAATGAGAAGAGATGAGGGCAGGAGGGGGGGGGGGAGGGTACGCCTACCCCTCGGTCCATAAAATATGTGTGTGTACAAATTTGGAAATTTGGTCCTTTCTGCGCTAGTGTGGTGACTCGAATTAAAATCTGTCCTATCGGGTGTATGATGCAAGGGACTGTCGGGGTTAAAAGTAGGACGTGTTTAATGAAATTCGGGAGAGGGAATGGGTGGAAGTAAAAATGAGAAGTGTTTTTATCTTCAGATTAAAGAGTTTTGAGAAGTTCCTGAATCAAACTTTTTACGAAATGATGTAGATGTATGACATGATTTTTTTGCGTTTTCTATTTTGTCTGGGGTCGGTTTTATATGTATTCGAACATGGCCCACGGGCAGGTCCGTATACAGGTATTTATTGGGGGGGGGGGGGGGGGTACTCGCCCGCGGGTGGGCCAGAAAGCACTAAAAAGACGTAGATCAGAGGTTAGTCTTAGATGTTAGTGCTTCTTGTCACTTCTGATTTTTGGACTATAACCTATGTAGCCTTTCGCTGGTGGACTCGCCCATCTCTGACAGACGTACATATCCGTTTAAACAGGGACCCATAAATATCCTGTAATGACTCACCATTCAGGGTGCTTGTGAATAAGAGATTTCTGATGCGCTCTTGACCGAGCGTCAGATAGTTCGAGAAATACTCACGGGGATAAAATACCCGACTATCCAGATAGACAGAATTTTTCGCAGCTGTTGTGCTGAACTAGGAATATTTCTCTGTAATGGAACAGTATCCTGGATCTTTTGTCCTAGCTTAGGTACAGCTGGTAGCATGCTGAATAATCCTGACTTGTGCCAACAAATTTTGTCTATCTGAGCAAGAACGCCGATTCGACCCAAGCGGAATTTTTGGAAACGAGGTGAGGCTCGGGCAACATATCAACATAGAAGCATAGGAAATGACAAGCCCCCTGAATGGCGAGTCATTACAGGAAATTCATGGGTCCCTGGTTTAACGCAACATCAGTGGTGCCATTCCAGTAAAACTTGGAGGGGGAGGGGGGGGAAAGATAGATTTTGAGCCATAATCCGAAGATTGTGACCCATTTTCACTTTAATTACTCTTTTGAGGTGAGTTGAAGCTTTCGAGTGTACCTAACTCACTTCTTTGCACTTTGCCTTACAAGACCTTATTTAGCGGCGAAAAAAGTAGATCCAAGGAGGACACCCCTGACCCTACTCGATAACAGCGTTGATTTACAAACTTCTTGAACAACCGAAGAACAAAGTTTTGACAACGAAGATTTTAATGCTATGCCAAGCCATCCTAGAGAGTCTGTAGGTTTGACGACGAACGATTCAAGAGTCCGCCTTCCGGCCAAGTGCCATATACGCATCACTTTTCCGTCGGTCGGTCATCCACTGTTTTCGAGTTAGGGTACTTCCAGATATGCTATGATGATGAAACTTGGCAGTCATATTAGGGACTCGGCCAAACTAACTTGGAAATAGTCACTTCCCCAATCCGACCATCATTGGGGGAGGGCGAGGAGGCAGATTGCGGAATTTAGTGGAATCATAACTTTTGGACGGGTGATCGGATCCTAATAAGACGTGGGGAATCTTGTCACACGCTTAAAGTACAGCGATCGGGATGAAACTTGCTAGGAAGAACAAGCACATCTCGTAGGTACATCAGTGACAGAACCGGACCGGAAAATCTTGAAATACTTTTGAAAAAAATACTTTTGAGCAAAATATACATTTTAATCATCCCGATGAGGCAATCATAGTTTTTGCCCCTAGCGCCCTTAAAGTGCGTATCATCACAGCCAAGCGCAAGAATAAAATACTTTTTTACCACAATCCATTCTGTTGATTTCAAAGGTCCCATGGTGATCTTTATCTCGAGGCTTTTGCTTACAAATTTTCACAACAAACGCATGAATTGGCAAATTCCTCCTTTCATCCTGCTACCAAGCAGTGCAAGTGCCATAAGAGCTTCTAGCTCTTGTTTACTTACTCACTATAATCAGTCTCTGGTTAGTCCGCGCAAAGATAAGATAAAATATAAAACAAGGTACCATTAGTGAGTGTACGTGTGTGTAGGTCTGCTTCTATGAATCACCTTGGTTTTGTTTTTTGCCTGTACAGTCAAATGGGAATTATAGATTAAAAACTTAATTTCTACGAAGATTCAAGTGCTTCGCGTATCTTTCGATAGCAAAATAAAACAACCACATTCGTTTTATGTCGTCTGGTCTTTACTTTGTATGTTGCTTCTTTTTTGAAGGGGGGGGGGGGGCGGGACTTCTTCGGGCTGTCCTTAAAGTAAAGCAAAACTTCTGTCGCCGTAATTTTGCCGTTTGAGGATGTAGCTGAGTAAAAAGAGTAAAGATAACAATAAATAGAGTGTGTCGCTGTAATCTGACGTTTATTTTAGCTACTTATGGAACTACTTATGGCATTTGCCTTTTCGTGGATTTGTTCTGACCATTTGTAAGCAACACCCTTGACACAAGAATGATCATGGACCCTTGGGGATCACGAGAATGAGTTTTTTTTTTTTTCGGTTTAGGGACGCACTTTAAGGATGTTAGAAACTAATTTTTAAGCAAACCTTTGTGGAAAAGTGATCATGGGCTCACGGGGATCGTGAAATGGATACTTACACTTAAAAGTATCTTTTGTACTGCGCGATTGAGATGAGTGCTTTAAGGGATGGTTGGATATGGGAAGTGACAATTTCTAAGCCAATCTTGTCAAGTTTCAAGTCAAGTTTGATCGTCTTAGGACATCTGGAAGTGCCTTAACTCGCGATAACCGTGATTCCGGACCCCCCCCCCCCCACACACAACTTCCACGCAGTGCCCAAATCCCGTCCGGTTCTGTTTGAGACACGAGGTCTTTCCAAATCTCAAGTTTCATTAAGATCCAATCACCTATCAGAAAGTTATATAAATGACTCAACATTCCGGATTCTCCATCCTTCCACCCCCCCCCCCCCACCCCCCCACCCCACGATGGTCGGATCAGGGAACTGACTATTTATAAGCCGATCTTGTCAAGTCTCTAATGTTCAAGCAAATGTTCATCGTCCTAGCACTTCTAGAAGTACCTTAAAACGCGATCACCGGAATTTTGGACCCCCCCCCCCTAACTCCCCCCATGTGACCAAATCCGGTCCGGTTCTGTCACTGATGTATCTAGGGCTTATGCTTGTTCTTCCCACACGTTTCATCCCAATCGCTCCACTCCAAGCGTGTCACAACGTATCCAGTTCCCCCCTCCGGATCCCCCCCAACATTCATCGGAACCGGTCCAGACTTGAAATGGAACATCTGAGTCTTTCCAAATATAAAGTTTCATTAAGATCGGACAACCCGTTCGAAAGTTGAACATGCCTCAAGATTCCGGATTCTCCCTCCCTCCACTCACCCACGGTGGTCGGATCGGGGAAGTGACTATTTCCAAGTTAGTTTGATCGGGTCCCGGATATGCCTGCCAAGTTTCATCGTCCTAGAACTTCTGGAGTACCCTAACTCGAGAACAGTGGACCGACACCCGATGAAAAATTTATCTCAGAATAGTAGTATGAAGTTGTACGAAAATGTAGCATGGAGTACTAACTGATGATACTACATGCTTCTACTTCAAGGCTACCTTGTTACTTCATTCTATTGCATGCTACTATTAGCAAGACTGGATGCTTCTAGAGCAAGACAGGATGCTACTGGATACTACTATTTAAGATTGGCCCAGTCTGAGGCACATTAAACGATAGTACTCTTTACTATTACGTATCACTAGATGTAACTTTTTCGTACAACTATCATACAACTACGCAGGCTACAGATTTTTCATCGGGCAGATCGAAAAGTGATCGGTATATTATATGGTACTTGAGCGAAGCTCCAAGTGCCATAAAAACAACGCAGGTACTACTGTGAGTTCGCTACTGGCCTTTTGTTCATTTGCGTGATGGTCAAGACAACCTTCAGACACTTAGCATTTGTAAGATAAGATACTTGGTGTGCATTGGGATTTAAATTTATCAGAAGGAACTGTGTCGGCGCATCTTCGGTAACTGTAATTGAAGTGTAATTTGTGCCATTTTAGACAGTTGTGAGAATGGACTTCATCAGGACTAACGTGATTCCTTACTGGAGAAGTATTTTAGTGATTTTGATACCATTGGCTTTGTTACCCATTCCGGTCGTTATTCAGACCACGGTAAGTTTTCCGACTTTTTTCTGAAATATTTCTGTGTTCCGGAAAGTTGACCGGAACTATCTACCGTACTCGTACCGACTAAAAGTTACCACTGCCCTCCCAGCCTGTAGGAAAGGGTATAATGGTTGGTAGGAGTGATGGTTGGAGGTTGGGTTACCCCCGGGACATGTGTCATGTATGGGCTGAGTTAGGACAATCTAGTTACCCATCACTGATTCAGTTAAACAGACTTGAAGCCCTGATTAACAAGAGATGTAATCTCATATGGCACTTGCAAGCAGATGTAGTACGTAATTAGTGTAGTAAAATTAAGAGCTGGAAGTTTGACCTATGGTTTCGCTTTAAAATAAAAATAGGTGAGAGAAAGAAAAGAAAACAAGGAGGAAAACAAAAACTGGCAGGGCTCTGTCAGATTCAGTAATAGTCTATAAAGTATTTTTTTTCACTTTTCCGGTTAAGATGCGCCAAACTTTCAAGGCTGGGTCAGAGAATGGAAGTGATGGTCAAAAGTTTTTTTTTCACTTTTCGCTTAAGATGCGCGCTTTAAGGGTGCTAAAAATTAAATTTCCAAGCAAAACCCTTGAGGCAAAAAGGATCATGTACACATGGCGATTTTGAAAAAGTGAATTTTACTTAAAAGTATTCTTCGTATTTTGCGGTTAAGATGAGCTCTTTAAGGAATGGTCGGACCCAATGATGTAAAGTTCCTAATGCTTCAGCAAAGTTTTATCGTCCTAGCACATTTGGAAGTACCTTAACTCACGATCACCGGAATTCTGATACACCTCCCTACAGCCCCCCCCCCTCGGTACCCTAATCCGTTCCGATTCTGTCACTGCTGCACGTAGGACTTGTGCCTGAACTTCCCACCAAGTTTCATCCTGATCGCTCCACTCTCTGCATGTCACAAGATTTCCAGTTCCCCCCCCCCCCCCCCCCCCCAGTTCGTCAGATCCGGTCCGGAAAGATCCGATAACCCGTTCGAAAGTTATACATGCCACTAATTTCCGGTTTCCGCCGTCTCCAAATATTGCAGCACAACTCTTACTAGAAATGATCTTTGCACGATGAAATGACTTAGAACTGTCGTTTTCGAAAATACCATTGCTTTCCACGTTAAATTAGCGGTTTTCTTGTTAGAGCGTGTCGACTATATCCAGCCGTCCCGCTCTCCGACGCGGCGGCTGGACGCAAAATATTTGAACCCCACGATGGTCGGATCTTGCCTACCAAGTTTAATCGTCCCAGCCCACCTGAAAGTACATCAGCTACGAATCACCAGAATTCCGGAACCCCCCTCCAGCTCCCCCACAGTGTCCGAATCCGGTCCAGTTCTGTCAGTTATTTATCTAGAGCATGTGCTTGTTCTTCCCACCAAGTTTCATCCCGATCGCTCCACTCTGAGAGTTCCACAAGATTCCCAGCTCCCCCACCCCCAGATTCATCGGATCCGGTCCGGACTTAAGATTTGACATCTGAGACACGAAGTTTTTACACGTATCAAGTTTCATTCAGATCTGATCAAAGTTATTATGCAATAATAATTCATCAAAGAAAGTTATGCATGCCCCTATTTTCTGGATTCCGCAACCTCTCCCTCCTCCCCCCCCCCCCCCCATGATGGTCGGATTGGGCGAATGACTATTTCCAAGCTAGTTTGGTCGGATCCCTAATATACTTGCCAAGTTTCATTGTCCTAGTACTTCTGGAAGTACCCTAACTCGGGAAGAGTGGACCGACAGATCGAAAAGTGATCGGTATATGCCGTATATGGCACTTCAGCGAAGCTGCAAGTGCACTAAAAATCCGTTACTTTGTCGCTCCGCCATTCGCGAATAATCGATTTTTGGGTACTGGCCTTTCCCTGTCTGATTTGTGGTACCTCTATGCGGCTGTACCTGTGTTGTATACCCGGGCCATATTCAGTGTCATCCGGACGTAACTTGGTTCGATAATTGGGTCATTAACCATTCTTTACGTTTCATTCTGGTCACAATTGCAACAAAGACATTGAAGATATACTACCACCATCATCACCCACGGGTAAACAATAAGTCAGTGATTGCATGGTCTGTGATTGGTGGAAAGCCACGTTTCAAAATGGCGGAGATGGATTTTTCCATCTGGAATATTTTTCTTTTCAGCGACATTTCTTCCCTATTTTCACCGTAACATAGTCTTATTACCAGGTGTGACTATAGTCAGGACCGGACACTAGGCCTATGCTTGGCGAAAAAAAAATGTGTTGGGACATTGAGCATTCATCACTAAGCTCACCGCGGGCCGCTGAAAAGCCGTATTTCTGTTGAGATTTTCCGCGTCATAAGGCGTTTTTAGCCGTTCTTCTTTTTATCAACTGTGTTGACCCATTGTTGACCAACAAACTACTGTTGTCCGCCAAAATGTCCCTGTTGATCAACAATGGTGAATCTTCGCCAGAGAGCTCTGTTTGAAAAATCTGGTTGATTACTCCACAAATTGACCAACAGACTTGATGAACAACACTTTCAGTTGTTGGTCATTTTGACCAAAAATGTTAGCCACAGAGGTTTCTGTTGGTCGCTAGAACTCACTGTTGATCATCAATGGCTCAATGAATGAATGAATTTATTCCCAATAAAGCCCAAGGGTCATGGCGGGAAACATAATACAATAACAAAACACAAAATATCATACACTCCAAAAACAAACCAAAAATCAACTTCTATAAAAAATAGTTCACGGTGGGTCATAGCTAGCTTCAGGAATCTACCCAGCCTTCGGAGCTCACCAAAACCACTTACTTCCCATACTTGAAACCAAATCCCCAAATCCCCTATAGTAGAACTTTGCGTTGCGAGAACGGCCGTCGTAGAGCATATCGTGAAAAATATAAAAGAAAAAGCCCAAGTAATTCAGTGTGGTCAGTTAACTGATACAAATACAAATTGGCTTTTCAGTTAAACTTTAAAGGACAACTTTTACTAAAAATTACCTTTTCCCTATGAAATGAATCATAAAAATCCTTTTTAGAAATACCGTTATTTTCCACCTAAAACTAGCGATTCTCTTGTTAGCGCTTGTCGACTATATCTAGCCTTCCTGCTCTCCGACGCGGCGGCTGGGCGCAGAAGATTTGAAAACTGAACGTGCCTTGGTCAAAAAGTGGGAAAACTAAGCAAATAAAAGAAGTAATAAATATAAGATTATCGTATCCTTATGTGTGAAAGAGTTGTCAACGGACGTTGAAGATTCCGAAAAATGTGTCGTTGGGTGACGAGAAAACTCGGAAGGCCGAAAAAGCGCAAAAAATTCGTAGTTACAAAACGAAATAATGGAGAAAGGTGGGGATTGTAGAAGCTTATAATTCCATATGGGAGCTAAGTATATTGCAAAAAGCAGAATAAGCAAGAGGGGTCCTTTAAAGAAACGAACACACAATGGGAAATAAATTTATCATCATCATCTGTTATTCAAACAATGTTTACAACGGATACGTCAGCTATGATTCTTCATCAGCGATATTTCGGCCCTTCTTGGCAAGGGTCCTCGTCAGGCTGTCAATCCTCTGGTTCAACTTCGGGGAAGGAAACAAACCTGTAATCAAATTTGATTAGAGGTTTGTTTCCTTCCCTTGATTACAGGTATCCGTTGTAAACATTGTTTGAATAAATGTTTCAAAGTCAGCTTGGGCTAAAAGAATATTTATTATCATCATCATCATCACAGGTCATACAAAAGTTTTTTTCAAAAGAAATTTTTGCTGGAAGTAAATGTCCCATCCATAAAAAAAAATTTATCTGAAACATTAAAACTCCTTTTCCTTATTTAAACATTCAAACGGCACTATTATTGCCGTTAACTTCTTGTTTACGAGCTATTAAGCTCGGGCTAAATTTGTCCCTCGATGACTTTGGATTACGAAGTAACCCCAGGATACCCCGGGATAGCGTGGACTGTTCGCAAACGCCAGCTAAATCCTGAGAGCTCGCGAGGGGTCTTTTCTTATGAAAATAAATCACCCACTGATTTATTATAATAAATAGGAAGGATTGGAAATTATTTTGTTTTTTCACTACTAGTAATAGTAGGCTATCCCCATTGGCGAATAACTTTTCTGTAATTAGATAAATTAGATCTGTTCCACGTTTATTTTCAAGTTTCTTTGTTCTTTTCATCGGTAGCGCCATAAAACCTTGGGGGGGGGGACGACTAATTTTGAGCGCAAGTCTCAGGTTTTCTTTTGGGTGTCAATTTAAAGTAATTTTCGGTATCCCTTAACATAAAGGCATTGCTATGCAATTTGCCTGTTGAATTTCGCGGCCAAAAACGTCAAAACGGTGGGAGATTTTGAATCTAGGAAAGGCCATATCCCCCCCCCCCCAATGGTACCCCTCATTGTTTTTATTTATCTGTTATAGATGCGGTAGTTACGTCTCACAGGTGTCATATCATTCCATCATTAACTAGAATTACCGCAGTAAACCGATTTGTAAACAATCTTTAATCCTTGAATTTCTGGGTCATGCAAAGATGCAGATAATCATAAAAAAATTCGAGTCCTCATTTGAATCCGGAGCATGGGCGATTGTGATTGGTCCAAAATGAGGTGTGTTGCAGGTGTGGCTCATTTACGAGAATATTTTCTTGTAATACCTAGATTATTCTTTACGGAGCATCTACAAACAAAATCATTAAAATTACATGAAAACTTGTTTGACGACTGTCATAGGGGATTTGGTTGATTTGTTTCCAAGACCTAGAATTTGTTTTAAAAATTAATGCGACTGGGATTTTTGTTGACAAAAGATTGTCATCACGAGCGAAAAGTACGTTCGAATTGCTCGTTCAAATTGAATGCCGTACAATAACAGATAATAACTAGTAAACCATAGGAAGTATCCATGAATTAGAAAAAACTTAAAGTATTGCACCACTAGACACTGTTTATTTACCAGTAACAAACAGTTACTTATTAGCTAATAATACATAGATGACACTTTGAACAAGGGACTTGTACCGTGACCAATAAATGGTTTATTGGTCACGGTACTAGTCCCTTGTGTAAAGTGCCATCTATGTATTAATATTAATTTCCGTGACATGGGGATGTGAACTGGTTAGATGAATTTGCCTTCTTCCGGGATCACTGTTCCTATGGCCGGCTTTTACCAGACTATAGTACTGGTTTGCGAACTCTATTCACAAGCCACTCGGTACCTCAAATGGTACGAGCGCCTGCCATGTAAATAGAGGGTCCTGAGTTCAAATCCCGGCTGAGGAGCATTTTTGTCTTTCAGTCACTACTTATAAAAAGTTACTTATTTTTCTTAGTATTCAAACCGAGACAGACCTTTGACGATAGTCATGTTGTTTAATCAAACATATCGAATCGGTCATAATGTCGTCAGGATCGGAGATATCGGGCAAAGTTTTTGGAAAGAACGGCCAAAATATCAAGAGAACTTCAATTTTGACTGCAAATTATATTTTACTACACCAGACTTCAAGCTGACTGGAAACATATATAAAAAAAGACAAAACCTGGAGACGTTTTGCCATGGGGACGTTTCGCCAGGGGACGTTTTGATCGGGGATGTTTCGCCAGGGGACGTTTTGTCGACAACCCTAAAAAAATGGCTGAAAACGGAAAGTCGGCTACGATCTTTCGGGTTTTCTTTGCAAGGTCCTCGTTAGGCTCTTGCTGGATAGGACCTAAAGTTGAACCCAATGTCCAACACTGATGTTAATGTGTCACTCGATTATGTCAGAGACGAGAAGGATATGCGTGGGTGCGGGCCCTTGTATAGACACGGCGGTACGTAGACACGTCAGTAAGCGGCAAAATCCAAGTTCAAGTTTTATTCAAGTTCAAGTTTTTATTTTTCAACATTCAGAAAATAAATAAATAAAAACAAAACTTTCGCGCTGGAGAAAAAACCTATGAGGGTTTGCACTCGCGCGAAAGTCCGCATAACTACTTACCTATATAAAGACAAAAAGAAAAAAGAAAGAAAAAAAAAATCCAATCTCTCTCACTCATCAATACTCAACTCCCCCTCCCCCCCATTCTTCCCTCCCAACCTCACCTTACCCCCCTGCCCACCCTTACCCCCCTGCCCACCCTTACCTCCCTAGCCCACCCTTCCTCCCCCAACTACCCTCCCACCCATGATAAAATGACGCTACATGGACGAAATTTTGACACTACGTGGACAAAGAAAACCGACACTGCAAAGACACGACGGTACATCGAACGTCGCTACGGAGACACAGCGGTACATAGAACGACACTATGTAGACACGGCGGTACATCGAACGAGAGTACGTAGACACGTCAGTAAGTGGACAAAATCCGGTGCTAAATGGACAAAATTCCCAACACTACTTGGGCAAAAAAAACTGACACCACGTGGACACGACGGTACATCGAACGAAACTAGAGAGACAGGCCGGAACGTCGAACGACACTACGGTGACACCCCAGTCCGTCGAAAGACACTACGTGGGCACGTCACTAAGAGGACAAAATCCGAAACTACGTCGAAAATAAAAAAGGGTATACGTGTCGGTACTGTCGTCTCCATGTGGTGTCGGTAAATGTACCGCCGTATCCACGTAGTGGTGGTTTTCATTCCGTCGTGTCGTTTTTTTCGTTTCGATGGACTGTCGCGTCTTCGTAGTGTCGTGCCTACGTAGGAACATCATCCCATATCCGTTGCTTAGAGGTAACACTGGCCTCCCTGTAAGATGACTATGAACTAGTATGAATTTGGCAACACACAGACGTTCACTAACGAACGCAGGCGCAGTGAACCAGCTATTATAAAAATGGGCCCATGATCTTCCTCGTATATTCAAACAGTGGCTGAGAACGGATAGTCATCTGCGATGCTTCGGCCGCGATATTCCGGCACTTCTTGGCAAGGGGCCTCGTCAGACCGTTGCTGCACTGTACAAAAAAGATCCTGCAGTACTTGCTACTGGGATTAATCGTGTCTCTACTGAGATAAAATCATCTCTAATTCGGGTTAATGTATGTATGTATGTATGTATGTATATTCTTTATAACCCGTTACATTCAAACTGAACAAGAACGGAATAAATGGAAGAAAAAGAAATAAAGAACAAAAGAGAGAACGACAAAATGTATACAACACTACAGATAAAGTAAAACACAAAGGGCGAGTTAATCAGCGGTCGTCCATTTGACACAACAAACTGGTAACCACGGGTGTGTGGTCGTTCCAAGAACTTTCTGGACTAGCTTATCTACAGCCTCGTTGGGTTCTATCAGGCTGAACTTTCTTATTAGGTACCTGGTGCGTGTCCACGGTGGCATTTTTAGCAAATATTTTAGGTAACGAAAAGTAGAGATAAGATGTATCCCAGTAGAGATAAGATGTATCGCAGTAGCAGATACTGCAGTTATCTTTAATCCTTACTCGGAGGAACTTCTTACATTGAGGGTATGTTCTGCCTTGCAGTCCTACAACTGCAGTCAAGTTGTAGTTAAAGAATAAGGCTTTTTTGACTGTACAACTAACCATGATGGATGCTTTGGTTTTGGCAAGTTTCTTTGAAGGCGTATTCTCGCCATTCCCCGAGGACTCGAATCCACTTGAGGAGTCATGTTACGTGACCTGAGGACTGATCAGTCCAAATCCAAAAAAAAGAAAAAAAAGGTTACGTGACCTGACAGCAAATGGCCGGTTATGAGCCCTAGCTATGTGATTTAGCTCTGTATATATTATTCACCTTCAAAGATTATAATTTTAGTGCATAGATTGTTGACGTCAAATCAACCAGTCGGCTTACTGCCCTTTCAAGATTTTAATGAAGAAACTAAATTGAAATTATTACTATTGATTATTAACATTCTCATAGGAAGCAAGATGTGGCTTCGTGGTCATGCTCATGGCCTTATACTGGATGACGGAAGCCCTACCCTTGGCCATCACCAGTCTCCTCCCCGTCGTCCTCCTCCCCCTAATGGGTATAATGAGCACTGGTGAAGTGTGTATTGCATATATGAAGGAGACAAATATGATGTTCATTGGTGGTCTTATCATGGCAATTGCCATTGAGCACTGTAACCTTCACAAAAGAATTGCATTAAGTGTGCTGCTTCTAGTTGGAGCGAGTCCCAGATGGTAAGTTTATAATAATAACTCATTTATTTACTTAATAGCATTTACAACTACTAGCTGCGGATCGTCAACATAACAAATTGCGAATCACGAACTGATTGATATTCTGACAGTTAAAAATTACGAATAAAATAAGGCACAAACGAAGATAAATACCTTTCGGTTGAGTTTATGGGGGTTGAAGAAGCTGTGGCTTGTCAGTGTTAGCTAGTTTTCCCCTTGTGTTCGGTCTGGTCTGGTCTGGAGTTTCGAAGTCTGGGAAAATAGTCCGGTGGTGGTCAGAAGTTAAACATTTTTTTCTAAAGTTGATCGTCAGTTGATGCCTCCTATCCGCAAGGGTCGGCAACTGAAGCTTGACCAGAGCATCCTCATAGAAAACATAATCCGGACCAAGCATCACTTTGCACGACCTCGAGTTTCTTACGTTTGGGGTTGGGGTATGGGAGGTGTCCAGGGCGTTCTTTAAAGGAGTGATCTGATACAGTTAATTGATTTCTCTTCATGGGAAGGTTAACTGGTCAAGATTGGTCTCTCTACTCTCTCTGATTGACAACACAGACTAACCAATGGGATTCGCTTTAAAGTGCCTGACCTCTGATCCTCTGATCTTACCGGACATATTTCGGCCCTTCTTGGCAAGGGTCCTCGTCAGGCTGTCAATCTTCTGGTTCAACTTCGGGGAAGGAAAACAAACCTGTAATAAAGAAACAGTTTTGTACGAAAAAGTTGCACGGAATACTATGTAATAGTAAAGAATACTATCATTTCATGTGCCTCAGACTGGTCCAATCTTATGAAGTAGTATCCAGTAGCATCCTATCTTGTTATAGTAGCACCCAGTCTTGCTAATAGTAGCATATAATAGTATGCAGTAACACGGTAGCCTTGAAGTAGAAGCATGCAGTAGCATCAGTTAGTAGTGCATGCTAATTTTTCGTACAACTCCATACTACTATTTTGAGATAATTTTTCATCGGGTTAGCCCCCTTAAAGTGCGTATCTTAAGTCCAAAGTGAAAAAAATCCTTTTGACGAAAATATACATTTTCGGGGTTCCAAAAAAAAAAAAAAGTTTGTTTCCTTCCCCGAAGTTGAACCAGAAGATTGACAGCCTGACGAGGACCCTTGCCAAGAAGGGCCGAAATATCGCTGATCAAAAATCATAGCTGACGTATCCGTTGTAAACATTGTTTGAATTAATGTTACAAGCTTGCAAGCTGGCTGTGCAAGCTTAGCTTTTGTTTTATTACTACATTGATTGTGTTGCGAGAGCAACACTTTGATTTTGTCCTCGTTTTTTTTTTTTCTAGACCTCATTCATTCTTTTATTTGTACTACATAGACTACATAACAAAAAATATAATGCTATAAACAAGACCCCCTGAAGCTCCGATTTCATTTTATTCCTGATAACTGGTAAGGGTCTGACCTGTGTGGTTTTTTACGGAAAGTGTGGACCTTAGGCCGGATTGATGAATATGACATTCAACTGGGAGGAGAAGCAAACGGTGAAGCGAAAACCTGGAAACGCTACTCTTTCTCAATGGGAATGTATGATTTGTTCCTTTAGTTCAATTTCTTTCTTGTTAAGTTTTTCTTACAGGAAAAATGTAACAGTGCAAACAGTTTCAAATATCGGTTTGCGGTAATCGATATATCCACTATCGGATTTTAAAATATCGATATTTCGATTTCGATATTCCTCAGTATCGCCCGAACACTAATTGCTAGAGTGATTTCGGTTTAACTCGTTCAAACGAAAGAGTATGCAGGACATCCATCCTCCAATATCAATAGGTGGCTTCGTGATTATTTTCTTGGACGTTACCGAGGGGCTACCCACTCTCGACTTTGGTGTAGAACAAATGCCTGGTGCCGCCACCGGCTGACACCAGGCAGTTTCAGTTTCAGTTGACTGTATTTAATGAAAAAAAAATATACAAAACTAACATAATATTCCTATCAAGAAATCACAAAAGGAGTACTTGGCTAAGGCAGGGCACTAACCAATATTAATTAGAAAAAAGCAGATTCAACTAACCATAATAGCCTATTTTAGAAGTAGTGAATTGAAAGACAAAAAATGCTCCTCAGCCGAGATTTGAACCCAGGACCCTCTGCTTACAAGGTAGGCGCTCTACCATCTGAGCTACCGAGGGGCTTGTGAACGGAGTTCGCAAACCACTAAAATAGTCTGGTAGAAGCCGGCCATAGGAACAGTGATCCCTCCCTAAGGCAAATTCAGTTTTTTCTTTCAGTTCACTACTTATAAAATGTTTCCATCTCAAGGGCGTCTTCCACACTAAATTTACATGTTTGGTTTTATTTTGGTCTTCACCATTAGACCCAGCCTTGTGGGTCCTCGTGTGTCTACGGGGCTCCGACAATGGAGTCCTAGACTTCTAAATTATATTCGGAAAAACTGTTTCTGGTTAATTGGTCACGGTACAAGTCCCTTGTGTAAAGTGCCATCTATGTATCATAATAGCCTATGTAAAGAAGAGGGTGGAGGAAAAAAAATAACCTATAGTATGTTTTAAAAATCTTCGAGAAGATCGAGTGGCTTGTAAGAGGATTAAAACAACTAAGTGTATCACCATCTGGACGTTTAGGTATGTCAAAAGAAGAAATCATCGGCCAGTTTGACATTCTTTTGTCTCGGAAGCTGAATATTATTTAGCTCAGTTTCAGAATCTTCAAGTATCACTATAACGAATTAGTATGATTTACGGCGTTTGTTTATTGTGATCTAGTTTACATACTTAATTCTCTGGACTTAGGTTGTTTAGTTGGTTGTTTAATGAAGATTAGGGCAGCATTCGGGAGGGGAATGGGAATTCGGTAGACTAGGGGCGTTTGAGTGAAGAAAGCTGATTTGGAGTGAGTTAAAGTCTCACTATAAGTGTACTGAAAAAAAATAAAAAAAAAATTGATTAATAGATCTTGTTAATTTGATGTCCGTCTTGCACAGGTGACATGTTGTCACATATTTAGACGGGCTATTGGTTTAAGAATATGTTCAATATGTTGTAGAAATGTTGTTGAAGAAAAGAAGAAATAAAATTCCTTCCTTACGGGAATTAGCAAGAAACAAGTGCGCAAGCGCTCAGACGTGGAGCAGGGTGCGGAATGTGGTCCACCAGTCTCACGGCCGTTTTGAAAATCCAACACACCAGTCTCACTGTTTCGAACCACAAGTCTCACAATAATTGAGCCGGAACCAGCAGTCTCGGAAACGGTACTAACAGTCTCAAATCGAGACCAACAGTCTCATCTGATTTCCAATTTTTGGGGGGTAAAAAAGTGTTTTCTTTGTTTTTCTCTATCAGTCCCTTGAATTACACGTCTTCGTCAGCACGACAGGTAGAGTAAAGCTTGGGCTTTCCATACATGTATTTGTCTCTGCTATTGGGTAGGCACTTCTCAGACACTGGGGTTCTGAACAAGACCAAAGGTTTCGATGGGATCCCAAAATTGTAATATTTGCTCCCGACAATTCGGTCCTGTAGATATTCGGTCTTCAACGGACTTCTTAAACATTTTTACTTTTAAAATTTACAAACAGGTTGAGGCCAATGGTAATAAACGGAGAAGACCAAATTCGTATTTGACAGAGCAAACCGGATACGCCAGCTGAGTTTCAACAAGTTCAGATATATTAAGATATCCGTTCTGTGCTGTCAAATATTCAGATACGGATTCAGCATTTACCCTATAGCCTACGTCGTATCGCCTTCCTTCCTTACTTCTGCCCAACTTCCGGTCTCGGTCGGATTCCGGACAAACTACTTGTCTGGCAAAAGACTAAAGCTCAAAAACGAATTCAGCATGTCTCCTCACCCCTAAAACCAACCTCTGATTAACTTCGGGTTAAACTTTTACTTTTAAAAATTTTCCGATTTCAGCCGGATTCCGAGTGATCTATGCGTCCGGTGAGAAAATGACTGTCAATTGCGAATTCAGCATGTCTTCTTACCCGCAATTCGAACATCTTATCGAGAAAATAAATCTCATATTCGGACTCAACACGTCTCTTTGCCCGTAAATCGAACCTCTAATCAACTTTTACTTTTCACTTTTACTTTTCACTAATTTTCCGGTTTTCACCGGATTCCGGGTGAACAATTTGTCCGGCGAGAAAGTAAATTTCATATTTGAATTCAGCATGTCTCTTTACCCCATACATCGACTATCTCAGTAGATTTGCGAAACCGCTCCCCCACCCTCAAACATAGGTCTAAAGAGCCCGTCTTCGAACTTCACCTGTACTTTGTCCCAAAGGATCCTTCCACCAAGTTTCATCAAAATATCTCAATCCCTTCGAGAGTTATCGTGCGGACAGACGGACAACTTTTGCGATGTCATAGGTATCCCTCCACTTACGTTTTGGGATCCCAAAAAGAAAATAATTTTATTTTCTTGTTTTCTCTGTTGTTTAATAACTGCTACTCTGCCAGCGACTACAGGTAAAGTGAAGCCTGGGCTTTCAAACGATATATGATTCACTGTTACTGGATTACCCATTGTCATATTGGGTTTCTCAGAAAAAACTTCCCAGAAGTGGTTTCCCACTTGTACAGCCAGTTTTGGTAGAGTTGAGCATGGGCTTTCCACAGATGTGCAATTTCTTGGAATTCTGCATTTGTACAGCCAGGTTACTACTTTATAGTTATATGACCATTTGTTCTTGGTCGTCAAAAGTCAACTTTTAGTCGACAATCTCAGTCGACTGGATAGATCGAACGCTATCAGTCAACTGAGAAGAGCAAATAAAACGGCAAAATCGAATCAAATCGAAGGCAGCTCTGGTGAGCGATAATAGGTTCCATTGAGAGATACTTGTAGTTGTGTAGAGACAGCCCCACAATAGTATTTTAAGGATGGAAAATGCATGGAAAAAGCATGGAACGAACTAGTACCGGACAAGGCACTCAAGTCAGTCAGGTAAACTTAACAGTGAGACAACAAAAGATTCAACAGTGTCAAGCAGGGCAGTTAAAAAAAACACAGCTAACGAGTTTATCAGAGGGACCCAGCAAGAAACTGACCAAGCCAATATCAGAGATACATGCACCTGTGGAAATCCCATGCGTAAATCTACCAAAGTGGTTGTAATCCAGTAACAGTGAATCATATATCTTTTGAAAGCCCAGGCTTCACTTTACCTGTAGTAGTTGGCAGAGTAGCAGAATTCTATTAAACAACAGAGAAAACAAGAAACTAAATCTGTTTGCTTTTTCAGAACCCCAGTGGCTAAGAAGTCAAGAATTACTGGGGAATCCAGTAACAGTGAATCATATATCTTTTGAAAGCCCAGGCTTCACTTTGCCTGTAGTAGTTGGCAGAGTAGCAGAATTCTATTAAACAACAGAGAACACAAGAAAATAATTTTGTTTGCTTTTTCAGAGCCCCAGTGGCTAAGAAGTGAAGAATTACTAGGAAATCCAGTAACAGTGAATCATATATCTTTTGAAAGCCCAGGCTTCACTTTACCTGTAGTAGTTGGCAGAGCAGCAGAATTCTGTTAAACAACAAAGAAAACAAGAAAATAAATATGTTTGCTTTTTCAGAGCCCCAGTGGCTAAGAAGTTCCAAGCCAATACCAGAAATAATTACATGTATGGAAAGCCCAGGCTTCACTCGATCTGTCATGCTGACGAAGAAATGTAATTCAAGGGACTGACAGAGGAAAATAAAGAAAATACTTTTTGACCCCCAAAATTTGGAAATTATAATGAGACTGCTGGTCTCGATTTGAGACTGTTGGTCTCGTTTCCGAGACTGCTGGTTCCGGCGTCATTTTTATGAGACTGGTGGTTCGAAACAGTGAGACTGGTGTGTTCCACGAAAGAGACTGGTGGACCACATTCCCCACCCTGTGGAGTGTTTCATTTCACATCCGGAATAACCAAATAAGTGAAATATCCTAATTTGTAATCATCCCACTTTAAAAGCTTTAAATGTAAACAAACCGCAAAGATAAACCCAAAGAAATGCTGAAGATCTTCCCCATGAACGGGGAAGGTGGGGGTGATTGAGCTCTAAACATAAATCCACAACCCTATGATCCAAAAGCACAAAGGAATTTCATCGCCCTATCTCCAGTTATTGTCAAGTTAAAAACATTAAAAATGGGCAATCTGGGACTAATCGCCCCTGAACAAAGTGGGGGTGGGGTTCGGGATCCACAAAAAGGAAAAAGTGTTCCCAGTGCTGACAAACCTACCAAGTTTAAAAGTAGTTTCCCAGCCCTAGGATCTACAAGTACAAGGAATTTCATCGTCTTATGTCCAACTCTGGTTTATGAACATTATTTACTGGGCAATCTGGGACCATTTGCCCGTAAACCGGGTTGGTGTGGGGGGTGGGACCCCAAAAAGCTCCACAAAATGTAGTGAAAACCGGAAGCTGAAAGCTGCTACAGCGCTCGCAATAGTGGAATGTTCCAAGGTACTCTCCCCTAAAACAACCGAATTCGGCAAGTCTAGTAATGGAAACGGACTAAAGAAAAATTCGGTGGATTACCCGATTCGGTAACGAATCAGAACCAAATGAATCTCACGGAATTTATTTAAATGGAATGACCGAATACGACCAAATTACCGAATTCGGTAGAGAATGAGACCAAATAAACTGGTTAAATCACCGAATTGACGCAGGGACTGACCGAATGCGGCAAAATCGATGCGGACTGAACAAGAGTTCGATGAATTATCGAATTCGGTCACAATCAGAACCAAATGAATCTGATTAATGACCGAATTATGAAATGGACTGACTGAATGATACGGACTTGAACCGAATTCGATAAATACTGAGACCAAATAAACAGTTTAGATCACCGGATTTACGCAAGGACGGACCGAATGCGGTGAAATCGATGCGTACTTAACAAGAGTTGGATGAATTATCAAATTCGGTCACGAATCAGAACCAAATGAATCTGATTAAAGACCGAATTATGAAATGACTGGCCGAACAGATATGGACTTGCCTAATTTCGAAATGCGGGGACAAACTATTTTATGAAAAGGGCATCACGTCTTCACCGCGATGCCCTTTTTGACCGAATGTTTCGCATTTGGCGAAAATTTGGCCGAATGCCCAAAACGTAGGGGGGGGGGGCAGCGCCCCCACCCCCTCGGGACGCCTCTGATGACAGTCGTATGCTTTGAGCTTTTCAGAATGACATACAGGCAGTTACCAAACGTGAATTTCTCCCACAAATCACATTTTTTTAGTCGTATGGCAACGAATTAATTTCTATTCGTATGTTTCCAGATTCACAGTTGTGTGTTCTGAGTTTTCCAGAAAAGTCGTTTGTTTGAGCTTGCCGCGAATTTCTCCTGTAAAGACCCGTTTCTTGTCGTACTTTGTGAAGGGGTTTCTAGTCGTAAATTAGAGACAGTCGTAAGTTTTGACCTTGCCAGATAAAGGCAGACAAAGCAGTTGCTAATCGAGAACTTCGGCTTCAAATGACCTGTTTCTGGTCGCACTGTTCCATAAATATTTTAGTAGTATGTTTTAAGCTTGTCATATTCACCAGTCTTGTGTTCTTACTTTATCAGAATCACATTCGTATGGAACTTTCCAAAATGACATCAACCGCGATTTTTCCCTGAAAATAACCCGTTTCTTGTCGTATTTTACGAAGAGATTTTGTAATCGTATTTTTGGGACATTAAGTTGTTGCCATACGAGTCAGTTAGGTGAATTTCGACGGCAAATGCCCTATTTCTGGTCGTATGGTTGTATAGAGATTTTCTGAAAGTCATTACGTTACGAAATATCGTGTGTTTTGAGCTTGTTAGAATGACAGTCGTATGTTTAGAGCTTGTCAAAGTGACATAAATGCCATCCCCAAATCGTGATTTTCACTCTGTGGCGCTGAAAACAGGCTGATTTTTTAAAAAATTTGCCTGCGGCACAACGTCCCAGCATTATCTTATCTGGTGTTGTGTAAAGATTTCCTTATCGTAAAAAGAAATAGTTTTATTTATTTTAAATGGCTTAGGTTTGCACAAGAACAGGCTCTATAAGCACTGTATGACGGGCCTGATGGTTGCACTATTTGTTTGTACTACCACGTATCAACTTCCGGGAAAATATCCCACTCCGTTTGCGAGGTGATCCACTAAAAGCAGGAAAGGAAAGGCAAGAGAAAAGCAAGAAAGAATACTAAAACCAGGAAGGGCAAACTAAAACGAGGAAAGAATTACGAAAAATCGAGGATTCGAAAAACTGGCAAGCCTTTCCTTTGTTCAGTATCCCGTGAGGGGTCGGAAACTTACATATGGAACAGTTCATCTTTTCCTCCTTTTAGTATTCGAGAAAACTGGCACGCTGTGCAGTGCTTTTCCTCAGTTTAGTTTCTCGTGATGGGTCGGCAACCTACATTTGTGGAAGTTTACCTTTTCCTCATTTTAGTACCTTGTCGGTAGGCGATCACGAGTCCAGTGAGGGGTCGGCAACTAACAAGTCCACCATTTCTTGCCTGGTTTTAGTATTCTTTCCTGCTTTTCTCTTGCCTTTCCCTTCCTGCTTTTAGTCGATCCCGTTTGCGAGTTATCGGGGCACGGATAGGTATGTGATATCATAGGCAGCCTTCAAAACTTTTCGCAAAACTTTACCTGCGCCTTCTTTCATAGTAGCCTACTCGCTATCTGGTTGAATGGCCCGTAATTTAGGCGAGGTGTTAGGACTAAAAACCCATTCAAAATGGGTTTTAGCTAATACTCGGCTAGTTTTGAACCAACCCCAATAGATAAAATCACATCCGCTCCTTGCTGTGTTGAAAACCGAAAGTGAATTTAGGTCATTGTTATTCGGTTTGACGTGGTTCAGCATTGGCGAATCGGGACATTCCTGAGTACTGATTGGCTAGTACCCTGAAAAGTTGAACTGATTTCAACTTGCGTGTGAGACTAGCTGGTACCCGAAACTGGCACCAATATCAATTGCGAACGGCAGAATCCCAGCTTCTCGGTCTCAGAGCGATTTCCGGAACTGGCTGGTACCGAGTATTAGCTAAAACCCGTTCTGAATGGGCCTCAAGATTTCAGCCACCTTAAAAGCTATAGAAATGTCAGAAAAAGATCGGATTACGTATGTTAAAAGCTGCTGCTTGGAATCTCAGCCACGTTAAAAGCAAGAGTTTGTGTGGGAAGTAGTCGAATATTCCCAAATAAAGGCCGATTAAAAAAATTTTGCCTGCGACTCTTTCGCATTCCTACCCTATTTCTATTTAGTTGAAGTATGCATCATTTATGTGTGGTCTTAAGCTTAAGATTTGGGGTCTAAGCTACATTAAAAGGTAGAAGATGTAAAGGAGTAGTTGAATTTTGTTCGAATTGAAAAATTTCGATTGTGGCGCTCACTTTAGTTTGTCTTGAGTAAATATGTCAGAAGCTGGTGCCGAGGCTCGTCTTCTCACTCTCTCCGGGGAAATTTGATATGAATGGCATCGTCTAATTCCTCTTACTTATTTGTTCACGATTTTATTTCGACAGTGGTCTTTTACGTAACGTTGTAGAACTTCTAACGTTAATATTTCTTGAGCCTGCTGCTGCTGTGTTTTTAACCAGTCGTATATTTTGAAGTCCTCAGCCAACGGCCCAAGCCGTTGGAACCGCCCGTGAGGGCACAGTGGTGTCCTTTGCACATTGCCCAACTTTCACTCACTTAAGAAAAAAATATCTTGCCTTTCTTGTCTTATCCTTTCCTTCTTCTTATGAAATCCTTCAAGGACCCCCGCACTATTTCCTCTTCAACTTTCAGTATTTTAATATTTTGAATACTTTAAAGCTAGGCTGTGCTTTTGGCTGTGTTAAGCTTTTCCCGAGACACGTTGACTTACAGCGAAAACAGGGAAACAGTTTACATAACCGGTATTTCTGATGGAAAACTTCTCGTAGATAACCGTCGACAGCGTGATACACATCGAAGGTAGCAAAACGCGGCAAGTGAGAAAATCAGCGTGGTTTTATTAGAGGGATTAGAATATACCGTACGAAATTGGGGTCTCCGGGTTAAGAAATATATGTAGTAATTATGGAAGAAGGTTGCCTTAGTATTATAGGTAAGACAGGTCCTATAATGGTTTTGTTTCTTTGTTCCTTCCTAACTCGCATAGTGCAAAAATTAACGTTCGAATTATAACAACAAAAGTAAATATGACGAAGAAGAAAAGAACTAAAATATGGCCAATACTATCTGGACCTAATGGAATAGGCAAGTAAAACAAGACGAAGGTTTCGATGGGATCTCAAAAATTTAATATTTGATCCAGACAATTAGATGTTATTACTTTTAAAATTTAGAAACAGACCAAGGCTTATAGTGGGGTTTGAAACATTTTCTAAAATTCAAAAATTAATTGTGTTTTTGGTCCGTGGTGTCGAATTAAAGCAATATTGTCAGTTCTTGAATGTTAAGGATGCCATGTAATATAGAGTCCTATTGCTTAGTTAGTTTTACTGTATATAGTCCTATTGCTAGGTTCGTTTTCATCTAAGAGGATGGGAAGCGCTGCTATTGCATCTGCTCTGCTTTCGCATCTAACTTGTTGTCCGCCCTGTCTTGCGGCCATTTGACGTACATAAGTAACAGTAGTAGGGCCAATAGATCCTGCGCGCTTCCGGCGTGATGTAAACGATCGAAACTTCCTGTCCTACTTCTGCTAATTTTCCAGCTTCGGCGGAATTCCGGAACTACCTGCCCGGCAGAGAAATAAAGCTTAAAAACGAGTTCAGTATGTCTATCTCTTTACCCCTATGTCCAACATCTATTCAACTTCATATATTATTTAACTTAGAACAAATTTTCCGGTTTCAGCCGGATTCCGGGCGAACTATCTGTCCGGGTAAGAAAATGATTGTCAGATACGGGTTCAGCATCTCTTCTTACCTCAAAATCTAATCTAATCAACTACAAATACAACTTTTGCTCTTAACAAATTTTCTGGCTTTGGCTGGATTCCGGGGTGAACTACTTGTACCGGTATAAAATGATATTTACATAAGTCTTCAGAATATCTTCTTGCCCCTAAATCTAACATATAATCAGCTTCAGATGAAACTTTTACTTTTAACAAAGTTTCCGGTTTTGGCCGGCTTCCGGGCGAACTACTTGTCCGGCGAGAAAATGGTTTTTATATGGTAGATTATGTTTGCATTCTGCTCCAAGTAATCATAGAAACCGGAATTATGCCTAGCAACTTTTCTGAAGGAAAGCTTTACCCAATTCTGAAAAAGGGAAACCTTCTGATTCTTGTAGCTCTTACCACCCAATTACAGTCTCAAATGTATTGTGCAAGCTCTTCGAGCTTGTCACGTTTCCCGAAATTTACTCAAAGTGTTATGGCCCCCTTGTCAACTCGGGTTCCAAAAGGGACTGGGATGTTCCCATGCCTTTAGTGCTGTTTGTTCCATTCTGTTAGATGCAGAGTCTGGTAAGGAGTCTTTAGACGTTAACCCCGACGTTAGTTGGGCTTTCGTCTCGCTTGTCCGTGAGGATATTCTTTATACTGCTTGTGAGCGAGGAGTATACCCATCTATAATCCGTGCTTACCGGGACCTCTACGATAATCTAGTTGTTGTTATTCAAATCCCTGGTTTTCCGGATGCTCATGTTGTTGTGCCTGTTAAGAAAGGAGTAAGACAGGGATCGGTCGTTTCGCCTCAACTATTCAACAATGCTGTAATAGAACCTCAAAGTAATGTAAAGCCGGCTTATATTATTCGTGGAATTGACGTTAGTCTTGTAGGTTACGCGGATGACATTCTAAACCCCAGTCGCACAGTTGTTCGTCTTGAAGAAAATTTTAATACGTTAAGTGATCAGTACAGCAGCGTAGGAATGAAATTTAACCCTGAAAAATCACAAGTTGTTCTTTGTAATTGGAGAACTAGCCCTGATATAACTGTACGGCTGGGAAGTTCGAACGTCAGACCAGTAGATTCGCTGATTTATCTTGATCGGAAGGTCGATCAGAGAGACCAGAGCACTGCTTCAAATCAAATCAAATCAAATCATTTAATGTAAACAAGATACAGTCTCTCATAGGCATAGCCCAAATATGGTATCTTTTAGTCAAACAGTTAATACAAGAAAGATTTGTCAACGAGAAAAACAAAAAGAATAGGATAAAACGCACAAGTTACGAATTGTTAAAAGTACGAACAAAACTCGGCACAAAGCTTCGAGAATAACGCTGTGACCTGGAGTAAACCGGTGTCAGTTTTGGAACTTTCGCAGCCGCCTCTCTGGGGAGTCGGGATCTGAGGGGGACAAAGGGAGGCGGGAGGAAGTTCTTGTAGATGGGGTGGAGGAGGAGGGTTGAGCCAGATTTTAGGCACAGTTTCTCTCGACGGACAAAAAGGGGGTCAAGTTTGTATTCTTTTAGATAAAAAGAGTAAGGCAGTGGGGAACCTCCGTAGATGATTTGTAGAGACCTCTTCTGAACCCGTTCAGTTTTTATCACTTTCTTCTTTTGTAAGAGCGAAATGCCAAACAGGACATGCATATTCTACTAGTGGGCGGATGAACATGCAGAAAATTAATTTTAGTTTATCCTTAGGAACCCGGAATTTCTTTAGAGTCTTCAGCATTTGGATAGCACCATTTGCCTTTTTTACAATCAATCTTGTGTTTTCATGCCAAGTTAGATCAGAAGAGATCACTACCCCAAGCAGGGTAGTGCTGTTACTGAGGAGGTTTGGGTCTATAGGTGGTTCGAATTCAGGTAGGCTTTTCTTGAGAAATGAAAATGTCATTACTGAAGATTTATCTTTATTTACCACCATATTTAATTTTGCTGCTTCAGAGGTAACTTGTTCAATATAATTGAAAGTTTGACTTTTACACGCTCCAAATACTACCTCTGCTAGGGAAAGATCATCTACATACTTCCATCTTTCTTCCAGCCCGACAGCTATTTCATTGATCATGAGGAGGAAGCATAAAGGACCGATCACTGTTCCTTGCGGGACACCGCAAAAAACCGGTAAAGAAGAAGAAAAATTATTTTTATATTTTGCGATTTGTTCTCTGTTTGTTAAAAAGCTTTTTACGATATTAATAAGATATTCAGGAATATTTTTCTCTGCCATTTTTTCCAGCAAAATCTTGTGATCTACAAGATCGAAAGCTTTTTTAAAATCTATTGCAATTAGATTTATCCATTTCCCGGGTTCATCTAAATTTTTAAAATAAAATCAAGTAAACTGACGAGATAGTGACCAGTTGAACACTTCGGGATGTTACCAAATTGCCTCTTATCGATGACTTCCGAGAGATATTTTTTTAGCCAAGAAGCAACAAAGCTCTCGTAAATTCGGCTAAAAATTGATGTAACAGTGATCGGCCTCACACCAGAGAAATCATTAGCTGCTCCCTTTTTCGGAATGGGAGTGATGAAGCCAATTTTCCACTTTTTGGGGAAATATCCAGTTTTGGTGATATTATTGTAAATAATATGAAGAGGAAACGCCAATTCTTTCGCAAAAGCTTTAGCAATGGCTACTGGAACATCAAAGGGTGCCACTGATGTTTTCTTTAACGAGGAGAGTTTCTTTCTAATTTCTGATATTGAAATTTCAGGCATTAAATTAGAATTTACATTTGAATCTTCTTGTGAGTTTTGGGATGGTGCTTCAGCTGAAAACAAAGGTGGCTTTTCAGGAGGCAGTGGTGGGTACGACTGTACAATAGAAGCAAAATGAGAGTTTAGGTCGTTCGCTGTTTTCTCTGATGGCTCCTCCTTCATGAAATCAACTGGTTGCGGGCCTCTACCAGTCAGATGTTTAACTTTACTGAATAACTGTGAAGGCTTGGATTCAAGGAGGTTATCTACTTCCTTTTTATAATATTTTCCTGCGCCTGTTTAATTTTCCATTTAATTTTGTTTCTTAATTTCTTTGCTTCTTCTTCCTTTCCTTTTCCAATTAAGTGCAGTTTATGTTTAATCATTTGTTTAATCTCTGAATTTACGTATGGTTTATCAGTTGAACACACTTTAGTCTTTTTTTCCGGAAAACATTCAATAAACTTTTCATTTAGTTTGCTGTGAAAATTCTGCACCTGTGAATCCAAATCTTCAGCAGTTGAGACTCCGGCCCAATTTTCTTTCGTTATCCAGTCCCCAAACTGCAAAAGTCCCCGATCAGTGATTGGTCTTGAGATTATTTCGGTTACTGAGTAATTGACTTTAACTTTCTCAAAGGGGGTCCGCTGCAACATAAAATGATAGCTACCACCAAGCGGTGCGATTTTACTTGGGTTTTGATAGTAAGAGCAGAAATTCGTCATTATTACATCCAGAGACGTACCACCTTTGGTTGTTGGAAAATCAACAACATTCTTGAGGTTAAGTGACCTGGCCAGATCAAACATATTCGCAAAAAGATTCCACTGATTCCATTGTGGCGAATAAGTTGCGTTTCAACCGTTTTATTCTCGTCACGATTTATAACTCTGTGGCCCTGCCTGTATCAACACTGATACAAAACAAATTCGCTCTATTTATTTTCGTTTCTGTAAATTCCTGCTCCGCCTCCCTACTTGGACCCGAAATAGTAAAATCGTCACTACTTACAACATTACTGACCCTCTTACAGCAGTTGGACAACTTATACAGATTTACAACAATAAGATTAAGCATCAATGGGAGAGCATTCTTCGACAATAGGATAGTCTTATAGATAGTATAATGCTATCGTAGTCTCTATGTTATGTTTGGTCTCCTCTTGTTATAGTGTTTGCTTCTTCTTTTCTTTCTTTATTCATACTCCGTCTACGCCATGTGCTTCTTGATGGGTGAAAAATAAAATTATGATTATTATTATTCGTGTTCACCCCTTAATCCACTATCTCATTAGATGTTTAAAAATATTTTGTTTGTCCCTAAATCTGAACCCCCACCCCTAAATATACAGCTGCAGAGTCCATCTATGAACTCGACCTTTCTCTTGACTCAAAGAATCCTCACACCAAGTTCCATCAAAATATCTCATTCCCTTCGAGAGTTATCGTGCTTACAGACGGACAACTTTTGCGATGTCATAGGTATCCCTCCACTTACGTTTCGGGATCCAAAAAAAAAATGTCTATACAGTTTATCAAGTTTCAGCCTGACATCTGGAGATACGGTGCAGACATAATGAAGACGGTAAGTACGCATACATTCGGATTGGATGCCCCCCCCCCCCCGCCCCACTCTATTGGAAAATCCTGGAATGAATATAATATTTTCTCATTTAAGGCTGATGCTCGGTTTCATGGGTACAACGATGTTCCTCTCTATGTGGATCTCTAACACAGCAGCAACAGCTATGATGGTGCCGATAGTTCAGGCGGTAGTCGAAGAGCTTTATAAGGTAAAAGTCAACATCAGATATGGGAGGAGGGTCCGGGGTATCCTGTGACATGGAGGTGCCGAATAGGCGGAATTTAATAGTGCCGTGTATAGATCCAGACCGGATCAGGACCTAATCCTAAGAAGGGCGGTCAGAAGCCGTAGTTGTTTACAGTTTAGCCACAACCTGCATTGTCCAAACTGAAATAATTATTTGAAGTAGCACAGTGTGTTTAATTGGTTATGTTTGCATTGTATGTAATATTTACATTTGTAAATCTGCCGTAAATGTTGATTTGACGCTGTTTTGCCTGACTGAAGATTATCTCAAAATAGTAGTATGAAGTTGTACGAAAAAATAGCATGCAGTACCGACTGCACTATAGCAAGACTGGATGCTACTGGAGCAAGGCGGGATGCAATTGAATGCTACTGCTTTAAATTAGCTAGTGTGAGGCACATTAAAGTAAAGCACCAATTGAATCTGAGGCTGACCTTAAAGCAGTTGAATCCACACAAATTCTTGAGATCGTAATCGATAACAACCTTGGCTGGGAATCCCAAACTTTCAATTTTTTTTTACTTTTCTTTGTCTGTATTGCACTATTTTCCTCTTCTTAAGTGCGTAAATAAAATTTCATCATCACCATCATCATCACTGGTCCAAAGGGGAGCCAGTCTCCTCAAGCAATTTGCTGAGCTAAGACGATTTGGGCCACACCACTCTCACTAACCTCTACAAAACATACATTCTTACTGCCCTTGAATATGGATTCCAGGTTTGCAACGCCGGACTAACAAAAGCTCAGGATTCGAAAACTGAGCGCACTCAAAAGTGTGCATGTCTTGTAATCCTCGGGCACGAGTACATATCGTAAGAGGCGAGTCTGGCGTCACTAGGCCTGGCTAAACAGACGACATGAACTTCTCATGGCTTTTGGGAGGTCCTGTTTGTCGTCGGAGCTCTTTCGCAACATTCTGCCAGATTTCCAGCCAGCAGCTGAAAATAAACGCCCCACCCGAGGATCAAATTCGGGGAAGCAAACGATAAAGCTCCCTCCTGCAAATTGCAGTGTTTGTATGACCGATCATTTCGTACCGTACTTTTGCAAAAAATTTAACAGTGACTTGACTTAAATTGTGACCTCAAGTGTTTTTATCTTTGCCGTGCCAGTGCTATTCGTTTTTGGATAAATATGGCTAATTAATGAACTTGAACTTGAAGTATTATGTGCTACTGCAAATCAATACATGCAACTTCTTCGTACAACTACCATACAACTACACAGACTACAAATTTTTCATATGTTGGTTAAATTCAGCATCATAGCTGTGAAAGAAGTTATTAAAGTAAATCCTACTTTGTAAAGCTCACCCCCCCCCCCTCCAGTTTCCCTTGTAGCCTTTCTGCGCTCTGTGATTCTGGTTCTTTTATATTGGAGGTTTGCTGACACAGCTAACAAATGTTGTCACCCGAAGAGATTTCATTTGCATGCCAATTTTTTTTAATTAATGATTGGCATGTGTTGAGGTTCTTTTCGCAGCAAAAGCAGTTATTGAAACTGCTCAATTACATCTAAATTACATTCTCGGTATTATTCGGGTCAACGGAAGTTTCCATCGAGGGTTCTATCGCCCTTGAAGAAGAGAGATTTTGTATTTTTCGATTTGTATAATAGTTTAGTTTAGTTTGTTTGTAAAATAAAGTTAGAACATTAACTTATACCATAAGACCCCCAAAGGACAACGTGTGTGGCTTAATTTTCACTCACATTCTGTTGCATGATACAAGCAGAGGCGTCCCCCCCCCCCCCGCCGATTCGTCCAGTCGGTAAGAAATAGCCGAGTCGGCGGATCGCGCCGCGATTTTTAGTGGAGTGTTCCTTGGAACATTCCACTATTGGCGCTGTAGCAGCTTTCAGCTTTCGGTTTTCACCATATTTTGTGGAGCTCATAACTCGTGAACTTGTGGAAGTATCAAGTTCAAACTTGGTATACTAGTGGGTATTGGGTTCTAGTTGTGCCTTTTGGGGCTCCCGCCCCCACCCCAACCTGGTTCAGGGGCAAGTGGGCCAAGATTGCCAAGTGAACCATGTTCATAACTTGACCAGAACTGGACGTGGGACGTTGAAATTCCTTGTACATGGTAGATCGGACGGCTGGGAAATTGCTTTTTAAAGTTGCACCTCCCCCACTCAGCCCGTTCATGGGCAACTGGGCCCAGGAGTAAAGTTCGCTACCCGTGAAAGGAATCAACAGATTTCAAGTTGAAACTTGGTAAGTTTGTGAGCATTGGGGTTTCTTTTTACTTTTTGTGGGTCCCAATCTCCATCCCCACTTGGTTCAGGGGCAATTGGGCCCCGATTGCCCATTTCTTAATGTTTGAACTTGACAATGACTGAAGATAAGACATTGAAATTCCTTTGTGCTTTTGGATCATAGTGGTTGGGGATATATAGTGGAGCTGAACCACCCCCCACCCTCCCCATTCATGGGCAAGTGGGCCCAAATTGCCCATGAAAAACGTTTTTGACCCGTGAATGTAATCAAATTGTAAGCTGGTATACTTGAGAAATTCATTCTGATCGTTCCCGACGCTCTCCCCCCCCCCCCTCCCGTTCATGGGCAGCTGGGCCCAGATTTCCGATGAGTTAAGTTCGTATGTGACAGGTCTCAAGTTCAACTTTTGCATATTTAGTTATATCTATGGATGAGGATTTTGGTTTAACAGCAGCAAATAAGACGACGCGACGTCCTTCTTTAATCAACAGTTGGAAACTGGACTCATCTGTCATATGATTGATGATTGCCGTCCTCAATGAATTGTGACAAAGGGGAATTAGGCTGCTATGATTTGGTTTATTGCTACGATTTGGTTATTATTACCTTACTAATGGAAAAGAAGTTTAAGGGTTCGACTGGCTGTCAGACCATTAATAGTAGAATATGTTGGAACTCAAGCTATTCGTGCAAGATCTTTAACATTTCTTTGGATTTCTACCTGCGGTTTGCTTACATTTAAAGTGGGATGATTACAAATTAGGTTATTTCTTTACTTATTTTGGGACGTGAAATGCCTTGGTTCTAAAGCTGTCTGTATATAAAATGTGATAAACATTTTACTTTCACACTCCACGTCTGAGCTCGTGCGCACTTGTTCTTGGAAATAGTCGATTTTTCTTCAAAAATAAATATCAAATTATAAAATTTCGAAAAATAGTCGAGTTTTTCTTAAAACAGTCATTTTTTCTGCAAAAACAGTCGGTAAAAATCACCAGCAGTCGGAAAATACCTCCCCCTCCAAAAAACAAACATTTTGACTAGTAACGCCTCTGGATGCAAGTAGAGAATAGGCTTCTAAATGTTTTTCCTACACTGTACGCCACCGGATTGGACTCTAGTTAAAGGAGTGAACTGATATGGCGTAAAACAAGGGAGAAACCATTACATTACCCTAAACACTAATTTACCTTTCTTGGAAGAAAAACATACCCTAGAAATGGTATTGAAATTTCTAACTGGTGTACCTTTTGAACAAAGGGCTCATTCGTCTTCCGGGGAGAGAAGGCAGACTGCTTCTGCCCCTGTGAAGAGCAGGGGTAGGACTGTTCCAGGATGTTGGCCCTATTCATTACTCTTAATTCTAACAGAAAGAGAGGGGGAAAGGAATATAATTTTTGACTGGATTTAAGCTTTGAGGGAGGGGGAGCCACACACTCCCCCTGGACGCATAAAGCTTATAGTTTTCTGGCTCATTCATCTTCCGACTAAAGATGAATGAGCCAGGGTTGCCAAGAGCTCGACTCATGAAAGTGTCACAACTGATGAAAAAAGAGGTGCTTTTTGACACCTCGAATTTGTGTTGTGCATTCCACTGCAAAACGCGCAAAATGCGAATAATTGGAAATAACTGAATTTGTAACAACATTTAAGAAAAAAACATTTCTTAACTGTTACATCACAATTCCATACCAAAATTTAATCGGAAATGAGCATTATAACTTCAAACTATTTTTGTGTACAAAATCAAAACAGTGTGCATGTTTCGGCATTGTTATGGGGGCGGTAACCCGTCAGTTCAGTAAAGTAAATGAAAAAGTGCTTTTCTGACCTAAAAAGTGTCACTCGTAAGAAAAAGTGTCACTTTCAGAGAAAAAGTGTCACGGTATCACCCAGGCGCAAAACGTGTCAAAAAGCACCAAAAGTGTCACACTTTGCAACCCTGGACTTATGGCAGTAGATGGCGAGGTTGTAGTTTTCCAACACCGATTCAGACTAGAAGGTTGGGTGGCGTGATTGAGAATTGCCGCTGCCGGGAAAACTCAAAGTTTAAATAAGTAATTAATCGCAAGTGTTTCTTGTTTTAGTTAATAGTTGTGTTTTTGCAGATACCACGGTAACTGCGCTGTCAGAAGTTTCATAACAGATAGCGTGTAACACTTTCAAGAATAACACCTTTTCACTTAGAAATAAAGTGTTATGACCAATTAAGTTTATACTATTTCCTGCCTAGATCTCCAACAACACCTTCAATTGGTAAAAATACTACCGGGAACGAAAGAAACATAACAGATAACATCCCGAAGTGTTATCTGTTGAAACCGAGCATCCTTCTGTTGTCGTTTTGTAACTCTGACAGTGTAATATTTTTACCTATTGAAGGTGTTGTTGGAGATCTAGTCACGAAATAGTATAAACTTAATTGGTCATTACACTTTATTTCTAAGTGAAAAGGTGTTATTCTTGAAAGTGTTATGCGCAATCTGTTATGAAGCTTCTGACAGTGTGGATCTGCAGTTAGTAGTTTTTGCAGTTATCGTGGTATCTGAAACACGGTTGCTCTTCAAAAACGGCTATTGCCGAAATTGCACTTTTCGAAGTCATCCCGAAATAAAAACTGATTTCCAGTTACATCACTAAGTGCTACACTTTTTTCTCACCAATTTGACAAAATTTTATGAAAGTGAGATGAATTTTCAGATACCACGATCAGTTACCACGGTCGGACCGTGGTATCTGAATATCAAATACCACGATGACTGCCCAGATACCACGATAACTGCAAAATCTCCTGTTGGCCGTGGTATCAGATATCACGATGACTGCAAAAACGACTTTAGACCATGGTATCAGATACCGTGGTATCTGCAAAAACGCAACTAATGACAATATTTCTTTCCTTGACAGGACGAAGACAGTACAGAAGTCAACACTATCTCTGTTCATGTTGATGAAAAAGTTCCTGTGACAGATTGCAAAGAGGAAGAATCTCTTGGAGAAATCATTTCTAGTAAGACAGAGATAGTCCCTGAACTCGCAAAGAAGACCGGCAAGTAAGTATCTTTACCCTATCCCGCGTTCAGATCCTAGGACCTTGTGAGCCCAGGGCGTGAGTGACGCTCTGAATTTGTGCATATGATGAATTACCCAGGTCCATTTATAAATTTACCGAATTCCATGAAAATAACAGGTCAACTAATCTAAAACATTATAACTAGTAATTAACAAGGGCGTCATGTTTGGAGGGTGGAGGGGGTGACCCCCCCAGTGTTGTCGGCCAGTCGGTACAAATATCCGAGTCGGCGCGAACCTCCGCAATTTTTCGTAAAAACATTTCCAAATTACCAGCTAGCCGTTAAATACCCCCCCCCCCCCCCACTCAAATCCGCCTCTGGTGATCAACATAGTAAAATATTCAATTTAAACGATATAATACAAGTTTATCTAAGCATAAAACATTTTATATTAAGTCAATATAATATTTGTTGTCTTATTCATTTTTTATATTAAGTCATTTTAATTCGCGTTCGTATTTTAATGAATTGTATTGTGAACTGTGAATTGTATATATGAATCGTACGTTACAATTGTAAATATATCCCTTGGTTGATCTTTTTCATTGTATTGACATGTCCAGCACTATTTTTTGTTTATAAAAGATATTTACAGATAAAGGAAGTTGTCTAAAAAGTCTAAGGGGCTCGGACGTATGCCCGTGTTAGTCGTAAACACCTGTTGACCAGCTAGTCGGAAAATAGCTCACCCCACACACACTCAAATACTCCTCTGGTAATGAACATAAAAAAGGCACGTATATCTTTGTCCAAACTAGAAAAAAGAGGTTGGATCTAAACTGTTTGTATCTATAATCTGAATTTCTGAAGTGCTTGCGATTTGTAAAAATGAAAAGCGGAACTCTTTCGTGTTTGCTACCACAAAGCTTGCAGCGATTTTTAGTTTCCCGTCTATGTGCTGCGACATCGAAAACTTGCTGCGACATCTAATCAAATTGAATTTGAGCAGAATCGTTTGAGGTTGTCAGTCAAGATAAGAATATTCTGATAACTCGTTCATTTCCAATATTAAAAAAAAAATTATTTGCTCGGAATACAAAAGCAAACGCTGATAAGTGATTTGGGGAATTGCGGTGTTGATTGACAAGTAACTGTATTTATTAAAAACTTCTGAATTTGAAAATAATAGACATATGATGAACCTCATAGAATATCTAGTATGTCGTTGCGGCAGGAATTTTCCTTTCTGAGAACCCGGCCCCTCCATCTCATTTTTATTTCCTTTATTCATTTTACCAATGGGTTTCCCAATTCTGCTCTTGCCAATCACCAGAGGCTGATACATATTTGTGTCCCGGTTTCGTTATTTATTGATGCTTGACCCTAATCGATCACTTTTTAGTTTCAAGAAACTAAATAAAAAGCTGATCCGAGTAAGGCACCTCGAAGAAGTTGAAAGAGACAAATATCTTTTTCCTGTTACAAAGTTTCACTTTAGTAATTTTTCTTTAAACAGATACTACACTGTCAGAAGTTCATAACAGATAACACGAGTATGCACGGTTTCAACAGATAATTCGTAACAGATAACACTTCTGATGTTATCTGTTTTGTTTCAAAATCTGATGCATAATAAGTGTTAGAAAACCCCCAGAAAGTATCTGCTGAGTTTTCCGACATCATGCGATAAGGAATAATGTCAGTGGAAGCTTTCTTGGTTCTTCCTAACAAGCTTGTTATGCGTAATATTTCATGCATAACGTTTTCAAATACAACAGATAACATCCGAAGTTTTTTCTGTTACGCATTATCTGTTGAAACCACACATTCTCGTGTTATCTGTTATGAATCTTCTGACAGTGTATTTACCACAGTAGTTGATTAAACTATGATTAAAGGAAACATATAGACTACGCTGGAGACGAGTTCGAAAATGTCCGCAGAGCAACTATGCTAGCTGTTGCGTACGCATCAAACATCGGGGGGACAGGCACAATAACCGGAACAGCCCCCAACTTGGCATTTAAAGGAATAATTAAGGCGTAAGTTCATATCCCGGTGAAAGGTTTTTGCTGGGTGGTGCATGGCTACTGCATGAACTTGGTAGTATAGTAGACGCATGCTTCTCGCAAGTTATTTTACTTCATACGGTACTCTTTTCTTCTACTTGAGCTCGCAAGTGCATGTTCCGGTGATTGGTTTTGCTGGATGTTTTGGTGGGGTTTGGCTGGACAGTGCATGACATCTGCATTAACTTGATAATGTAGGGGATTCATGCTTCTTTTGATGAAATTCACCTTTACACGATACCAATTTCACCCACTTAAGGCGTATTCTCGCCGTTCCCCGAGGACTCCTCGGGGAATCGATGGGAACGGCGAGAATATAGGGAGTCACTCGACACGGACTCGCGTGCAAAAAACAACGAGAACACTGGGAATGATTCCAAAACTGATTTTGTTCATGAAAAAATATACAAATTTGAAAAAATTAGTCTGGGTACACTTTATTTCTGGTTTTGTTTATTCTGATTGTTTTTAATTAATAATACATTCCACCAACACTAGCACAAATAGATTCCCTCTGAATCTGAAAGGGAGCCCTTTTTGGTGATGATGATGGTAATCGGAGCATTCCCCGTCCGTGGGGACTCGCGAGAATACGGGGAGCGAGTCCCTGGGACAAACAAAAACCTGGGGAGTAGGGGAGTCCTTAAGTCGAGTCCTCGGGGAACTAAGAGAATAAGCTCCTCAGAACAATGTTTTCGCTTTTATTTTCATTGGGATCCCAAAACGTAAGTGGAGGGATACCTATGAAATCGCAAAAGTTGTCCGTCCGTCCGTCTGTAAGTACGATAACTCTCGAAGGGAACGAGATATTTTGATGAAACTTGGTGGGAGGATTGTCTTGGTCAAGGGTAAGGTTGAGTTCGTAGATGGGCTCTATAGCCCTGTATTTGGGGTGGGGGTTCGGACAAAAAGAATATTTTTAAACAGCTAATGTGATAGTCGATTATGCCTCGCCGGACAAGTAGTTCGTCCGGAATCAGGCAAAAACCGGAAAGTTTGTTAAAAGTAAAAGTTTCATTTGAAGTTGATTAAATGTTTGATTCAGGGATAAGAAAACATGCTGAGCACGATGGTGAAAACCATTTTCTCGCCGGACAACTAGTTCGCCTGTAATCCGGCCCAAACCGGAAAACATGTTAAAAGCAAAAGCTTTATCTGAAGTTGATTAGATAATAGATTTAGGGGTAAGGAGAGAAGCTGAGTCTGTCTATGATGATCATTTTTTACCCGGACATATAATTAGTCAAGGAATTCGGTTGTACCTGCATTTTTTTTTAAGTCAAAGTTTTATTTAAAGTTGATTAGATGTTCTGTATAGGGATAAAGAGATAACGCCGATTTCGTTTCTGAATTTTCTTTTTTTTGCTGGACTAGTAGTTCGCTCGGAATTCGGGCGAAACCGCAAATTTGGCAGTAGTAAAGCAGGAAGTTTCGGTCAGTATCGTCAAAATAGATATGGCTTATAGAGGTATAGATAGATAGGTAGATATAATATCTGAACTCGGTTTTCTCTGATGATTAGCCTGGCGAAGACAAGACCCAATTGTCTGGATCAAATCTTAGATTTTTGGTATTCCATCGACACCTTTGGTCTTGTCTTATTAGCGACAAGTGGCACCGGAACTCTTTTCAGTAAAATAAATTTGCTGTGCTCTTATTTACTTGCGATTAACGTTATTGTGGGTCCGGTTAAGCTTGTACTGTCATCACATAGGGTGTTGAACCTTTTCAATTATAGGTAGTTGCACGTTTTTGCACAGCGTTGGTGGTAGTTAATTTCGATCGCTAAAGCACATCTGACAACCTAAAAGTTTTCCCTCTTGTCTTTTCCGAGCCTAGATGTTGAAAGAAAATTCTTAGGGGATGCTTTCTAAGTTTTCCAGTCGTCTGAGATCTTTCACATTCGAAAATCATAGCTCAGGCTCTCACCACTACCCGGTTCGTGTTGCCATGTGACCTCGTCTAAAAAAGCTACAGGTAATAGAGGTATAGGGTTTTTCCTTGACAATCTAGTTTGACACTTCACAATCTGGATTCTCCAAAATGTGTTTTCTCCGGTAATCCAGATTATAAGAAAATCAATTACAATCCGATAATCCGGATTCGTCCTTGAATAGTCGATTCGACTTGACCTTACTCTTGACCCAAAGAATCCTCACACCAAGTTTCATCAAAATATCTCATTTTAAAGCCTGACGGATACGTCAGCTACTACTGAAATAGAGCAGAAAAAACAGCAGCCCTTTCAAAAATGAAATACAGTGGTAGCCAAAAGTAAGCTACCCGAATACGATATTTATAGTCGGTAGAAGCTCCAGTTATGGTATATTGGAGTAAGATTCAGGATTCGAGATCGTCAGATTACCCTATTGTTATCTGGGATAGTCTATTTGCATTTTCTCTTATCAATCTGATTATAATGGTGATAATTTTGTTTATAACCCGTCAAAATAATAAGGAGAACAAGAAGACAAACACAAAAGAGAATTAATTTAGGAAATACATAATTTGGTTTTAGTTTTTAGTTTTTTGTTCAAGAACAAGTGTTTCGGATATTCAGTAACAAATCCGGACCAGATTCGATACCTGTGGGGGGGGGGCACCGGAAATTTCCTGAAACTGCGCGTTTTAACCGAAAAGTGGAAAAAAAAACTTTTGACCAAACGGTAGCCTATATATCAATGATCCCTAAGAGCCTGCTATCGTTTTTGCTTACAGATGGCGCATCGGGCAATGGGCAGGAAGGCGGTTGGATGGTGGCAGAAGATGTCCACTTATTTGTTTTAGCTTGACAGTTGGTGTTAGACAGTTTAGAAAGTTGGTGTTAGTAATTTCTAGCGCCTTTAAAGTGCGTATCATTACAGCCAAGTTCAACAATAAAATACTTTTTCTTTAGATCCCTTAAAGTGCGCATCTGAACCGCACAGTCGAAAAGTAGTTTTGATCAAACAATACGTCTCAACCCGTGCAAGTGCCAGATGAGCTTACAGGTCTTGTTTAGTTTAATACCAACTTTACTTTTGTAACCTCTTAACATCCTGATCCTGGAACATCCAACATCCTTCTGAATGCAGGAAAGCCCGATCGGGCCTGTGGGGTCAGTAGAAAAAAACTGAAAAAACTTCACTATACATTAATTTCACATACTATTTCAAAAAAAAGAAGAAAACTGAAAGGGGGAGAACAAAACAATGAAAGAAGAAAGCAAAAAAAAACAAAAAAAAACAGTAAATGTGGAACCATTCCGTCGTACCAAAGAAAAATAACTTTTACCATAAACCTCAAACTCCAAGAGGATTTTCCAGTCACGGTTATGATTTTGGCGGGAAAACGCCAATAGGCTGCAACCGGTCGGTAGGTACTTGGGGTATGCACTATCTGCTCATAGGAGCCTGGGCATTATTATATCAATTTAAAGCGGGCCACAAAAAATGGTATTTCTACCACATACACAATGCTAACTATCCCTACTGTCATGATAAATGTTTAAAACCACTAAAAACACCGTAAAACAATGAGTAAATAAAAAAAAACCACCAAATTTCCTAGGTTTGAAATTAACTCTGTCTGGACTAAATCTCAGCCGATTATCCCGGACAGCTGTTATGGCACGTAGGGAGCCAAGGGTCAAAATAATAATTTCCATCTAATGCTCCAACTGTTTATTACAAATACAAATAAATTAAAAAACCAAGACCAGTGTGGTACCTCTGAAGACATACAAAAATTATCAATTAGGCCTTATAATTATTTGCTAATCAATCCTGGAAAATCTGATCATCTAGAAAGAAGACTTTCGGCGTGGTTTTTTTCTCGAGCCGGCAATGGCAATGGCGTTCAATCCAAAATAAACCTGTGGCATGCGATTACTAAGAAAAGGTAAACAGAATGTTTGGATTAGGACTTTAACGAAAATACATCCCTCGTGAATGCTTTCAAAGTCTGGGGTTGTAAAGTATAGGAGGGAATCGTTCAGAGATTTCGATGTGCTTTAACTGACATTGTTAAAGGACCCCTCGCACTATTCACTCTTCAACTTACAGTATTTTAAAATATTTGAAAACTCTAAAAGTATGCTGTGTTTTCAACAAACAACCCACAGTTTTGGCTGGTTTAAGCCTTTTCCGTGACCCGCTGACTTGTTGAAAACAGGGAAATAATTTACATAACCGGTTTTCTGATGGAAAACTTCTCGCAGACAACCTTCGACAGCGTGATACACGGGCAGATAGCTTGCCACTTGGTGAAAGAAGAAAGTATTTGGGAAGTGTTAGGGAGAAATCTGGTCCTTTTTTGTCCAATGTGCGGTGAGGGAAATGAGGATCTAATTCATTTTATGTCTGGTTGTGATGAAATTGAGGATCTGAGGGAGGAAATTTTTAAGGGAGGGATTCATGGGAGGAAGTGGTTGGTAAATATTATGCGTAGTAGGGATTTTCTTAGTATAAGAAACCTGGCGAGGTTCCTCAGAGTGGCCAGTCGGCACAGGGAAAAGTGTTTGAGTGGGGTTTAGTGTAGTAGTGTGACCGTTTATTTTGTATTTACATGTTGTTATTTATGTGTGTTTGTTATGGCCTCTGGGCTCTGAAGACAAATAAATATATATCATATCATATTATTGAACGTAGCAAAACACGGCAACTGAGAAAATCAGCCTGGTTTTGTTAGAGCTGTTAAAATGTACGGTACGAAATCGGGGTCTCCGGGCTTAAAAATATATGGATTGGTTATGGAAGTAGGTTGCACTAGTATTACAGGTAAGGCAGGTCTTTTAAGGATTTCATGAAATGATCGTTCTAGTTTTTAGTAGTGATTACGAAAACGCCAGAATATGCTGTCTGCTCTCCGTTGCTTATTCCGCCAACCTCGGTGGAACTGGGACCCTAATTGGGTCCGGGACTCAGCTCGCATTCAAGGGCATTCTTTATGGGTAAGAGTGTCGGTGTGGTTAAACCCGTGCTTAACATTAATCCGCACTCAACTTTCTTGTACTCTGTCGAAGGACTAAAATTGGACGTAACCTCCCACGGCAAAACGTCCCCATCGAAAAAGTCTCCTGCGAAATGTGGTAAAGACAGGGTAAGACAGGTGATCCTGTAATAGAATTAGATTCAGAAATATCACAAAATTAAAAATCCAATTAAATATTGAACAAAAGCGAGATCAATGAGTTATAGCACAACATTAACTATAAACACACAAATAAACCAATTAAAAATAGTACGAAACGAAAAACTTACAAACAACTAAAGCTTTGCGCTCTCCAAGACATGGCTATAGCCAGGAGCAAAACTGTTGTTTGTTTCTTTGCTATTGGTTAAATTCTCAAGTTGTCAACCTATCGCGGTTTTCAAAATGGCATATTCCAAGAATTTTATTTCTGTGAACTGGTTCTGCAATCAGAACCATATGGCTATCCCTCAGCAGTGAAAACAAAAAATCTATAGCCGGGGACGTTTCGCCATGGGGATTTTTCGGCAGGGGACCTATCCCTCAGCGGTGAAAACAAAAAATCTATAGCCGGGTACGTTTCGTCATGGGGATTTTTCGGCAGGGTACTTTTTGATTGTGGACGTTTTGTCACGGGACCTTTTGTCACGGGGACGTTTCACCATAGGGACGTTTTGTCTTGTGACGTTTTGTCATGGGGACGTTTCACCGGGGATGTTTCGCCAGGGGACGGTTCGACAATCCCTAACATGCAAACACAATTTAATTTCAAAAGACTTTGCATTCGAAATTCGGGTCTATTGGCAAACTTGCATGCGATGTGTGGAATTCTGAGCGAAGGGGGGAATTCGCATCCGAATGTGAAAATTGGACTGAAAAAAAAAATGAACTATTCCAGCATGAGCGGCGTGATCCTGAACCAAGAAGAGCCGAAATATAGCTCTAATAAAGGTAGTTAACTTATCCGTTTTGTACCGTCAAAAATGATTCGCAGGCAGAACGACTATTTATCACCTAAAAAACCTGATTTTACAAGTCTGGTAATAGATACGGACTAGACAAAAACCGGGTTAATTGCCGAATTCGTATACGAATCAAAACCAAATAAAATATGATTAATGGCCGAATTATGAAACGAACTGACCAAATGCGATAGAACAGATATGAACTTGAGAAAAGTCCGGTGACTTACCGAATTCGGTAACGAGTGAGGCCAAATAAACTCGTTCAGTCACCGAGTTTACGAAGGCAAGCACCGAATGCGGTGGAATTAATGCGGGCTGAACAAAAGTTAGGTGAATTACCAAAGTCGATAAAGAGGGGGAACCAATAAACACGTAAGGCTACCCAATTTAGAAACATGGGGACAAACCATTTTATAAAACGGACATCGCGGCTTCGTTTGGACTTGGTAAGTGACAATTTCTAAGCCTATCTTGTCGAATATCCAATGTTATCTATCTTGTCGAATCGGGGAATCGCACCGTGGATAAAAAGTACGAAAACTAAGTAAATCAGACAAGTCAAAATCAGAAGATATCATATCCTTGTAGGTTGAAGATTCTGGCAAGCTTTGCTTTGTGTAACGGACAAAACTCGGCACGGCCGAAAAGGCCCTAAAAATTCGTAGGCACAAAACGAAACATAGGAGAAAGAAGGGGATTTTAAAAACTTATAATTCTATAAGGGAGCTAGGTATATTATAAATAGAAGAATAAGCAAGAGGGGTCCTTTAAGCGTAATTTAAAGCACTCAATGTAAGGTGTTATCCATTCAGCGTGGATGAAGCTTTAGACTATCTGGTACCCGAAACTGCTGTCGGACTCCATTGCAATCGGCATAACTACGTTACTAGCACACCTGGTGGTGACGACATCTAGCCGCCCGTTATTTACAAACATTTATAAGAAAACATCAGACGAGCATCCATGCTTGCTGTAGCCTACTCTTATTGTAGGCACTGGCCTACAGCTAGCGCTCAAGGGTCTTCTCACCACGTAAGATTCATCAACCCTGGGTCGTGACACGTCCTCAGAAACTGGACTATCCATGTTCAGAGTCTGTTGGTCGCTTGACGTCCCGGGGCTTTTAATGTTTCGGACCGACTGCCAGGATAGGGCGCTCGTAGAGTAGATTCCTGTCTGGAATTTTTGAACGAATACATAGAGGTTGACCCTTTTCAACTTCATGAGGAAAGAGTAGAGCAGAATTTAATTTGAAAATGACTTTCAGAACAATCATGCCGAATTTGCATTTCTCGTCGACATATTATAAACGAAAACTTTTCAATGGACATTTACAGCAGATTTGCAGATGTCAATATATACATATATAGTTTAAATAAACCAAACTATATATATGCAAATGGAAAAAAACTAAAATTTTTAGTCGTGAGAATTAACAAGAGCTGTAAGCTCAAATGGCACTTGCAACTGTATGTCGTAGGTAAGGGCTCTGTCAGATTGATCGGGTCCCTGGTATGCCTGCCAAGTTTCGTCGTGAAATACGACATCACAGGAATTCCGGAACGCTCCCCTCCACCCCACCCCCCCCCCCCCCACCTCCAGGTGTCGGGATCCCGTCCAACTGTGCAAACGATTTATCTAGAATAAATGCTTGTTTAACTCCGATCCCTCCATTCTAACCGTTTCTTGATATTCCGATCACCCCCTCCCAACTCCCAAATCATAAGCTCTCATAAGCTGTACTCACGCTATTATAAGCTGAGATGAATCGTTTGATAAAAAGTACTTTTCGACTTGCAGTTAACATGCGCACTTTAAGGGAGCTTTAACTTCATTTGTGTGCAAAACCCTTTAGGCAAAAATGATAATGGGCTCATGGGGGTCATGAAAATTTATATTTCGCCTAAAAGTATTTTTCTTATTTCATGGTCAAGATTGGTACTTTAACGAATAGTCGGATTTGGAAAGTGGCGATTCTAAGCCAATCTTGTCGAATGTCTAATATTCCAGCCAAGTTGCATCGTTCTACCACATCTAGAAGTACCTTAACTCGTGATCACCGGAATTCCAGACCCCCCCCCCCCCCCACACACACACATACACCTCAAACTGCTCCCGCCAATTTGTTTGTTATTCCCACAAAGTTCCATCCCAATCTCTCCAGTATCAGCCAGTCACGTATTTTCCGGTCTCCCCCCCCCCCCCCCCCATCTGTTGTCGGATCACGTCTGGACATGAAAAAGATCACCGGAGAAATGTCCTCTGTTCATTTATTAAATGGCTTGCTTGTTTAAAGATGCATGTTCTTCCCAGCAAGTTTCAATCAATCAATCAATCAAGTTTAATCGTAATAGCTAAAAGCTAGAAAAGGAAATTCAATCCGATCCCTCCATTCTAACCGTTTCTCGATATTTCCGGTCTCATCCAGCCCCCCCCCCCCTCCCCAACTCTCCCATAGCTACCGAATCCGGTCCGGACTTCAAATGGAACATTGGACATCACACTACTCAATTTTCCAGATTCCCCCACCCTCCACCCCCTCCGATGGTCGGATCGATAAACGGATTGTTTCCAATTTAGTTTGGTCGGGTACCTGATATTACTCCCAAGTTTCGTCGCAAAAATCCTAAAAACTGACATCACCGGAATTCCCGCAATCTTCACTCCGATCCCTTAATTCTAACCGTTCTCGAGATTTCCCCCCCCCCACACACACACACCCCTCAAACTGCTCCTGCCAATCCAGTTTTGAAAAAGATTTATCCAGAGCATTTGTTTGTTATTCCCACAAAGTTCCATCCCAATCTCTCAAGTATCAGCCAGTCACGTATTTTCCGGTCCCCGCCCCCCCCCCAACTGTTGTTGGAGCAGGTTCGGACCTGAAAAAGATCACCAGAGAAATGTCCTCCGTTCAATTATTAAATTTCACTCAAATCCGATCACCCGTTCCAAAGTTCTGCATAACTCAATATTCCGGATTCCTCCTCCCTCCCCTCCCCCACGACTACCGGATTTACAAGTCAGTTTGATCGGATCCCAGATATGCCTCCCAAGTTTCGTCGCAAAAATCACCAAACTGTACGTCACCAGAATTCCAGCAATCTCCCCCCCCCCCCCCAAGGGTCCGGTTCGAGTCCAATTGTGTAAGCGATTTATGTGTGGCATATGTTTGTTCTTCCCCGCAAATTTCACTCCGATCCCTTAATTCTAACCGTTTTCGAGAGTTCCGGTCTCCCCCCCCCCCCCAACTCCCCCATAGCTACCGATTCCGGTCCGGAATTCAAATGGGACATCAGAGATATGCCCTTTATCCAGTTATCAAGTTTCATTCCAGTCCGATCACCCGTTCAAAAGTTACGCACTACTCAGTTTTCCAGACTCCCCCGCCCTCCACTCCCCCCCCCCCAGATGGTCGGATCAGGAAACTGGTTGTTTCCATGTTAGTTTGGTTGGGTCCCTGATAAGCCTGCTAAGTTTCATCCTCCTAGCTCATCTGGAAGTACCCAGACTCGAAAAAGTGTGACAAACTGCCCTAAATTTCTCAGATTCCTCCGCCCACCACTCCCCCGCAGATGGTCGGATCGGGAAACTGATTATTTCCAGGTGAGTTTGGTCTGGTTCCTGATATGCCTGCCAAGTTTCATCGTCCTAGCGCATCTGGAAGTACCCTAACTCGAACAAGTGTGACAAAAAATCTGGACCGACCGACAGACTGACGGTATATGGCACTTGAGCCAGAGGCTGCAAGTGCCATAGAAAGTGTCACGAAAGCGGGATATCCGGCCGGAAAACTTGCATGCCATTTACTAACATGTGGCTTGCTTTTCGAACTACCTAATTTGCTGACAATATTACAGGACCGTTAAAGAAAACATCCGACGCGCCTCTTTGCTTGCTGTAGCCTATGCGTCTAATATTGGAGGCACAGGCACGATTATAGGCTCCGGCCCACAGCTAGCGCTGAAGAGTCTTCTGACCACGTAAGAATGAACAGTCCTGGGTCGTGATACGTCCTCAGAAACCGGACCATCCTTGTTCAGAGTCTTTTGATCGCTTGTCGTCCAGGAGCTTTTTATGTTTCGGACCGACTACCAGGCCCGGGCGCTCGTGGAGTAGATTCCTGCCTGGCTTTTTTGCTCGATTAAAGAGAGGATGAGCCTTTTCAGCGTGCAATCCTGCCGAAAACTTGCATGCCATTTACCAACCCATGGCTTTCTATTCTAACGACCTTATTTGCTAACAATGTTACAGGACCGTTAAAGAAAACATCCGTCGCGCCTCTTTGCTTGCTGTAGCCTATGCGGCTAACATTGGAGGCACTGGCACGATTATAGGCTCAAGCCCTCAACTAGCGTTCAAAGGTCTTCTCGGAATGTAAGGTTCATAAACGCTAGACCGTGATTCGTCCTCACGACTGTTTGTGTTTGTCTGGGCCGTGTTGTTTACTGGAAGTGTGTGTGCCTTTTGTGTTTTTTTGCCATAGACCTTGCCCGGAGCTTTTCTAGTAGAGATTGTTTTGTTTTCTGTTTTTTGTCTCACCTGTCTTAGCGTCTTTGTATGGCAGTCCGGAAATTTCAGGTTTGAAAAAACGCAAATTGATCGGACAGCCGAACCTGCGATATTTACGGTTTAACGGTGCTGTTCCTCGACAATGGTACAGGAGATGTATCCAGCCTCAAATTGACACAACTACGGACCTGGCCTAAAAAGGTGAAATTATATTTCACTGCAGTCATAACAAGGTCCTAACTGCCAAAGAGGATACCTGAAGGACATGCTTAGGACTGCCCAGAAGTTTACTTGTAAGATTTTCAGACCAAGTTCGAGGTTAAACAGATTTGAGGCTGGATAATCCTCCTGTACTTTCAACAGTTAAAGTCGTACCAAGAACAAATAATCTGACAGAACCTCCGACTCTCTATCTCTGTAATATGACTATTTCCGGAGTCGAATATTTCCCCATTCCCTGTCCGCTACGAACGAGTGGATGTTACTGGGACAGACTAAAAGTATGAAAGGAAAGGAAAGAGAAAAGCAGGCAAAGATACTAAAACCAGGAAGGGCAAACTAAAACGGGGAAAGAATTACCAGAAATCGAGGATTCGAAAAACTGGCAAGCCTTTCCTATGTTAGTATTCGTAAGGGATCAGCAACTTACATTTGTAAAAGCCCACCTTTTCCTCCTTTTAGTATTCGAAAAACTAGCAAGCTGCACCGTACTTTTCCTCTGTTTAGTATCCCGTGAGGGGTCGGCAACTTACATTTGTAAAAGTTCACCTTTTCCTCCTTTTAGTACCCTGTCGGTAGGCGACTAAAATCATCCAAGTCCAGCGAGGGGTCAGCAACTTATGTATTGAAGTCCACCATTTCTTTCATGGTTTTAGAAACTTGTCACTTCTACAAATATCAGTTGCCGACCCCTCACGGGATACTAAACAGAGAAAAGGCTTGCCAGTTTTTCGAATCCTGGATTTCTGGTAATTCTTTCACCGTTTTAGTTGCCCTTCCTGGTTTTATCTTTGCCGGCTTTTCTCTTGCCTTTCCTTTCCTTCTTTTAGTCGACCCCGATGTTACTAGCTTCGCGCCACATCACGTTTCGCTTCCTCTACAAATAGCTAAATTGCTGTTAAGTCGCTGGCGAGGAAAAGTAGGAGTCAAAGCTGATTGGCTCTATGGACGCGCTCCACAGTTGGTCAGCGCGCGGAGTACGCCTCCTGCCAGCCTCCGTCACTATTTCTTGTGCAATAAGCAACGGCGGAAGAGGAGTAAACGGGTATCAACATCAGCTCAAAGCTAGAGTAAATACCTCTAGGTCCGCTCAGTTTTGTCATGGTTCCCATAGTCGCTGCATTCGACTAAAGACAGAAGTTCTATCTGATTATTTGTTCTTGGTCGTGCTAAGTCCCAGGATTCACTAAAAGAAGGAACGAAATGGAAGGACACAGTGCAGGCTTCCCCTCGGTATTTCTCGCGGAGAAATATCGGAGCGCGATTTCACTCGGACCCAATTCCCTTTTTGTGATCTTTCCTCCCGGTACGTCGTTGTTCTTTTTAGGATACTAGCCTCGTAGTGCTATTTTTAGCATCCCGTTCCCTTTAAAGTTTAACTGGAAAGCCAACTTATTTTTCTACCTTGGCTTTGAATACACTGAATTATTTTGACTTTGCAAAGGGATTTTTCTATTTTTCCACCTTGGCCTCTTGTCGTGCCGTAAGAGCTTGGTCACACTGGTTCTATCTATCTATCACACTGGTAAATCGCTAACGCCCTTAAATGGCGCCAGAAAACTGCCCGGTTCCTCTGTGTTCAGTGCTCATGGAGTACTGAGTAGCTCTCCCTAATAATCCGAGCAAAGCTCTTAGTAATCGAAGAAGATATGTTTCACTTTTTGCTACGGGAGTTGATTTCTACTGAAACGAAAGTCCGAAAAGTGTCCGAAAAGAACGACGATGATGCATTAATTCAGGATTTTGTGTAGCATTTTTCTTTCGGACTTAAATTTTCGCTCAATTAATGCAGCGTGAATTCAGCATAATATCATGGAAAAATTCAGCAAAGATGCTAAATTTTATGCTGAATTTTCAAGAAGAAACTGGGGAGCACGGCGATTCTCCTAGTATCTTCCTAGAATCTTTTTCTTTGTAGAACAAATTGACACGCAAAATTTTCCTTTAGAAGAGAAGAAAGTGCAAGCCTCCCCTCCTGTTTTGTAATATCCTTAAATTTAAAAATTGAAACCTTTTCGTTTCTGTTAATGAATTTGTTGTACTATCTCTGTGCGATGGTGCTGCTGATGACGGGAGCGGGAGACAACAGAAACTGGCAGATTGAAACTTAGAATTCCAGGCTTGCTTTTGATGCTTAGTGTCTGATCGATCAAGAGTCATAAAAGGAGGCAATTAGGTCTTCAGTTCAGCTTTAAACATGAATTAATATCATCGACTCGTATGGCATGCTCTGTCATTGGTCCAATTAGCGCCGATTCGCATTTTAAACAATTTTAACGATCTATACCGAGACCTTAGCTTTTTTTCTATGTAGATTGTACCCTGAGCAAGATGATATGAACTTTGCTACATGGATGGCATTTAATGTACCAGGAATGCTGATTAACGTGGTGATTGCCTGGCTTTGGCTCCAGCTTCTTTATCTTGGATTTAACTTGTAAGTAAGAATAGCTGCGTTTTCTACCATTATCCAGTTAACCAACCTGCCCACAATAAGCCATTTTCTTCCTTCGGTAAACCGACTTGTCGACTGAAGCTGGAGCTCCGTCCACCGACCCGACCTACTTTCGTTTTCAGGGAGGAAATTCTAATCTTTCATGCAATGCCGGAAAATGCAAAATAATCCGTTTTTGTGTATCCGGGAGAATTGGGTTGGACACCGAAAAGACGGCTTATAGCGGTAAATGGTCGGTTAACTGGACGACAAATTGGCAAAAACGCGACTAACGGATTTATTTCCACGGGCAACTGGATAGTCGAGTATTAGCCAGAGCAAAATAGCATTAGTAGCGCCGAGACTTGACAAAATTGACACACACTCCAATAGCAGCGATAGTAGCACCACTAACGATAGAGAATGTCCCTAGTGAAACTCACTCGGTCGTTCACCAGTGCTGGCTCTGATAGCTTCATATCCTGAACCAGAGCAAAATAACACTAGGGAGTACTGCCAAGACTTGACAAAATTGACACACACTCGAATAGCAGCGTCATTCAGTCGTTCACCAGCGCTGGCTCCAATAACTTCATATCCTAAACATTGCAACACAAATGATACAGTCTCCATCGTTTCCTTGGTGTGTGCAGACCGCACCTTTGCTTTACTAGACATGTATAAGCCTGCAAGTTTGTCTCGCTTCAAATGCCGCAAGCATACTGGATGGCGCTACGAGTATGTTCCGTTTGCAGAGCATGGAGAGCATAGGTCTTGGCAATACTCTCTAGTGTTATTCCTCTGTCCTGTAGATAGCGAAAAAATGATACAGCGTCCATTGTTTGTTTGGTGTGTGCAGAACTCACCTTTTGTTTACTAGAAATTTCTAAACCCACAAGTTTGTCTCGCTTGAAATGGCGCAAGCGTAATGGTTGGCGCTACGAACATGTCCCATTTGCAAAGTATGGATAGCATAGGTCTTGGCGATACTTCCTAGTGTTATTTTGCTCTGGTATTAGCCTATTAGGTATAGAACATAACATTATGTATCCCCTCATGTCACCACTTCAGAGCCCAACTTTTTAATAGCACCTTCTAGAATATAAGGTTTAAGGCGAAGCTAACCACTCGTAAGGAAAAAAAATGAAAACAAAATTTTCTTTTTGTTTACGCATTCATTATCCCTCTAAGACGTTAGCGAATGATAAATATAATTTCGGATATTTGGTTGCACTTTCGGCAACCGCCCAGAGACGGGAGGATCCGAATCCGGATTCAGATCCAAATCCGGACTCGTCCGTTTAGCTGAATTCGAAAATCTTACGAACCCGCTCAAATTTCTATTCTACATTCTTCCGGTTTCCATTTCCCAATTTTTACACAGTGGGCTTGGGCATTCCAACTTTTTGATCTCCACCATCAACTGTCAATCTATCACGTTGTCCAGTTACTCTTAGATATCAGTGTTTTTTGTCAGCTCTGGTTTTTAAACTTTAACATATGTAGGCTACATGATTCGAAACAACGGTTTTGAAATAATACTGAATTTACCGTGTTAAAGCACTCTTAAGACCGCAGTGACATGCACTTGAGTAATCACCAAAACCGAGCGCTAACGCTCGATAACCTTGATAAAATACTGTATTTATTTTAAATCACCCCTAAGAGCGCAGTGACCTACCCTTGCGTAAGCACCAAAAACCGAGCGTTAACGCTCAATTACCTTGATATATACTGAAATGTATGTTAAAGCACCCCTAAGAGCGCAGTGACGAGCACTTGCATGATAAGCACCAAAAACCGAGCGCCTACGTTTTTGACCGTAGTGCGATGATGGAGTACAGTCTTTACTTAAAGCACAATGGACACTTCTAATGCTTTACTTGGTATTAAATGCTTCACAAATAAACATTTCCGACTTCCTTTACAAGGCGCTACGAAATCGGCCGTTTTCTTGTTATCCCTTGTCTTTACCTTTCTGGCGTTTCGGCGATCCAAATCTTAGGAGCTGGGATATCGTGGCAGGAAATTCAAAAACTCCCAGCAATGCTTGATAGAAAAGGATATATATGAGATGCCACCAAAGTCAAGCCGCAGATGCAGTTTACCTGATTGTTCTAGTGTTTCATCAAAAGCTCCATGGCTTAAAGTGCCTATTAAAAGTTTTTCTTTGTGGAATAGTGTTGTGAAGCTTGATTAGCGTTCCTTATAAAATATACCAGAATATGCAATAAGCTTATAACAAATAATATAGCAACAAAAATAATTCAAAAACAAATAAACTATTCAAATCTGAATTATACAAGCTGATTTATGCATAACATAAAGATCTACTAAGTATTATAAGAAACATCACTTTTATCTTTGTCCAAGCTAGTAAATTGAGCATGTACTGACCCAAAAAGTTACGCTTTGAAATATCACAGAGAGGAAACTGTTGAAAAAGCTGCCGATCTAGGGGGTAAGCATTGTTCCTAGGTTGTTACAGAGTGGGATTGGGGTAGTTTGATGTGCCCATTGAACTTTAAGCATCGAAAATCGAGCTGTTATGCGTAGGGCTCTAATGAGAAAACGCAAATTAACTCCTTAAGGAGGATAAACAATACTCTATATGACTAAGTCCAAAACACGCCAGTGATTCTCAGGAAGAAGGAGTAAACGTGTCCGTAAAGACTCAAACCCAATGACTCAAATCGTGAGTCAGCGCAGCTGTGACACCGTTTCTTCCTTTCTTCCGCAGGTACCCGGAGATTCTGCATCGGAAGGGAGAGATAGTCATCAAGAGTATAAACTCCTTAAAGGACCCCTCTTGCTTATTTTGCCTTGTATGATATACCTAGCTCCTTTGTGGAAATATAAGCTTCGAAAACTCCGACCTTTCTCCATTGTTTCGTTTTGTGCCTGCACATCTTTAGTGCTTTTTGGCTGTGCCGAGTTTTGCCCGTGAGACAACGCAAAGTATGCCGGAATCTTAAATGTCCCGCTAACATGATACTCTTCTCTTTTTGAATTCTTTTATTTGCTTCGTTTTACAACTTTTTAACCACGGCGCGTTCAGTTTTCAAACGTTTCACGCTCAGCCGCCGCATCGGAAAGCAGGTAGGCTGGATAGAGTCCACACGCTCTAGCAAGAAAGTCGCTAATTTCAGATGGGAAGTAACGGTGTTTTCGAAAATCGTTTTTCTGGCCTTTTTCGCACGGAAAAGATCATTTCTAGTAAGAGGTGTGCTTTAAGGAGGTAAAGGTTTGCTGAAAGTAGTGAACTGATCCCTCAGCAATTTCTTATATTTTTGTCTTTTTTTCTTAGCAAGGCGGAGAGAGAAAATGCACGGAGAAATGCGGAAGTGAAAAAGGTCATCAGGAAGAAGTACGAAGAATTGGGATCGATGACATTCCATGAAGCTATGACCCTCTCTCTGTTCGTGATTCTGGTGGCTCTATGGTTCTTCAGAGACCCTCAGTTCATTGCAGGCTGGGCTGCACCCTGGCATGCCATTGGAATGTAAGCTCCGCCCGTTACCTTAATTGCAAGCGTCGTAACGACGACAGTAAAGCATTGTCCTAATAGGTGTAATAAGGTGAATAGCGCTATACGCGATGTTTACGTCTTAATACACACGCCTGTTCAAATACAACCCAAGAGGTTCTTATCAATGCGGCAGTCGGTGTTGCCAAGGTAATACAATTTTTCGAGCTCTAAAAATATCCGAAAAGGTTCTTAGTACTACTTGAAGTACACGAGTACAATATAACACAAAGTATACTGTAAAAAAGCTATTAAAATAAGGGATGGACAGCATTGACCCTCCAACTGACGAAAATCAGTCGTAATAGAACAAAAACATGTTTTTTCAAGAAAAGTTGTTTCTTTAGCTTCCAAAAAAGTAGAACTGTTGTGCTTTCTTTGGCAACCCTGGCGACGCTGCGCCTCTCCTCGGCCCGCTGGTGGAACCAACCGAGCGATCTGATTGGCTCTGCATAAGAAAGAATAGAGCCGAGCTCTATTTTCCTTATTCGCCTTATTACAGCGCGCCCAGAGGAAAAGAGGAATCTGTAATACGTCTTGTACGCGGTAATACACCTTATTACACCTATTAGGACAATGCTTAACGGGTGTTTCCGATAAAATTAATTCAGAAAATAACTTTTTTTTATTAGCAATCAGCGAAGATTATTGATTTTCTATGAAGGTTTTGGTGGTGGTGTCCAGTCCCGACCAAACGACTGTAAAGAAGACATATTTCGATAAGATCGCGTGCGAAAATGCGCTTGCGATCTTTAGACGGGTCGAAACGCTTGCTTTTTAACGATGGTAGTAGGGTTTTTTTGATTAAAGATGATAAACAAGTTCGCAATCGCTCAAGTGTGAAAGTAAAATATTTATCCCATCTTACTATATCCCATCAACAACGTTAGAACCAAGACATTTGACATCCCCAATAACCAAACAAGTATTGAACTAACCTAATTTGAAATCTTCCCACTAAGCTTTTAGTGTAAACAACCTGTATGTAAAATTCAGAGAAATCTTGAAGATCCTGCAAGAACAGTGTCAGTTTCAATACTGAATGCCTTGCCAGCTAGTCCGACCCTCTAAAGCTCTTTTCAATTAGCAAGGTAATAACAAGTGCAATACACCAAATCATAGCAGCTTAATACCCCCTTCGTCACAATCACAGAACATCAAGAAAGGCATATCATCGATTATGCGACAAAACCGTCCAGTTTCCAACTTTTGATTAAGGATGTGAAGTACGTCGTGTGGTCTTATTTGTTTCTGTTACACCAAAATCCACATCAATACATATAGATCCACAAGTATACAAGAGTTGAACTTGAGACCTGTCATAGACGAGCATACTCACGGGAAATCTGGACACAGCTGCACGGGAGGGGGGGGGGGGGCCTCAAAATTTATATCTATACGTATATATCCCCAAGTATACCAGCTTAGAGTTTGATTCCAATACGGGTCAAAAACTTAACTCGTGGTCAATTTTGGCCAACTTGCCCATGAGCGTGAAGGTGGGAGGATGGTTCAACTCCACATCTGTACTCCCAACCTAAGATCTAAAAGCACAAGGAATATCAACGCCCTATTTCCAGTTATTGTCAAGTTAAAAACATAAGAAAATGGACAATCTGGGCCCAGTTACCATTGAACCAAGTGGGAGTGGGGTTTGGGACCCCCCAAAAAGCCAAAAGAGACCCCAATGTTCACAAGCCTACCAAGTTTCAATTGGATACCTGTTCATTCCTTTCAAGGGTCACGAAATTTACTCTTGGGCAATCTGGGCCCAGTTGCCCCTGAACGGGTGGGTGGGGGAGGTGTAACTTTAAAAACGATTTCCCAGCTCTATAGGATCTACAAGGACAAAGAATTTAGTCTTCTGTCCAGCTCTGGTCAAGTTATGAACGTTATTCATTGGGCAATCTGGGCCCATTCACCCCTGAACCGGTGGGTGTGGGAGGTGGGACCCGCAAAAGGCACACTTAGACCCCAATACCCACAAGTTTACCAAGTTTCAACTTGAACCTGCAGCGGTTCACGAGTTATCAGCTCCACATAAAACAGTGAAAGTGGGTGCAGTGCTTCCGACTGGGAATTGTGGATGACAAATTGGCACAAAACGGATAAGGAACATTCATGTTTTGTTTTCGAACTAATCGTTGACTAAGAAGTCACTTAAGTAGCGTTGCCGGTGGTCCTCAGAAAGGCGTATATAGCGATTGTAATTTCTGTCCGTCAGTCGGTCTGTCGGTCCCGGTTTTGCTAGTTCGGGCACTTCCAGATAAGCTAGGACGATGAAACTCGGTAGGCGTATCAGGGACCGAACCAGCTTAAATTAGAAATAGCCGCTTCCCCAATCCGACCATCTGCAGGGGAGTGGAGGGATGGGGAATCCGGAAAAATTAGAAAAAATGAGATATTTTTAGTTTATGAACGGGTGATCGGATCTTAATGAAACTTGATATATGGAAGGACCTTGTGTCTTGGACTTTCCGTTATAAATCCAGACAGGATCCTGTGACATTGGGGGGAGTTGCAGGGGGAAACCGGAAATCTTGGAAAAGGCTTAGAGTGGAGATCCGTAGATCTGGATGAAACTTGGTGGAAAGAACAAGAGCAAGTCCTAGATACGTGGCTGACGTAACTGGGACGGATCCTCTCACTTTGGGGGAGTTGGGCGGGGGGGGGGGGCGGGGATTCCTAGTGATTCCGCGAGTTCGGTGCTTCCTAATATGCTAGGGCGATGAAAATTGGCAGGCCTGTCAGAGACCCGACCAGATTAAATAGGAAATAGTAACTTCCCGATCCGATCATCTGGGGGGAGTAGAGGGAGGGGGAGCCGAAAAATTGAGGTATTTTTAACTTGCGAACAGGTGATCGGATCTTGATAAAAGTTGATATTTAGATCTCCTGAATCAGACTTCCCACTTTAAACTCGGACCGGATCCGATGACACTGAGGGGAGTAGGCGGATTTCTAGTGATCCCGTGAGTTCGGCATACATCCGGATGTGCTAGGACGATGAGACTTGACAGTTATGTCAGAGAACCGAACAGATTGACTTGAGAATAGTCGTTTCCCCGATCAGACTATCATGGAGGGATTGGATGGATGGGGAGTCCGGAATCTAGCGGCATGTCTAACTTTTGAACGGGTGATCAGATTTACACGAAACTTTTCTGGTAGAAAGAACTATCGTCTCTGATGTTCAATGTCGAGTCCTGGTCGGGTCCGGTACCTGTGGGGGATGAGGGGGGGGGAACTCAAGAAACGCTTAAAGCACAGGGACTGGGACGGAACTTCATGGAGAGAACAAGCATTAGGCCTAGATAAGAAATTGACGGAGGCAGATGGTGTTGGGGCTCTGTGGGAGGAGCTGGAGGGGGATTCCTGGAATTCCGGTAGTCGCGAGTTAGAATAGTTCAGATGCACTAAGACAACGAAACCTTGCAGGCATATTATTAACCCGACTTGATTAACTTAAAACCTGACACAACATACCCTCGGAATCTTCCGTTCCTAGATCCGAGCAATTTTGGGGGAGCGGGAAGGGAAATACGAAAATTGACTTCTGCAAATTGCGAACGAGTGGTCTGATTCAAGTGAAACTTAATCGGTGATAAGAATCGATGACAAAGACATGTAAAACATGCGTTCAAACTACATGTGACCACGGTTGGGGGAATTGAAGGGGGGGGGGGGGGGCGGAAACTTTCGACATGCACAAAAACCAAACGGATGGACCGAATGAGATGCAAGTTCGGCAGTGCCGAGTTTATGCGGCCTAGATTTGTTTTTGGCGTCCGGGCCGGATTCGGCCAAGGTAGGGGTGGGTGGCTGGGGGGGGGGGGCGGAAATTTGCAGATAGACTTTGCTCCGATTTCAGTAAAACTTGATGGACGGAAAGAGGGGATTAACAGATACGACGTTCATAATTCTAAGTTCTCTTCGGTCACAGTGAGGGGAGCTGGAGGGAGTTTATTCAACGATAGTTTATACAACGATACGTCGGCTACGATTCTTCATCAGCGATATTTTGTCCCGTCTTGGCAAGGGTCCTACTCTGGCTGTCAGTGCAGAAATTCTGAATTTTTTGGCAATGTGAATAAGTGAAGGTTCTCATTCGATGTGTGGGGGGGGGGGGGGGGGGGGTACCCGAGGATTCACAGCCTGACGAGGATCCTTGTCAAGAATGGTCGGATGGAGAATCGTAGCTGACGTATCCGTTGTAAACATTGTTTGAATAAATGTTTCAAACTCAGCTTGGGCTCAAAGAATATTTATCTACGAAGTTGGAGGGAGATTGCCGGAAATTTTGAGGCTTGCATAGGGGTCAAACGGGCGCATCAATTTAAATGAAACTTGGAATGTAGAGAGAGCATATGCCCTATATGACATATTTTAGGGTCCAAACCGGATCCGAAAACGGTGGGTGTGGGGGGGGGGGGGGGGGGGGTTCCAAAAATTCTCAGATTTGATTGAAACTTAATAGATGGTATAATAGAAGATGCTTTAGATGATCCATTTTTTAGTCCGAACCAGATTCGGCCACGGTAGGGGGAGAAGGGAGGAGTACCAGAAATCGTGAAGCATTTCTAGGGATCAAACGAGTGGGTTTATTCGGCTGAATTAATTGGAAGTTTGAACAGACTTGCCCGTTTGCTACAGCTAGAGATAATCCGAGACGAGGCCAGAACTGCTCAGAGTCGACTGAAACTAAATATCCTATTTCTATTTCCGAACCACATTTTTGGATGGCGGGTGTATCTTGTGACTTTCTCATCTACTTTCTAGTACCACCTACTCGTTACAAGTGCTATGTGAGCTCGTAGCGTCGTAGCTCTTGTTTCTGATGGAAAACTTTATCGCAGACAAACGACAACAGCGTGTCACATCGAAGATAGCAAAACACGGCGATCGAGAAAATCAGCGTGTTTTTTTTAGAGGGGTTTGAATGTACCTTAGGAAATTGGGGTCTCCGGGTTTAGAAATATATGGAGTGATTATGGAAGTAGGTTCCGTTAGTATTGTAGTTAAGACAGGTCCTTTAAGTCAGCTTTAGGGACTTCAGCTTAGGAACTTCAGCGTCGCCCGATCTCCTTGGTGTTGACTAAATTGTATCGGAACTGCATACAGTCGTGACGTAAATAGTGACGCCGAGTGATTGAGGACCCAACAAACGATTTGATTGTCCCTAGATCGTTTTGTAAATGTAAACGTGACCGGCGCCTCACTAACCCCTCGGCTTATATTCACCAATAGGAGTAAACTACTTTTTTCTTTACTAAGGTAAAATAGATCAAATGGGTGTGACGTCGCGCTTGTACGGAATTCCGATACAACTTAGTTTAGACCACCTCCTTATTTTGTTTCCTTGTATGTGATGTGATAAACTCCTCATTTGAGTAAGACAAACGAGAAAAAGTTATCTGTGGGCTGGGGGATATCAACATGTAGGATATTTAAAATTGTTACCAAATATGCTCATTTTTCAGCCAAGTTGAAGACGCAACTGCTGCCATCTTGGTTGTCACCCTGCTGTTCATAATTCCAGCTGAGCCGGACTTCTGGTGCTTCAGACCCAAAGGGGGTAAGTGTCTTTATGAATAGAAATCCGGATATGCACATTACCAACGCCCACATTTGACTAAAAATGGCTGAATTCCTAGTCTCTTTGACGTTTTTTAGTTTACTAGATTCCAAGATTCACGTTATCTTTTTTTTTTTTTGAATGAATAAAGGGTTTATTAAAAAAAAATGGAATCTTCAATGCCCAGAGGCGAACCTGTAAGGGACTAATTACCCTCGAAACAAAACATTAATACAAACAAAACTTCGACAAAAATAAAGGAAAAAAGGGAAAGAAAGAAAGAAAGGAGCTTGACTTACGCGGTCTGGGACGCCCAACCAGAAAAACAACCAAAAAACAAGAACTCATTTTCAACCAGAATCACTACTAACTATCCAAAACAAAAACTTAATGATAAAACACAACTTCAACGGCTGAGAATAACGCATCAAATTTATATACAGCAAAACAATGAACCTTTAACATGCTACGAAAATCTAGTAAAACACTACATGACCTTAACTCTGTCGACAAACCTTCCCATACTTAAGGCCCAACATGTCTAATGCTAAATTTCGATCTACTAGTTACTACAACCTGCCTACGGATGAGCTGCGAACTACGGGTTCCATGTTCGTGAAAAGATGACGCACGGGAAAAATACTGAGAAAAGCACTGGGGTAAAACTTCATTGTAATGTTTGTGTATAAATAAAGCGTCATAAAACTTACAAATTCCCGCAAAAGGTAAAATGTGAAGCTCCTGATAACGGTGTCTTACGGTAATATTACGACCATCACCGGACAATACTCTTATTGCCATATTCTGTATCACACGTAGAGGAGTAAGGTGGCTTACAAAAGTGTTCGTCCATGCCAGACAACAATATAACAGATACGGATGCACCATTGAAAAATATAACATTCTTAATATATTCTGAGGGAAAATATGTTTAAGTTTTCTAATAATTCCAACATTCCTGGCTAATTTACTACTAATAAATGCAATATGATTTTTGAAACTTAAACATTCATCAATAATAACTCCAAGGTAACGAGTACTTGCACTACGTTTAATTGTTTGACCACCAACTTTTATATCAATTATCCAAGGATAATAATTCGAACTTCTACCATATATTACAAAACAAGATTTCGTATGATTCAATTTCAACTTGTTCACTCTCATCCACTTTTCAATGTATTGCATATTTTGTGCCGTAACTTCTAATAGTTCATTTTCGGTCCTAGCAGCTACAGTCAAATGCGAATCGTCAGCAAAACACGGCAAAATCGCTTTAACATCATCACTAACACAAGTATTTGTCGACGATATAAGACTGGATACACGACAAAGATCATTTATGTAAACTAAGAACAACAATGGACCCAAAACTGACCCTTGTGGAACACCTTTCCTTACTTGAAATATATCAGAAGCAATTCCATTTAGTACTACACGCTGGGAACGGTTAAGTAAAAATGTCTTAACTAAAGCAAGAAAAACACCTCGAATGCCACAATTAAATAATTTCTGAATTAAAATATCATGATCAACAGAATCAAACGCTTTAACAATATCTAAGAAAACAGATGCAACCTTCATACCTTTATTTAAAGCATCATTAACAGAAGTCGTAAGTTTTAATACAGCCTGCTCCGTCGAACGATTCTTTCTGAAACCAAACTGATGAGAATTAAAAAACTTTCTATCTTCCAGAAAATTCACAATTCTATTGTTAATAAGCTTTTCAAATACCCTGGAAATTACCGGTAAAACGCGAAATCGGCCTATAATCACCAAACGAATTCTTATCACCTCCAATTCTTATCAACAGTCTGGAAAAATACCAGATTTCAGACAATCGTTAATTAAACTAAGAAAATGACAAGATATAACTGGCAGCACTGATTTCAAAACTTTCAACGAAATAAAATCTCCTCCACATGCTCCATTTTTCATACCCTTTACGCATTCAGATAGCTCCAACATCGTCACTGGTTGCAGGTACGCTGAAACGTCACTCTCTTCCGGCAAAAATTGATGAAACGATCCATCATCACTACGCGTAACTATCGCTGAAGAAATGCGTTCTCCTATGTTTGCTAAATGATCACACATTCGGTTAGAAGCGTCCTCCCCTCGGCCTATATTATCTGGACACACAGGGCGAGACTTCGGACTAACCACCGACTTAATTACTTTCCAAGTCTTACTAGGGTTTCCCTCACTTTCCTTAAACTTCTTCTTATAATATTCCTGCCTCGTTCGCCTAAGAACAAAGTTTAATGTATTATTATAAGCCATGTACGATTCCTTCAGACTTGAATCACTACAACGAACTGACAATTTATACAAATGTCGTCTTCTAATAATACACGCAACAAGACTTTTCGATATTCAAGGCTTTGGTATCAGCTTCTTTGCCTGCGCTGCCACAGATGAACAACATTCTAACAACAAATTCTTTAGTTTAGAATACCAAACTTCGAACTTCCGATTAACATCAGCTTCTTGACTTAAACAATCAAAATTAACAGACTCAAACTTATTCTTAAACCTTAATATACTAGACGAATCAATCAAAGGCCTGTTAGGACTAATATAATTACTAGTACCAATAACCCGTTCCACAAGGCGAGGGACAATCACCGAAATACCAAAATGATCCAAAACATCGTTTAGAACAACATTAGCCGACCCGTGAGGTACATTTAAAAATACATTATCAATTAGCGATGCCGAACTCTCAGTCACTCTGGTACAAATGTTTATAGCAGGATGCATTCCATATCCCAGCATCAAATTAAGAAACTGGCGGGCCTTTGGATTCGAAACAATAACATTAAGATCTATGTTAAAATCACCGCATACGAAACATGGCATATTACTATTCACTAAATGATCTAATTGCTCCTCTAACAGTTCCAAAAAACTATCAATATTTCCTGAAGGTGGGCGGTATATAACAACAACAATAAAAGAAATACCATTTTTAGAGACTTCAGCTACCATACACTCAAAAACCATCTCTCTATTTATTCGAATATCATCTCGTACCTTGACATCGAAATCACTTCTCACATACATTCCAAGTCCACCATGCTGATATAGCTCACGGTTACGAATAAATAAATTGTAATTGGCAATATCTAATAAACTTGACGTATTATCCCTCAACCAAGTTTCCGTAAGTGCTAAAATATGAAATTCCGAAAACATGCACAGTTCATTAAGATGCGGCAGCGTACTATTTAGGCCTCGACAATTTAAATGGAACAGATGCAGTTCATCTACACTAGGACTCTGACACAAATCAATCGGGCACTTATATTTAACTTTTGGCTGCAAATCATCATTAACCCGAGCACCTGTATCAAAATCCCTATGCAACACACCAAGCCCCAAATCATCTAAATTCAATGCGTTACTCTCAAGCCAGTTTAACCGGTGATTACTGACTTAAATGAAACTGAACCAGGATAGTAGAGGTGATTAAGGTTGAAAATATATAACTTACCGAATCGGCTCCAAACATCCCATACCAATTGTGAACCAAGCTCCAAAAGAAAGAAAAAACAAAAACCTGTAAAGAACAAACAAAATTCAAGGCAAAGTAAACTGAAAACATTAATACAAAAGAACAAAGTGGCGATGAACCTCGCACACTAAATAACCCCGCAACCAACTTAAGCACAAAATGTGGACTTGTAGTCCAAACAGAGAATTGTGACACATCACAACTCATCACTTAAAAAAGAGATTGTTGTAGCATGCCGCTCGCTCACTGGACAAACCAACAAATGAAGAAAAATAGTAAAAATATTCTTAAATTCACCATCAACCGACAGCCATCGATGCTACCTAATATAATTCCGGGATAAGCCCATCAAAACTGTATCTGACGGAATTTTCATTGCCACGGTCAACCTGAATATAAGGCGGAACAGAGTTCGACACCGAAGACGCAATACCAACAGCAGCAAGCTTAGACTTCCTTTCAAATAACTTCTTTCTAGCTGCACGAACACATGGAGGGCATCATCACTCACAGAAATTTCCCTAAAGTTACATATGATTTTACCTTTCAGTAGAATCGAAACTTTAATATCCTGAGAACCAACATTAACTTTGAAAAACTTGCGTTCCTTGTTGTTAAATATCACAGAAAATACCGGAACGGGGGAAATTTGTTCTCGGTGTGCCTGTATTCGAGCGACGTTAAACGATGGGATAATTCCGTATTCTTAACAGCATATGATTCAGCTGCACCTGTAATCACATTAAGCTGGCCCTTCAGACTAACAATTTCACTTTGCAATGCTGTAACTGTCGTATCCAACCTACTCGTATCTTCTTGAAGCACAGACTGGACAGCCTCAACAGATTGCACTTTACTTTCGAGAGAAAACAGTTTAGCATTGATATTGTCAAGCTTTCTACAGTTCTCCCGGACAAACGTAAGCATTTGTGAAAAGTTCTCAGCTAAACTCTTCAGTGAAGTTTGATTCAAAGAACTACCCTCGGAAGACAAAGTAGAGTTTAAAACATTTCCATCGAGAGCCTCTCCTGTATCCGCAATCTGGTCCTGCTTGGCTACCTTTCTTCGGCGACCCATGACAAGATGAAAAATACGCTTTCTTGCCGGAACAGCCACCAAAAATTTTACCCACGTCGGTGTGAACGTGCTGTACGCAGAGCCGTTAATTGAGAGCACGGCTCACACCACAAGCTCCAACAATCTTCGTAGGCGCAACTCAGCAACAGCCAGCAAGACGGTTAATCCAATCCTTAAATGGTCATCCACAATAGCTAGTTTCGCATTATATTTTCCACAATATGATCGCTAGCATCCGGCATTTCAATTCATTTCATGGATCAGTCACTAACTTATTCCGGAGCAGCGGCACGCACCCTGAGGTGTTACTCAGTCGAGCGCTGATTCATACCGATTCATCGTTCTTCCATCGAAATTTCCGAAAATTAAGAAGAACTGGTTCTACAGATTCTGATGGCCTTAGTGCCGATTTTTTCAAAATTTAGTGTCCAGCTTTAACACAACACCTTCAGCTGCTATTTCAAAAAAATTTTCTGCCAGGGTTTGGTTTAGAATAGTTTCCTCTTGGGTACTATGACATCGGTGATTAAGCGAGGGAAAGACGCGGGCCTTTGCAAAAGCTATCGGCCAATTACAGTTTCTTGTACCATAAGCAAAATCCTGGAATACGTCCTTCTTCCAGAAATAGTAGATAAATGTCGCTTTGGTTCAATGCAGCCTGGATTCCGTTCGAGCGCCAGTTGTGCGCACGCTCATCACATACTGACAAAAATGATGAAACATTCTACCCGCGACAAATCTTCTATACATATATGTTCTATGATATACCTGGTGCTTTTGACCATAAAACGCATTCTCAGGCCCTATTTTCTCTCATTTTCTCTGAATCTGTCTGTTGTCTATCTGATAATTTGGTATGGTCATTCTTTAGTAAGGTTCAAGTGGCAAGGTAACTTGTCAGAGAGTATTCCTGTCCAAACTGGTGTTCGCCAAGTGGGAGTCTTATCTCCCTACATCTTCAAATTGGCCATATCTCCTTTTCTCGATTCTTTGCATCCTGCTTACTTCTATAAAAACTATGCCTTTAGTTACATAGCCTACGCGGACGACTTGCTCGTAGTAAGCCGTAGCCGATCCACACTCACAAAAATTGCAAGTAAGCTGTCGTCGGAACTTCTTAAAACTGGCCTTGAAGTTAACGTGTCAAAATGTGAGTACCTACATTTCAACCCTTCGTCAAATGGTTCGAATGCATCCAAAGCTTCTATATCTCTTGGATCGTTCATCGTCAAATCAACAGACTCTCTACGGTGGCTCGGCATAACGTTCAAATCTTCATTGTCAAAATTTTGCTCTTCGGTTGTTCAAGAAGTTTATAAGTCAATCCGTAGCGCCTATGGGCGCATCGTCCCCAACCGGGGGCGCTATAATCGTAAAGCTTTGGGAAATTTGTACAGCACCGTCTGCGCTCCTTCTATACTATTTCGTTCTGGCGTCAATCATGTTCTGCGAAAGAAGGAGATTAAAAAAATGAGATCATGTTATTTTAAATATGCGAAGCACCTGCTCCACTTGTCGAAATTATGTCATAACCATACATGAGGGAGAAATTCAAGATGCAAGTGTTACCCTTTTGGATGTTTCCTCATCGCTTTCAGAAATCATGGACAACAGGGCTCAACCAGCGCACGACCTCGTCCACTGCTTCCTGACCGAGGATTGAAAATTAAGTGTCTTTTCTGTGTGTTTATGTGTTTTGTTTATGTTCTTTATTTTCTTCATTTACTCCGCCTTTTCAAAATGGCGGGTCATAAATAAAGTACTTACTTACGTACTTACTTTTCCCGAAATATGTTAGAGAAGCATAACCAGTAATGATAAAACAGTGTAAAAGAAAATCTGGGTTAAAGAAATAACTGATGTAAACATACTGCTGTCGGAACAAGTTTGGTAACATCTAGCGCATGGATGTGCATTATGTTCTTACATAATACCAATAATATTTATGTTATGCTTTTCAGCCGCAGTTTGTGTAGGTTACAGTGCTTCCAACTGGAAAATTTATTGTTGAAATTTCGTGAATGATCTGCCCTTTTATGGGTTCGAAAAAGAGAAGATCGGGCCGTACTACACTTAAGGTGATTTACCAGGCATGCATCCTCCAGCCCTCTACGGCATGATCGACTAAAATGAGACACGGCATAGCACAGGAGGCACGAGTAATAAAAAAAAAGATTAGTGAATAGTAGAAGTAGACAAGTAAGTGAGAGTTCGCAACTCCAGAGCTTAAAAGAAGAAATGTTTAAATGAGACCTGACAGAAGAGTACCAAGTATCATCCCTATCTGTATGACTTCCGTTAACATTACCTGCAGAAAACCCAATCCAGATATGAAATGCTGTTTCCAAGCTATGATTTTTGCTCCATTTTGCATCTGTCCTTATTTCAGTACCGAACAATTTTAGAAATGAACAAATATCCCCAATCAACCCTTCTTTTCAATATTTTTTTTACCAGTTAAGCCCAAACGTATACCTACAAGAAATTCAAATACGATCCGGCCAGCGCTGTACAAGATTCGAGTGAATTGCGCTTTTTGTCTTGGAGTCTGTATGTGCAACCTCCGGAAACGAACATCCCTATTTTGAAAACGTCACGCTCAGGAGAAGAATGCTCTCCGTGGCCATGTCTGTAAATGCATTCTCCATGGTGTGTTCAAGTATGGTTTCATTGTTCAGGTGTCCTTTAAACATTGTTCCTGGCCCTCAATCTGAAGACTGAAAGGGCACTTTTTGTTCTCATGCCTCTTTTTAGTACTCGTGCCTCCTCCACGACGTCGTTCCGTGCCGTGCCTCCTTTTAGTCGGTCCCCTCTACTGCTCTAGATCTAGAACTATCCAATATAGAACTGCATCTTAAAGAGAGTCTGACCGAGCAAACTCGTGTTGTTGTTTTGTTTTTTTTTCACCTTTAAGATGAACCTTGTCATTTTTCAATAGCAAACAAACAAATAATGTAATCCACCATATTGATCTGTTATCTGTGGTAGCCTGTTTTTGCATTTCACTACATTGAATGCACGTGTCACATTTTTCTCAGTACAGACTAACACACGCTTTGAACAGTCGAGACCAGTCCATAGATATAGGAAGTAAGTAAGTAATTTATTTCTGACCCGCAATTTGAAAATCGGAGTATGTAAAATAAATAAAAGAATTAAATGAAACACAATAAATACAATATACAATGTTTCTTTCATTGGCCAGAAAAGAATGTAGAGTGTCATGTGCTGGATGGGCCTTGTTGTCCATGATTTTTGGCAGAGCCGACGAAATTTCCAAAAGTGTTACGCTTGCATCTTTAACTTGGAAACGCTCCGTTAGCATGGGGCTGTGGCAGAACGTTGGCAAATAAAGCAGGTGCTTCGCATACTTAAAATAGCATCTTCTCATCTTCTGCCACTCCTACTTCCTTTAGAACATGTGCGACACCACAGCAAAATAAAATGGATGAATTAGTATCGGAAAGGAAGGAAACACCCATTAATCCCCGAAGCCGCGCCGAAAGTCGGCGGCGGCCCGCCGGTACAATTCTGACGCCGAATATTTTTAAGTGAAATGTATCTGATTTTCTTTCCATGGAGCTTTATCCTCCCAAGGGTCCATTATGTCATTCTGATTTTATCACCAGCGTGCACTAACAGAAAGAGTCTGCGCTTGTGGCAGCAGTGCAGGATACATATCCTGCTTGGACCTGTTACCTTTGCACAATCCAAGTTTCATCCCAATCCTTCCATCCATTTGGCTCCTATGCATGTTGCCTAGCCCCCTCCTTCCATCCCACCATCGGATGCGGTTCGGACCCACAAATGTGTCATCGAAGGCACTTACTACCGAACTTTTCCTCGAATCCGAGAATAATCGGGAAGACTTAACAACGCTTTGTGGTGAAGAAGTTGAAAAGTTGCTGGAGAATTGAAATATAATAAAAAAAAAATGCTAAAAATAGAGCAAACGCCGATTAATCAGCGGCGCGCCGCCGATAACTTTCCAGCGGCGCGCCGCCGACCACCCAAATTCACTCCGCCGCCGCCGGCTTCGGGGACTAACACGCATACAATGAAACTCTTTAGTCGTGATAATTGCGGTTTCTAGCGGTTGGTCTGGAGTTGAAGCGGTCGCTCTGATGACGTTTCGACCGATCGTTATGTAAATCATCGGCAGACTACGCATATCACGAAAGACCAAACGCCAGGTACCGTGCAATGCGATTTTCGCGCGCGAGATTTCATCGTAGTCTCCTTGCAGCTTCGCTCAAGTGCCATATACACTGTCAGAAGTTTCATAACAGATAACACGAGGATGCGCAGTATCGACAGATAATGCGTAAAAGATAACACTTCGGATGTTATCTGTTCTGTTTCAAAATGTTATGCATGATAAGTGTTACCATTCAGGAAGAACCGAAAAACCGCCAAAAACTATCTGCTCAGTTTTCAGACATCATGACGATAAGGAATAAAATAAGTGATACTTTTTAGGCTCTTCCTAACATAGCTTTTTATGCATAACATTTCATGCATAACGTTTGCAAGCACAACAGATAACCTCCAATGTTTTCTCTGTTATGCAGTATCTATTGAAACCTCGCATCCTCGTGTTATCCGTTCTGGAACTTCTGACAGTGCACCGATCACTTTTCGGTCAGTCTGTTGGTCCACTGTTCTCGAGTTGAGGCACTTCAAGAAGTGCTAGGAAGATGCACAGTTTCAACAGACAACACTTGGGATATAATCTGTTGTGATTTTGAAAACGTTATTCATTAAATGTTATGCATAAAAGCAGTGTCTGAAAAAAGGCCGAAAAAGCAACTGCTGGCTTTTCCGATATCATGACGATAAACACAAAAGTCAGTAGATACTTTTCGGCTATTTTTCTGCTGTTCCTGGCAAAGCTTTTTATGCATAAAATTCAATGTGTAATCTTTTCGAAATCACAACAGATTGCATCCCAAGTGCTGTCCGCCGACAATTGTCCGCCATCCGCCATGAAAATTTATATTTGATGGTGTTTAACGATAAATAAAAAAAAAAAAAAAAATTCTGTCCGCCGAAACTGTGCATACTTGTGTTGCCAGGGAAAACACAACAAATAATAACAAATTTTGCTTAAGAGTCAAACGGAAGAATAAGCCCCATGAGAGGGGACTGTTAAAGTTCCATTATGGAACTTCTAACAGTGTGCATCCGAAAAAACGCGACTTTGGCATACTAGACTAGACTGGTAGAGATACAAGACTTTGGGCTTACTAAATTGGATTCGAGGACCTACCAAATCAGAGAAAATAACACTAGGGAGCACCGCCAAGACATATGCTTTCGTTGCTTCGCACACGGGCCATACCCATAGCGCCACCCATTACGCTTGCAGCATCTAAACCGAAACTAACTTGCGGGTTTAGAAGTTTCTAGTAAAGCTAAGATGGGTCTGCATACATCGAGGAAACAGGGGATGTTGTATCTTTTTGAAGTTAAGTTGAAGTGAAGTTATTCGAACCGGCGCTAGTACACGACCAATTGAGTTTCAGAATGGAGGTTCACTACCGCTAGTGTCGCTGCTATTCCAGTGTGTGTCACTTCTTTCAAGTCTTAGCGATACTAGCTAGTGTTATTTTGCTATGTACCAGAGACCCTATTTGCCCGACCGTGGCGAAACGCCATGACCAGTTTGGGAGTAGCGCTGACTCGATTATTTCTTTCAGCGACTGGGAAGGTTAAGGCCGGCCAGGCATTGGTCAACTGGAACGTTTGCCAAGAAAAAATTCCTTGGGGACTAGTATTGCTCTTAGGTAAGTGCATTTGCAGTTCTATAGAAAAAGGTGACAATCTACTGACCCATCACTTATTCACTGAAATACGCTTGAAGGACCGATGAAAATGCGATATTAGTTCTTTATCTCATTTCTCCTTGCCATTCTTCTATTCATTCAGATGAAGCCAATTCTCTTTTTTTGTGCTTTTGTCAGAAGTGAGAACGGAGCTTCACGATTCTGCAGAAGCGAGAAGTTGCTGCGATGGTTAACTCTCGATTTATTCAACCCATATAAAAAGGTTATAAAGAGTGGCGTTAAGTGACGTAACTAGTTAAAAGTGTGTAAAAATAGATTAACATTAACGTCACTGAGGGAAGGAGGAGTAGCCACAAAAAGTACGAAATGTGATTTTTTTTTTTTTTTTTTTTTTAAAGTTAAATTATGGCTATGGATTTAAAAAAAAAAAAAAAAAAAAAATAAAGAGTGGCAAAACTATTGTTTTTGTCAAAAGCGAGCATGGAGAAGCGAGAACAGTAAAAACGGTAATTTAGACGAGAATCGCGAAGCGAGGATACGTCCTTCATAAAATCCGATGGCGAATTGCCGCCAGACGCGCTAGAGGAACAATCACACGTGAGATCTGGGGATAAGTTATCTGATAGGTGAATAAGCGATTAGGCTTTCGCTTCATATCGAGTCGCGCATTAGTCCCGTGGAAAAGTCATTCAGCACTCAGCACTGAAGTCGGAAGCCAGAAATCACAAACTTGATGACGCTTGACAGAACAAAGTTGTGTGAAGCAAAAAGAGGGGAAAGAGGCATTTTAAACAGTTTTAAACATGGTTAGGGATAAGAGGAATTGAAAATAGAAAAACAAACCTGGAGAAAGGTACACCAAGAAGTAACGTGTCATTGTTTTCTTTACGATAGCGCACCTAGCGACCAAAAAAGAACTTATCTGAGAGGAATTATTTGAGGGGTATATTGAGAGCTGAAACCTCAGATAAAAAACACAACTAACGCCTAGTTCCGCTTTTCGCAAAGAGTCGATTTTCATATATTTTGGTCGAACCTGGAAGTTACCTTCAAAGTCAAAGGTCTCTACTTAAATACCGATTTTGGTCGCCGGTCACGGTTTCTCCGTCGGTCTTCGTGAGCTAGCAAGTTCGAAGTTTGCTTGAATCGTCGACGAGATCGTCGAAGAAATGTCGAACGGAAAAGGATCACCGGAGTCGTAAGAACACTAATTAAGCAAACGATGAACTTTGACGGCGTTCGAAAACGGAAATTAAGCAACGGCTAAGCGAACGACGAACAAACTTCGATCAAAAACGAAACTATTGTGAATCTTCCCGTTCGTATTTGTGGTACCTCTACGTGCTTCTACTTCTATCCTTGCTTGGAAATTTAGCGACTGCAATAACAAAATGTTCCAGAAATGTTTCTGCCTGTCAGAAGAATTCTTAAAAATGTCAGATTGTCAGATATTGGCAAATTCCATATCGTCTGATATTTGCTACATCCGATATTTGAGTCCCTAACTATGAAGACCACGATACTCTTGATGACTAACTCTTCGCGCCAATGAAGAATCGCCGTCTGCCTAGCGAAGAGCCAGAAACGTCACCACAGCTGTACCCAAGAAATAGGCTACTGTTTGAATAGTTTAAATAGAATCTGAATCAACGTTCGGGTGACATAAACTTTTATCGCTATGGTATACTCTCGATCACTAACTCGTCCTGTCGATGAAACGCCGTGTGCCGACGGAAGAACCAGAAACATCACCACAAGAAACGTCATTGATTTGTTTGCATTAGATTTGAGTCAGTTTTGAGGATTAGTTTGGGAGACGTTTCTTGTTGTTCCCTATGTTCATCGGCATGATTCGGATTTAGTCATATAGAGTATTGAACGGACTCCACTTAAATCCCTTGGGAACTGACAAGAAACAGAGATGCAATATGTCTAATAGTGCGAACACACCGACCTGGATCGGGAGCTCCCGGACTGGAATTCCTGCCCGGATTTTCGGCACCATCATCACTTCCATGTGAAAAAGTTGAAACTTTTTCAACTTGATGATGAAAGTGCAGGAAACCTGGACGAGAAATCCTGATCGTGTGTTCGCACTTTAAAGGACCCCTCTTGCTTATTCTGCCTTTTATAATATACTTAGCTCCCATGCGTGGAATTATAAGCTTCTAAAATCCTGACCTTTCTCCATTGTTTCCTTTCGTAACTACGAATTTTTAGCGCTTTTTCAGCCTTGCCGAGTTTTCCCGTCACACAACGAAAAGTTTACCGGAATCTTCATTGTCCGCTAACAACTCTTTCACATATAAGGATGTGATAATCTTCTGTTTATTACTTCTTATTTGCTTAATTTTACATTTTTTAACCAAGGCACGTTCAGTTTTCAAATCTTTTGCGCCCAGCCGCCGCGTCTGACAGCAGGAAGGCTGGGTCTAATCGGCAAGCGTTAACAAGAGAATCGCTACTTAGAGGTGGAAAGTAATGGTATTTTCGAAAACATTTTTTCTGATCCATTTTATAGGGAAAAGACCATCTCTAGTAAGAGTGTGCTTTAAAGAGAGAAATCATAAACAAGATCTGTTGGAACCAATTAACGAAACTAAAGAACACCCATTTTTCTAACACGTTCTCTCGTTTGTTAGGTGGCGGCTTCGCTATCTCGGACGCATCAAAGGTATCTGGACTCTCTGATTGGCTGGGGCAGCAACTGGAAGGACTCGGGAGCTTGCCGCTTTTTGCGATTTTAATCATTGTCTGCATCATGACAGCTACCGTGACTGAAGTTGCGTCAAACACGGCAACGGCGAATATTCTGCTACCCGTTCTAGCCAAAATGGTGAGTTGGATGAGAAGTACCAAAAAGATCTCGCTAGAAGACCACCTAACCACTAACAGCGTTGTACAAAATTGACAGGCAACTGATGTACAGGGCTGTGACACTGATAATATATTTGAAATTGGGTGTCTTATTGGGAATCGACTAAAACCAAGAAGGGAAGGGAACGCGAGAAAAGCAGGAAGGCATACTAAAACCAGGAAGGGCATACTAAAACGAGGAAGGGCATCCTAAAACCAGGAAGACTGCTGCCAGAATTCGCAGCACCGTTCCCTTCCTCTATTTAGTATTCTTTGAGGGGTCGGCAACTTTTCAAATTCAAAGTTCACCATCCCTTCCTCGTTCTCTTCCTCAGGATAGTACAACAAGGAAGGGATGGTGAACTTTGAATTTGAAAAGTTGCCGACCCCTCAAATAATACTACTAGAGCAAGGGAACGGTGCTGCGAATTCTGGCTACAGCCTTCATGGTTTTAGGATGCCCTTCCTCGTTTTAGTATGCCCTTCCTGGTTAGTCGCCTACCGGCAGAACGAGAAATGAAAAGGTGAGTTACAATTTTTATAGTTGCTGACCCCTGACTGAACTTAATGCGTACCCATGTCAGGATACTAAAACGACTAAGGGAAGGTGAACTTTGAATTTGAAAAGTTGCCGACCCCTCAAATAATACTAAATAGAGGAAGGGAACGGTGCGGCTAATCCGGGCGACAGCCTTCCTCGTTTTAGTATGACCTTCCTCGTTTTAGTATGCCCTTCCTGGTTTTAGTCGATCCCGTCTTATTGTGTGCCAAGTGGGGTTAAAAAAGGATAAATCTTGCAAATAGCTTAACGGCGTAGGTTATAGGTTAACAGCAACGGCGAATATTCTGCTACCCGTTCTAGCCAAAATGGTTAGTTGGATGAGACTTACCAGCGAAAGTCACAGAGTCGGATCTCGCCGGATAACCACCTTTATTTTTATTTTATTTTTACTGGTTATCAGCGTTGTAAAAAATTGACAGGCAAAAGAGAAAAAAAATCGCCACTAGCGCCAGAATTGACTAAGAAATTAAACAGGCTGCGGTGTGCGGGTCTGTGACACTGATAATATTTTGAAATTGGGTGTCCCATTGTGTGCCAAGTGGCCTGGGGTTCTTAACAGAATTTTAACCATGTATGACAAATCCCGTGCATTTTGTTAGATCAGAATTTTGGGAATATATGATATTGAATTGAATATTGAATATTACCAAAGGATAAATCTTGCATATGGGTTATAATTAGAAACGAAGGAGCGGCGACCTGTCTTCTTCCGGTCGGAAGGAAACTTAGAACAACTGCGACTTCTGCGCTCCTTCTGTACTATTTCGTTCTGGTGTCACTCATGTTCTGCGAAAAAAGGAGATTAAAAAGATGAGATCATGTTATCTTAAATATGCAAAGCACCTGCACCACTTGTCGAAATTATGTCATAACCAAACATTGACGGAGAAGTTCAAAATTCAAGATGCAAGTGTTACCCTTTTGGATGTTTCCTCGTCGCTATAAAAGATCATGGACAACGGCCCAACCAGCGCACGACATTATCCACTGCATCCTGGCCGAAGATTGAAAATCAAGTGTCTTTTTCTGTGTCTTTATGTGCTTTATTTATTTTCTTTCATTTCTTCCGCTTTTTGAAAATGGCGGGTTAAAGATAATTTATTTACTTACCGGTGAAACTATAGGAGAGTGAAAACTATGGTACCTGCTGAACCTAGTTACCTAAACTTGAGTGGAGACGCAAGGTTTCTTGTCTGCTTGCCATCTACCTTGAAAAGAGTAATTACTATTATTTCCCTTTTTCTCTTTTCTTGTCATGCCTATTCTCCTCTTTATGAAAGCTCAGTTTAACTATTCCTTTTCTTTGTTTATTCAGCATTATTTCCACGTTTTGTACCCAGTGCTGCTCCTGTCAAGAGTAGCTGACGGACCAGCAATGTAAAAAGTTTCTCCGAATAAGGATTAAAGTTAACTGCAGTGTTTGTTACTGGGATTCATTTTATCGCTACTGGGGTAAGATTAATCCGAATTAGACATAATCGTATCTCATTAGAGACAAGATTAATCCCAGTAGCAAATACTGCAAGTTTTTTTTTACAGTGAAGTTTTGCCATGGGTCATGGGTCTTCAAGAGTTGAAAGACCAACTAAAGGGCAATTTTATTTTATTCCTTATTTCAAAACAAAGCTGAAAAACTTGCTCTTAGCCGATGTTAAATTTTTAATTTAGCATTCCCCTTTGACGTTTTAGTAGCGAAAAGTAAAACCAAGGTAGTCGAAAATCGAAAGAAGCATGCTTTTACCCCATCATAAGGTTTGACCATGAGTCGTCAGTAGTTACATGGCCACATAAAGATCGAGACTACTTATAATCGACAGATCAGATGAAGGCTTTTCAATTTACTGGTGATATGCCACGCGTTATGGGTCTTTCTCCGATTTAGACTGTGTTGACAGATCGAAATAAGGTCGGACTTTTATCGATTACTATTATTATTTATTTGAATCCTTCAAAACTGAAGTTAAGTGTATAAAAAGGAACAACAACATGTCAGTCAGACTGACACACACTTATACACTAATAAACAGCTGACCGTTAAAGACAAATTAGCCTACTAAATATACAAAAAAATACAATGGAAAAACAAATTTCAAAATAAACAAACTAATCAGGGCGCTTTTCTGTGAAAAAAGGAAAAAGGTTTTGATGGAAAAGAATGTTGTCAGCCTTTTTATGAGAGTTCTCGATTTTACTATTTAAAGTTTCTACAGGATTCTCCACTTTAAAATTCGAAGTTAGGAAAGAGTTACTTGCAGATCGAGAAACCAAGAAGGAATTTAGGGAATTTATAATACATAACTTTTAACGCAGCAAGTTCAGAAGGGCGGAAAGAAGAAAAGAGAGCAGACGGAAGAAGAATGTGAGGAAGTGCAACAGCCGTATAAATAGAACCAAGAACATCTCTGCGAGACATCCCCCGTAACACGAATAACAGCACCGAAAGCTCTTCGATTTTATCTTGCACATGTTGAATAAGGATAAGTTTCCAATCCCTCGTATTAGATGAATAAGGGATTCCAAGATACATAGCTTTCTCAACAGGGCTGAAAACAATTCCCCCACCACAATCCAGAGGGGAATTCGGTGTCTTTTGTAGATCTTTTTAGGCCTACCACCCTATACTAGAAAATCGTGAATTAGTGAGAGACCTGGATCAATGATCGAAATTGTCGATCCAGACAGGACCGTTCAAAATCGGCTCTCTCGGTATGCCCGTTCTCGCAGCTAGAAAAACTCCCTGTATGGTGCAAGTTGTGTTTTAGTTGTCTTTTAATACAGTTCTTCGTATTTTCGTCTGTCTGTTTCTTTTGTGTTTTCTATTTTCCTTTGTTTATACCCCCTTCAAGTATTGTAGTTGGCTGATAAGATACATTCCTTCATAGAATTGTCAAATTGCATTCATTCAAAGGATTGTCACCCTAGTCGTCCCGACTTTCTGACCTAGTTAGGTGATGTGTACTAAATATTCCTCATCCCAACCTGACTGCGAATCATGTTTTACGGTGCAAAACGGATAAGTCAGCTACATTTGATAGAGCTATATTTCGGTACTTCTTGGCATGGATCCTCGTCAGGCTCAAGCCGCTCAAGCTGGATCGCTCTTTTCCAGATTTAGCGACCCTTGCCAAAAAGGGCCGAAATATAGCCCTAATAAAATGTAGCTGACTTGATGCGTACTACTGAGAAGTAGCCTCGAGATTGGTACAAAAATTATTTCGCATCCCATCTACAATGAGTGTCTCCCTCCCCCATAAAACAATGTAAGGGAAAGGCAAGAGCGAGCAGTCTCTACGAAGGTCACAATGTTCCAACCAGTAGCGGCCAAACACAGCCGTTACCAAAATAGTTTTATACCAAAGATTGTTGAAATTTTAAATAGATTTTGACCATTTGTACGTGCTTTTAAATGTATATATTATACTTGCATGACAGTAGGCCTACTCACCAATTTGGGTCTTGTAACCGTCAAAGTGTGAGCGAATAAATTACTATTCTAACTCTAACATGCTTTATTGTGCAGGAGTGGTCCTAACTCCTATGGATCCCACCTTACATCGTTTCATCTTTGTAGGCTGAACTAATCAAAGTTAACCCTTTGTACCTGATGATGCCTGCAGCGGTGACGTGTTCGTACGCGTTTATGCTCCCCGTTGCAACGCCACCGAACGCGATCGTTTTCACCGCCGGAAAAATGAAGGCAATTGATATGGTGAGTCCCTTCCCCCCCCCCCCCCCCCCCCCCCCCCCCCCCCCCCCCCCCCATAATTACTTATATCAGATAACATTAAAATTTCTCAATAAATATTCAAGTTCATAAATAAACTACATTTTATTGATGTATCAATAAAATACATCAATAAAAAAAGACAGGTCAAAATTACACACCGTAGCTCTTCGAAAATGGAAATGGCATGCCAAAGGCCTCGGGCCCTTCCCCATTTTTTTTTTGTATTTGCTTGTAATCCCCCAAATACAAAAGCGACAACGGACAGAAAATTGCAAATAGAAAAAAATAACTTAAAAACAGGCTATTCAGCCAGAATGTTTGCTCAGACCGGAAAATTGTAATAATAATAACTGTATTTTAAAGCCCAGGGGCCATATACATAATACAACAATAGTACATATTACAAAGGAAAACAACAACAAAAATTTCCTCCGGCTATGAAGCCTCACTACTAAGCTTGGTCGCTCTTAGCTTCAACGCTCCGTCCATAAACTCGCACACCTTTGTTATAACCCTTTCCGAAGTGCTATTCAGGATATCCGGAAGAAGCAAAACACTCCCCTTAACTCCGAAAGCTCCTGGCATCGATTGATAAAGTGGTCCATGTTTTCCTCTACCCCTGCTTTGCAAAGTTAGCAATTATCTAAATCTACCAAACAGGGGGAGGGAATTAGCTCTAGCCTGGATCCACAACTTCAAAACTTTTTGAGGTAGATTCATTTTAAAATAAAACTCGGGCCCAAACACCTTCTTAAACTCACGGTAAAGCTCCAAAGTTTCAGACTGACTTATTAAAGCTCTCCATTTTTGAATCTCTTGGTCATCCAAATGACGATGAGCTGGATGATATTATGTGGTAGTGAGACGCTGACTTGCTTTCCACTGATTGATTGACGTCTTAAATGCAGAACTTCCGGACTACGACAAGAGCGATGATCCGAGGGAGATGCAAACACAATTTACATAGGACGTCACTAAGACTTTGTCTTTCTATCCGGTCGGTTAACGCCGGAAAAATACAGGATAATCTTTCACCCGGTTGCAACTTTCCCTGACGCTGTTCCGCTTTTTAATTTCCTTTCCTGCGTGGCGCAGGAGAAAGACTCTCATTTTCCTCTTTTATAGTCCCAACACACGATCAGGATAGGGAGCTCCCGGACTGGAATTCCGGTCTGATTTTCGGCACCATCATCACTTCCAAATGGAAAAGTTGAAATTTTTTCAGCTAGGATTCTAGGATTCAACAACTTTACTAAAAAAAAAAAATCATTCCGGCTTGACGACCGGTTACAGACAAAGCACATACGTGCTTGAAAAACGCAACCAGTACACATTTACTATCATATTCTAATCAAAACCTTCACTAAAATAAACTAAAAATTAATTAATTAGTTTGTCAATTTGTCCTCTCTCGTCTTCCAAACCCACCACTCACCAACTACCCTCAAGGAGATGTTTCTTCAACCAATTTTTAAATTGCGGTACACTTTCCGCTTCTCGAATTGAGTCTGGAAAAGTATTCCAGACCACCGTACCTGAATGCCTTCCCGCATGGCTAGAACGAACCGTACTTCTTGGCTCACTTACCAGGTCTCCAGCATGCAATGGTCTCCAGCTTCATGATGAAAGTGCAGGAAATCCGGCCAGGATATCCTGAACGTGTGTTCGCACTTTTAGACGACCCCTGCGTCTTGTCCAGGAAGGTTCGCAAAGGGCAACTTTTCCTTCTCAGTGAACGATACGCGAATCCGTGGCGCAGCTTTCCTCTTTGTAGTTTCCTTCTTGAACCATACAGGAGGAGAGAGTCTCTCTCCTTCCTTTTTCTAGAATGTTGAGCTATCGTCCATTAACGGTCCCATAAATGGAGGTTTTTCCTACTCAATGAAAAATTTCCCTTCTCATCTCAAAAGCACCTGCCTCACTCACACAAAGCACCAAAATTATTTCATAATCACACATTGATTTTTAGGTAGAGATTTCTTCTCTACCTACCCCGGCGCACACGGAACCGCTACCTGATCCGTCGTTTGTTAATTTCCGACCCGTTGTTGACGCTTGAAACCCTCTCCTCTAATTTGTGTTCTCCGATTGGAAAATTACCTGACCATGATCCCATCAACGTGATTTTAAATTAGTGAACCTTTTTGGAAAATATTTGTTGAGTTTTTTGCGATTATTTTATATTTCTTTATCTTTTTTACTGCACTTACGCCCTTGGGCAGTGCGTCATAAATTCATTCATTCAGTGACGCAGACGTTTAAAATTCAAGATGCAAGTGTTACCCTTTTGGATGTTTCTTCGTCGCTATAAAAAAAAAAATGATTAGTTGTGTTTTCGCAGATACCATGGTATCTGATACCACGGTCTAAAGTCGTTTTTGGAGTTATCGTGGTATCTGATATCACGGTCAAAAGGCGTTTTTGCAGTTATCGTAGTATCTGGCCAGTTATCGTAGTATCAGATATTCAGATACTACGGTCCGACCGTTGTAACTGGTAACTTTTGTCAGATTGGTGAGAAAAAAGTTTAGCACTTGGTGATGTAACTGGATATCTATTCTTCTTTCGGGATGACTTCGAATAGTGCAATTTCGGAAATAGTCATTTTTACAGAGCACTGTGTATCAGATACCACGATAACTGCAAAAATGACTAATTGCAGATCCAGTTACCGTGGTAACAGATACCACGGTATCAGCAAAAACGCAACTATTGACAGCAGAGCCCACGACCTTCTCCACTGCTTTCTGGCCGAAGATTGAAAATTAGTTTCTTTTTCTTTGTCTTTAGGGGTTTTTTTTTTCATTTTCTCGGCTTTTTCAAAATGGCGGGTTATAAATAAATTATTTACTTACTATGGCGATACTCTAGTTCGTAGCATGTATTTGTGCCGGCCCAGTTCCTGATACCTTTCACTCTTCACTTCATAAGAAGCGGCAGATTCGTTCATTCATTTATCGGGGTCTAAAGCGGAACTATAGTTACGCTTTTGCAGATCCCGGGGTATCTGTTACTACGGTAACTGGATATGCAATATTTTGTATGACTAAGTCCAAAACACGCCACTGATCCTCAGGAAGAAGGAGCAAGCGTGTCCGTACGACTCAAACTCAACGACCCAAATCCTGTGTCAGTCAATCACCGCGATCTTTTGCCGCAGCTTTGACACCACTTCTGCCTTTCTTCCGCTAGCTACCCGGAGAGGCCGGGTTTTTTTCATCAGCAAGGAGAGATAATCGTCAAGAGTATTAGTCGTTGCAGTTACCGTGGTATTTGATATACGGTTGCTCGAACGACAATTGCCGAAATTGAGTTTTTCGAAGTCGTCCGTAAAGAAAACCGATATTCAGTCACATACTAAGTGTCAAACTTCTTTCCCACCAATTTGGCAAATATTGATGAAAGTAAGATGAATTTTTCAGATACCACGATCAGTTACCACGGTCGAATATAAGGTACCACGATGACTGGCCAGATACCAAGATAACTGCAAAACCGACTTTAGTCCGTGGTATCAGATACCATGGTATCTGTTAAAACGCAACTTGTATCTCGACTGAAAAATCCGAAGCCCTATCTAGGATAAATAAACGAATCATACAGAAAACTACAGACTAAGAAACAACACGAGGGCATTACGCACAAAATTACTAAAGGAAACAACCACTCTTGGTGACGTAGAATTTAATACATATATTTAACCAGGGACAAGATCCCATGAACCTAAGATCGGTCAACACAGGTTACACAGGGCATTTGAGATGTCGCAATTTCGGATTTGGAACACCGAGAGGGGTGCTGTTAAATTTCATCATTATCAAGCTTTCCCGCATAGAACAACTATAACTGTCAGAAATATGAAAACACCGAACACAAGGATGTGTTTACTCTTAGCCCCATTGGCGCAAACCCTGTTATGACTTGTAGCTTAATGTTTCTTCTTTTTTAGATTAAGGCTGGTTTTATGATGAACATCTTCTGCGTCTTGACCCTGTGTATCCTCGTTGAGACGCTTGGCGTCGCTCTATTCGACATCAAGGAATTCCCAGACTGGGCAAATTCTACAGCTGCCCTCAGTGGATCCTCCCTTCTAAAAGTAAAGTGCGGCTAGGGTTGATAGCCTACTGAAAAGTGACAATTAGCGGTATAAAATACTGAGAAGTTAGAGTTAGCCTTTCGCAGACATACTTTAGCGGCATCGATGTTTCGTTGTTAAAGCGCGGAGACACTGAGCAGCCCGGAGTACTACCCACAGTACCCAGCCCCGCGAAAAAATTCCCCTACCCCTGAGAGTCAATGTTTTTAAATTTTCGAACGCGTCCGATTCTGCGACAAAAAGTAGTTTCTGGGTTGCTTGTCGAACAATTTGTTGCGTATGCCGCATAACGCAGAATTCTGCGGGAAATTCTATAATCGCAGCACTTTGAACAAGAAGTAAGGGGATATGCGTGCGAACAGGCAGGATTACCTAGTGGCTGCGTGTGCTGCATTCTTGCTGTTATGATGTATTTACACTTTTGGAAACTATGTCATTCACTTTAGAACATACATTAGTTCTGATATATTGCCGATTAAGTAGTGTGCGGAAGGCTAAACTTCGCAATTGAATAGCGTTACCACTTTTACTCAATGGTGATTGCCATGCTTGCCTTTACTGTCTTATATCGGTACGCGCTACCTATCACTGAGGGTAGGACCTTTTTATGCATACATCTATGGCACGGTGTGGACCCTAGCCCTATTACGAGTAGGAAGACTGAAGAACGCTGTGGCTGGACGCTAGCCGTTGTGGACTGTGATCTGCAGCGCTCATATTTGTATTACGTGGACTCACTATTTACTGTATATTTTTGTTGAATGACAATTGCGTTCGTTACAGACCCAGTAGTTTCTTCTTTTAACCACTAGTGTCTTTGATCCTCTAAAAGAGGGAACGGAACAGAAGGGTACTAAAAATCGGAACGCAGGTAGGCTACTAAAACCTGTACTAAAAAGAGGAACGCTTAAGGACCGTTCAAGCTTACGTTTAAGGTGTAGAATTTCTGAGTTATACTGCTATCCGCGAATATGTGTGGTAAATTTTCATTCCGCCGAGGCTTGCTGTGGTAAAAAATAATAGGAAAGGGTTCTATTTTGTGTTAAAAGTTATACGTGACCAATCATAGCAATGCGTTTCCATCACGTGACTACTGACGAAGAAAGAGACAAACATTTAAGGAGAGATATTTGTAGGGAACCCGTCAATACGTCCACCCGTCACTTGTCGGTTCGCCCACTTCGTCAGTCGGTTCGTCAGTTCGCCCACTTTTTCCGACAGTTCGCCTAGACGTTAGTTCGCCCACTTTTTCCGACAGTTCACCCACCCGTCACTACACCTACCCGTCACTTCGCCCACCCGTCACTACGTCCACCCGTCACAACGCCCACCCGTCACAACGCCCACCCGTCACTACGCCCACCCGTCACTACGCCTACCCGTCACTACGCCCACCGTCAGTTCGGCTACCGTCAGTTCGTCCACCCGTCATTTCGCCCAAAAATCCGTCAGTTCGGCCAACTTTTCCGACAGTTCGCCCACCCGTCATTTGGCCCAAAAATCCGTCAGTTGGCCCACTCCTGAAATCCGTCAGTTCGCCCACTCTTGAAATCCGTCAGTTGACCCACTCTTGAAATCCGTCATTTGGCCCACTCCCCGTCAGTTCGCCCAATTTTTCCGACAGTTCGCCCACCCGTCATTTGGCCCAAAAATCCGTCAGTTGACCCACTCCCGACATCCGTCACTTCGCCCAATTTAAAAATCCGACAGTTGACCCAATTTTGCAGGATCATTAAATCCACGAAAAAGTGCCGCGACCCCAGGGGAATAATCAGCTCAACTCGGCCCTGTCAGTAAAAAAAGGGACGCAATCCCAGAAGATTACTCAAACAGAGGCGACCTTCCCTCGTTTAATTAGGTCAACACGAGATGCCTATGGGTGCAACTTTTATGTTTACGTAAAGAAGGATATGAAGATGGGTTCAAAAAAAGTATTATATGAAAAAGCACCGAGACCCTAGGGGAATAATCAGAAGGAGCCGACAATTACGTTTAGTCAGAAACGTGGGGAGCTTTGCGAGATTCTGTGGCAAATTCAGTTGGAAAATCTAAAAGATGAAAAAAAAAGGACGCGCAGTAAAGGGTTCTGATTGGTAATACGATTTAGAGTCGTTCACACGGAAATGGAAAGTAAAAGCATAATAGAAATAATGTAATGCAGGACTTTACTACCGAGCTTCCGTGTATTATCTCCGAGTATATTCGCAAGCTATCTGCAATGTATGAGTCTCTACTATGTACGGAAAGTGTCCTCTTGTCAGTGGGAAAACTTTTTTTCGTAAATTTACGTAGCCCACAAACTAAATTTAAACTGCTCATCAACGTTATGTGATTCAAGGTATGTGAGAATTATAAATTTCTTTCGCCGACGGCTTTCAACCCAGCAAACCCGAATATTCAAAAGCTTTTCCAAAATATGATCGTAGATTCGTACAGAACAGCTTTTCCAACCTTGAGTCCCTTGTGCTGTTGACCAAGGACACACCCAGGGTTGCTTACTGCAATATCTACTGCCAGTTTGGGGCCACGGGTAGCCCGAAAGGGGGGGGGGGGGGTGAGTGGGGGTGACATCTGTCAAACACAATTTCCGAGTCGTTTGAATTTTTTTTTTAATATCATCGTAAATCCGTCCCAGTCAAAGGCAAGCCGAGTCGTTTAAATCAGGTTTCAATACCCCGTCAGGGCGGTGACATGACTATTTCTCGAACGACGGGTACCATTGCATCCTTGTTTTAAAACCTGTTCTAGTCGTATATGATTTGTATCTATCTAATCAACTTCAAATAAAACTTACACGTTTACCAATTTTTTCCGGTTTTGGCCGGATTCCGGGCGAAATACTCGGCCGGGTAGAAAAGAATTATCATGTACGGATTCAGCACGTTTTGTTGCCCCTAAACCAAGCGTTTAATCAACTTCAAATAAAACTTTTACCTTTAATAAATTTTCTGGCTTCGGCCGGGTTCCGGACGAACTAATTGTTCGGCGAGAAAATCAGTTTCAGATATGGATTCAGCATGTCTCCTTTCCCCTATATCGACTATCTTATTTGCTTTTTAAATCATTTTTGTTGTCCCTTAATTTGAAACCCCTCCCTGACCCCTAGGTATGGGGCTACAGAGCTCATCTACGAACTTGACCTGTACGTTGACCCAATAGATCCTCATACCAATTTTCAAGAAAATATCTCTACCCTTTCGAGATTTATCGTGCTAACAGACGGACGGACGGACAGAAGGATAACTTTTGCGAAGTTTATAGCGAGAAGTTATATTATAGTATTGCGAAAGTTATAGGAGATCTTTGATGTCCTATTTATATTCAGTTGGTAGGCTACGTAGAATTAGAAAAACCATCTTCCCACTAACAAGAGGAAAATTTCCGTAATGAGTTGAGTCTCGTACATTGCAATTACTTTTGATAGTAGGGCTAATATTCTCTCCAAGAAATACTAGGAGGCGACACGAGAAAGCTTGGCATTAAAATCTACGACCTAACCCTCAACTTAGGTCCGAGTCTCGATACGCGACGGGCGATGCTCTACACGGCAATTGAAGAACGAAAAGTTCGCTTACAGTCCGAATAACGTACAATAAAAGGATTGTCTTCGAGTTGTAGGTGTTTCCTGATTTCCATCTGTGGGACTGGAATTCACGAAGGCTTTGCAGATGTTCTTTAGCACAACCATTGTAGCACAAAAAGTCATATCATACCACCGACCTAACGGGGTTATGAAACCTGGTTTAAACGACTCGGCTTGCCTTTGACAGGGACGGATTTACGACTGAAGCTTGCCAAAAGTGCCAAAATTAACAATTAAGAAAAATAAAATCGGATTGTCTTAAAATAAAACGAGTGTCCGGGACCTCGATGAGGCCAAAATAAAAGAGTGATAGGACTTAGCAAAAGGCAGGAGAGGGGTGAATCTCCGCTCCTTCGGGCCACCCCTTATTCCTACTATGCTTTTACTTCTTATTTCCTTGTGAACTACTCCCAATCGTGTTGCCAGTCGAAAACTTTCTCTGCACGTTACTCTATTTTTACCTTTTACTTTTGTACTCATCCTCTATATTTTCCTTTCGTATTTTATGCAGAATCTAACAACAAGCTTCTAATATTTCTGACTAAATGTTTACGTAATTATTACAGTGAAAAAGTAACATAAAAAACTACGAAATACAGTTGCGAGTCTACCTAGGATGTAGGACAGCTTTTCTTTTCACCCATCTTCACGTGAATGGGATCTTTTTTTTAAGTAAACAGAACAGTCGAACCCAAAGAAATTTTGTATCGACCCTAATTAAACGAAAAAAGGTTCGCTCCTTCTGATTATTCCCCTGGGTTCGCGCCCCTTCTTCATAGATGTTACTGATCTAGCAAAGTTGGGCCAACTGTCGGATTTTTGGGCCAAATGACGGGTGGGCGAACTGTCGGAAAAGTTGGGCTAACTGACGGATTCTTAGGCGAAATGACGGGTGGGTGACTGTCACAAAAATTGGGCGAACTGACGGGTTTTTAGGCGAAATGACGGATAGGTCAACTGACAGATTTTTGGGCCAACTGACGGGAACCCGTCACTACGCCCACCCGTCATTTCGCCCACCCAGTCACTTCGCATAAAAAATCCGTCAGTTCGCCCACTTTTTCCGACAGTTCGCCTAAACGTTAGTTCGCCCACTTTTTCCGACAGTTCACCCACCCGTCACTACACCCACCCGTCACTTCGCCCACCCGTCACTACGTCCACCCGTCACAACGCCCACCCGTCACAACGCCCACCCGTCACTACGCCCACCCGTCACTACGTCTACCCGTCACTACGCCCACCCGTCACTACGCCCACCGTCAGTTCGCCTACCGTCAGTTCGCCCACCCGTCATTTCGCCAAAAAATCCGTCAGTTCGGCCAACTTTTCCGACAGTTCGCCCACCCGTCATTTGGCCCAAAAATCCGTCAGTTGGCCCACTCCTGAAATCCGTCAGTTCGCCCACTCTTGAAATCCGTCAGTTGACCCACTCTTGAAATCCGTCATTTGGCCCATTACCCGTCAGTTCGCCCAATTTTTCCGACAGTTCGCCCACCCGTCATTTGGCCCAAAAATCCGTCAGTTGACCCACTCCCGACATCCGTCACTTCGCCCAATTTAAAAATCCGACAGTTGACCCAATTTTGCAGGATCATTAAATCCACGAAAAAGTGCCGCGACCCCAGGGGAATAATCAGCTCAACTCGGCCCTGTCAGTAAAAAAAGGGACGCAATCCCAAAAGATTACTCAAACAGAGGCGACCTTCCTCGTTTAATTAGGTCAACACGAGATGCCTATGGGTGCAACTTTTATGTTTACGTAAAGAAGGATATGAAGATGGGTTCAAAAAAGGTATTATATGAAAAAGCACCGAGACCCTAGGGGAATAATCAGAAGGAGCCGACAATTACGTAGACATTTAGTCAGAAACGTGGGGAGCTTTGCGAGACTCTGCGGCAAATTCAGTTGGAAAATCTAAAAGATGAAAAAAAAAAGGAAAAAATAGAGTAACGAGCAGTAAAGGGTTCTGATTCGCAATACGATTTAGAGTCGTTCACACGGAAATGGAAAGTAAAAGCATAATAGAAATAATATAATGCAGGACTTTACTACCGAGCTTCCGTGTACTATCTCCGAGTATATTCGCAAGCTATCTGCAATGTCTGAGTCTCTACTCTGTACGGAAAGTGTCCTCCTGTCAGTGGGAAAACTTTTTTTCCTAAATTTACGTAGCCCACAAACTAAATTTAAACTGCTCATCAACGTTATGTGAGTCAAGGTATGTGAGAATTATAAATTTCTTTCGCCGACGGCTTTCAACCCAGCAAACCCGAATATTCAAAAGCTTTTCCAAAATATGATCGTTGATTCGTACAAAACAGCTTTTCCAACCTTGAGTCCCTTGTGCTGTGAACCAAGGACACACCCAGGGTTGCTTACTGCAATATCTACTGCCAGTTTGGGGCCAGGGGTGGCCCGAAAGGGGGGGGGGTGACATCTGTCAAACACAATCTCCGAGTCGTTTGATTTTTTTTTTTAATATCATCGTAAATCCGTCCCAGTCACAGGCAAGCCGAGTCGTTTAGATCAGGTTTCAATACCCCGTCAGGGCGGTGACATGATTATTTCTCGAACGACGGGTGCCATTGCACCCTTGTTTTAAAACCTGTTCTAGTCGTATATGATTTGTATCTATCTAATCAACTTCAAATAAAACTTACTTTTACCAATTTTTTTCCGGTTTTGGCCGGATTCCGGGCGAAATACTCGGCCGGGTAGAAAATAATTCTCATATACGGATTCAGCATGTTTTGTTTCCCCTAAACCAAGCGTATAATCAACTTCAAATAAAACTTTTACCTTTAATAAATTTTCTGGCTTCGGCCGGGTTCCGGACGAACTAATTGTTCGGCGAGAAAATCAGTTCCAGATATGGATTCAGCATGTCTCCTTTCCCCTATATCGACTATTTTATTTGCTTTTTAAAAAAAAAATTCGTCTCTTAATTTGAAACCCCTCCCTCACCCCTAGGTATGGGGCTACAGAGGGGGACCCGTCTATTCGCCCACCCGTCGATTCGCCCAACCGTCATTATGCCCAAAATATACGTCACATCCCCCACTTTTTCCGACAGTTCGCCTAACCGTCACAAGACCCAAAATATCCGTCGATTCGCCCACCCGCTGATTCGCCCAACCGCTGATTCGCCCAACCGTTGATTCACCCAACCGTCGATTCACCCACCCGTCAATTCGCCTACCGTCGATTCGCCCAACCTCGGTTTCTTGAAGCGTCGATTCACCCACTTCTAAAATCTGTCGATTCGCCCACCCGTCGATTCGCCCACCCGTCATAAGACCCAAAAAATCCGTCACAACCCCCACTTTTTCCGACAGTTCGCCTGCCCGTCACAAGACCCAAAAAATCCGTCGATTCGCCCAAAAAATCCGTCACAACCCCCACTTTTTCCGAAAGTTCACCTACCCGTCACAAGACCCAAAATATCCGTCGATTCGCCCAATTTTCAAAATCAACCTCTGATCTAGCGCGGCCTTTATCACTGAACGCGGTATCAGAAAGCGACTGAGTCGCAAGGGAGTAATTAAGAAGGTTACGATACCGTCCCATGTAAATACGGGTGAATTCTAGTCAATAAACCTTGAGCCAGATTGATCAGGAGCATGATGTCAGACCTCGGTGCTGACAATGAAGGAGGAAAAAAGAGGATGAATGCAAGAGTAAAACAAGTTTAAAGAACGAGGTGGGCTACATATTGCGATTACGTGGTTTGTCAAAGAAATCATGATGCCGCAAGATCAATCAAGTCTCAGTAGAGTGTAAGCACTTCTTACGGATGTCTTTCCCAAACTTCCCCTACAAACGAGCTTATTAGTTTCTTCTCAATCAATTTATCCATTTATCAATCTATTTATATTCTATTTATCAATCACTTTTTCGAGTTAGGGAACTTCCAGATGTGCTAGGACGATGAAACTTGGCAGGCGTATCAGGGAACCGACCAAACAAACCTGGAAATAATCAGTTTCCCGATCCGACCATCTGCGGGGAGTAAAGGGCGGAGGAATCTTGAAAATTTAGGGCAGTTTGTCACACTTTTTCGAGTTAGGGTACTTCCAGATGTGCCAGGGCGATGAAAATTGGCAGGCACATCAGGGACCCCACCAAACTAACTTGGTAAAAATCAGTTCCTGGTCCGACCATGTGGGGGGAGTTCAGGGCGGGGCAATCTGGAAAATTGAGTTGGAATGAAACTTGAAAACTGAACAAAGGACATATCTCTGATGCCCCATCTGAAGTTCGGAACGGATTCGGTAGCTGTAGGGAAGTTGGGGGGGGGCCGGGAATCTCGAGAAACTGTTGGAATGCAGGGATCGGAGTGAAACTTGCTGGGAATACTAATACAATTTGGCTGGATCCGGACCAATAAGATATTTATAGTCGGTAGAAGCTTCAGTTATTTGTTACAGGTTTGTTTCCTTCCCCGAAGTTGAACAAGAAGATTGACAGCCTGACGAGGACCCTTGCCAAGAAGGGCCGAAATATCGCTGATGAAAAATCAGAGCTGACGTATCCGTGTAAACATTGTTTGAATAAATGGATCCGGACCCTTGGGGGGGGGGGGGTTGGAGGGGAGATTCCCTGAATTCCGGTGATGTCAGTTTTGGGGATTTTCTCGACGAAACTTGGTAGGCATTTCAGGGACCCGACCAAACTAACTTGGAAATAATGTCTCGATCCGACCATCTCGGGGGGGGGGGGGGTGGAGGGAAGGGAATCAGGAATATTGAGTTATAATAATAATAATAATTTATTTTTAACCCACAGATCGTACAAGACGAAAACAGTGGAGTACAAAAGAATATATGAAGACATAATTAGGCAAAACACTACATATACAAACAAAATCTATCAAACAGACGAATAAGCCCATGAGAGGGCGACAGACGCGCGTACGCCGTTTCGGACAGTTTTATGCGTAACTTTGGAACGGATGGTCGGATTTGACTGAACGGAACGTCGAATTTGACATGTCTCTGGTGATCTTTTTCATGTCCGGACCGGACCCGACAGTTGGGGGGGGGGGGGGAGACCGGAAAATACGTGACTGGCTGATACTGGAGAGATGGGATGGAACTTCGTGGGAACAACAAACAGATGCTCTCGATAAATATTTTTCAGAACTGTGGCTCCGGCGACTGTGGGGGGAGTTTGAGAGGGGGGGGGGAGGCGGAATTCCGGTGATCACGAGTTAAGGTACTTCCAGCTGTGCTAGGAAGATACAACTTGGCTGGAATATTAGATATTTGACAAGATCCGAGATTTCCAAATCCGACTATTCCTTAAAGTATCGACCTCGACCGCACAGTAAGAAAAATACTGGTAAGCAAAATATACATTTTCATGATCACTATGAGCCCATTTAATTTTTGCCTCAAGGGTTTTGCTTACAAATGAAGTTCCGGCTCCCTTAAAGTGCGCATGTTAACTGCGAAGTCGAAAAGTAATTTTTATCAAATGATTCATCTCAACTTATGACAGCGGGTTCAACAGCTATGGGTAGTTGGGAGGGGGTGATCCAAAATCTCAAGAAAAGGTTAGAATGGAGGGATCGGAGTTAAACTTGATGGGAAGAACAAGCATTTATTCTGGATAAATCGTTTGCACAATTAAACTGGATCCGGAAACTTGGAGGGTGGGGTGGGTGGAGGGGGCCCTTCCTGAATTCCTGTGATTTACTTTATTACTTTACTGTGATCTTACTTTATCCGGTTTGCACCGTCAAGTTTGATTAAAGCTTTGTTTTAAGGCCAAGTATCAGGCTCAATAATTAATACACCTACTTTCGTGCCGTTGAAAAACGGTAAGTAATGTCTTGTAAAAGTTTTTTTCAAGGTTATCTTTATTTGCAAAAAAAATCTATCGTTATCACTTTCCGCTGCTGAGAGCAGATCTCAAGCGCATACGAAAAAAATAAATAAATCAGAATCGATTGCCGAGACACGGGCTCGAAAATCCCAAACAAACAAAAATTGGGATATCATACACATTTTTCGGGTGGTTCCAACGACTCAAAATGCCATAGTTCAGGGTGTAGACCCTGAAATTAAAATAGTTAAAAATATTAACGGTCCAAAATTTCAACATTTTAAAATTCTCTCAGGGAAGGCTAGTCGTCCTGGTTGAATGTCCGACGACTAACTGTCGGTACAGGAGGTCAGAATGGCCCGGGACAACGGACAGCGAGATTACAAGGGACAGGATTACTACGGAAAATTGTGAAAGGATTATTTTATAGTTCATTAAACTAGAATGATTCAGGCGAAAGTACGAAGAAATGCCTTTTAAAATTGTTTTCACCACATACAGTGCAACTAGGCAATCTAAACCTTGCACCCTGAAGGTAGGAATTGTTAAAAATAACAATTTTGAGATCGCTGTTGGTGTTTCGTTTTTGGAATCCCAAAACGTAAGTGACCTTTGACATCGCAAAAGTTGTCCGTCTGTCTGTCTGTCTGCGAGTACGATAACTCTCGAAGGGAATTATTTTTATGAAAGTTGGTGTAAGGATTCTTTGGGTCAAGGGTAAGGTCAAGTTCGTAAATGGGCTTTGTAGTCCTATATTTGGGAGTGGGTTCAAATTAAGGGGCAAACAATATATTTTTAAACAGCTAATGTGATAGTCAATTATGGGGTAAAAAGACATGCTAACAGGAGGGTGAAAACTATTTTGTCGCCGGACAAGTATTTCGCCCGGAATCTGGCAAAAACCGGAAAGTTGGGCAAAAGTAAAAGTTTTCTCTGAAGAAAAATATTCTTTGAGCCCATGCTGACTTTGAAACATATTCAAACAATGTTTTCAGCGGATATACGTCAGCTGCGGTTCTTCATCAGCGATATTTCGGCGATATAGCTCGAACAAAATAAACTGTAGGTGACTTATCCGTTTTGCACCGTCAAAAAAGATATTTGGGCCGTTCTTGGCAAGGGTCCTCGTCAGGCTGTCAACCTTGTAAGTCAACTTTTTGGTTTCCTTCCCCGACGTTTACCCAGAAGATGACAGCCTGACGAGGACCAAGAAGGGCCGAAATCTCGTTCATTTGAAGTTGATTCAGGGGTAAGAAGACATGCTGAACACTGAAGTTGATTAGATGACAGATTTAGGGCTAAGAAGAGACGCTTATTCTGTATATGACAATAATTTTTTACTAAGTTAAAGTTTTATTTGAAGTTGATTAGATGTCCTTTATAGAGATAAGTATATACGCTGAATTCGTTTCTGAATTTTCTCTTTTTGCTGGACAATTGCCGAAACCGTAAATTTGGCAGAAGTAAAGCACGAAGTTTCGGTCAGCGTCGTCAAAATAGATATGGCTTATAGAGGTATATCTGAACTTGGTTTTCTCTGATAATTAGCGTGGCGAAGACTAGATCTGGCGAAGACAAGACCCAGTTGTCTGGATCAAATATTAGATTTTTGGGATCCCATCGAAACCTTGTGTCTTGTTATTTTCAAGTTGAACAGTTTCAATGGGCGATTATTCCCATCCTGATACTCGGTCCGCTCCTTTCGTTTCACATTCATCACTAGCCCCAATTTACTATTGCCTGAACATCTCAAACTGTACAATCATGGGCATTCTGAATCGTGGGCATTATGGGTTGTAGGCATTTTGAATCGTGGACATTGTGATCGTGGTCATTATGAGTGTCAGCGCCATTTTTCCTGCTGGACCGATTCAGCTAAAATCAGGCACAGCCCGGAACAACTGGAGTAACAATAGATCCGGTAAAAACTTGAGTGAAAAGGTTGACTTATAATTGTCGTCCGCCATCTGTTCTGTGGAAGCTTGTAAAGTTACCGACTAATTAGTACAATCATTTTCCGATTCATCCGACAAGGGTCATGTATAAGGAAGTATAACATGGATCAGTATATCCCTTGAGCTTCAGTATTCCAGCGGTAATAATTTCAAAATATTCTCCTCTGGGCTCCCGTCGGAACCTTTAGTATTGCTGCCGACCAAAGGTTAAGCCAACATATGGATCATGTCTGCCGACCAAAGGTATCGGGGAGCACCAACCAAATTTCACTCTATTGAGAATTGAACGATCGTGTGTCATTGTAATTTCCTTTAACCGACCAAATAATCGCAATATGTGGCCTACCGCTTTCGGTACATATTGTACCTAAAAATATGGTAGCTAGTTTTCACCCTTATTTACATCGGACGGTATCGTATCCTTCTTAATTACTCCCCTGTGACTTCTACCAACTTCAATGAAAAGAGCCGCGCTGGATCAAATGTCGGTTTTGAAAATTGGGCGGATCGACGGATATTTTGGGTCTTGTGACGGGTAGGCGAACTTTCAGAAAAAGTGGGGGTTGTGACGGATTTGTTGGGCGAATTGACGGAATTTTTGGGACTTGTGACGGGTAGACGAACTTTCGGAAAAAGTAGGAGTTGTGACGTTTTTTTTGGGTCTTATGACGGGTGGGCGAATTGACGGATCATACAATTGGGTGAATCGACGCTCAAGCAATAGGACGTTGGGTGAATCGACGTTGGGCGAAATTACGGGTGGGCGAACTGACGGGTGGGTGAATCAGCGGGTGGGCGAATCAGCGGTTGGGCGAATCGACGGTGGGCGAATCGACGGTTGAAAAATCGACGGATTTTTAGATTGGGCGTATTGACGGGTGGGTGAATCGACGGGTGGGGGTAGTGACGGCGACCCCTACAGAGCTCATCTACGAACTTGACCTGTACGTTGACCCAATAGATCCTCATACCAATTTTCAAGAAAATATCTCTACCCTTTCGAGATTTATCGTGCTAACAGACGGACGGACGGACAGAAGGATAACTTTTGCGAAGTCGTAGGCATATTTATTCAAACAATGTTTACAACGGATGCGTCAGCTACGATTCTTCATCAGCGATATTTCGGCCCTTCTTGTCAAGGGTCCTCGTCAGGCTGTCAATCCTCTGGTTCAACGTCGGGGAAGGAAACAAACCGGTAATCTATATTACAGGTTTGTAATATACTATATATAATACTTGTCATAGGTATATGACCATAAGCATAATTCGGAGTTTATAAACTGTTGTTTATAGTTGTTTATAAACTTTACGCAACGGTCAGATTTGATACAAGAGAGTAGTACTGCGACAAGTAAACCAGAAGTTAATGCTGGATTGTATAAAGGCCCTGCCTTGGTTTATCAATGATCAATCAATTTAATACAAATTCTACTTCTGGTTTATTTGTCACAGTAAGAGTACACAGTTAACCACATTTACAATAAGCTTAGCAGAAATGATAGTGCTTGGCCTAAACATAGGGTTTTCTTACCTATGAAACCCTCGTACACCAGGTGTCAGTCAGGTATGCATAGTAACTTTGTAGAATCAGTGGGCTATATCGGTCTGCAACATCACCGGGTGCTGGAGCTTTGTTGAGGATATGCACGTGATCCAAGTTACTTTATTTTACGTATTTACCTCTTTTTTTAATTGAAAGCCTACTGTTGTAGTCAATAAGGGAAGAAGTGGAACGATATTAAACAAGACCAAAGGTTTCGATGGGATCCCAAAAGTTCAAATTTGATCCAGACAATTGGGTCTTGTCTTCGCCAGATCCAGTCTTCGCCAGACTCCTTGAACACTTTTACTATTAAAGTTTAGAAAAAGATTAAGGCAAAATAGCTAATCATATGAGAAAACCAAGTTCAGATATGGATTCAGCATGTGTGTTTACCCCTTTAAGTCATATCTATTTTGACGAAGCAGATCGAAACTTCCTGCCTTACTTCTGCCAATTTTCCGGTTTCGGCGGAATTTCGGAACTACTTGTCCTGCGAAAAAATAAAGCTCAAAAAACGAATTCAGTATGTCTCCTTAAATCCAACCTCTAATCAACTTGCAATTAAAATTTTACTTTTAACAAATTTTCCAGTTTCAGCCGGATTCCGAGCGATCTATACGTCCGGTGAGAAAATAGTTGTCATATGCGAATTCAGCTTGTCTACTTACCCGCAAATCGAACATCTTATTAAATTTAAATAAAACTTTTACTTTAAACAAATTCTCCGGTTTTGGCCGGATTCCTGCCGAACTAATCGTCCGGCGAGAAAATCCGTCAGTAGTTAGATCGTAGTAAATAATAGTAAATAATAGCAAATAATAATAGTAAAAGTGTTCAAGGAGTCTGGCGAAGACTGGATCTGGCGAAGACAAGACCAAATTGTCTGGATCAAATTTGAACTTTTGGGATCCCATCTAAACCTTTGGTCTTGTTTAATATCGTTCCACTTCTTACCTTATTGACTACAACAGTAGGCTTTCAATTAAAAAAAGAGGTAAATACGTAAAATAAAGTAACATGGATCACGTGCATATCCTCAACAAAGCTCCAGCACCCGGTGATGTTGCAGACCGATATAGCCTACTGATTCTACAAAGTTACTTTGAATACCTGACTGACACCTGGTGTACGAGGGTTTAATAGGTAAGAAACCCCTATGTTTAGGCCAAGCACTATCATTTCTGCTAAGCTTATTGTAAATGTGGTTAACTGTGTACTCTTAATGTGACAAATAAAGCAGAAGTACAATTTGTATTAAATTGATTGATCATTGATAAACCAAGGCAGGGCCTTTATACAATCCAGGATTAACTTCTGGTTTACTTGTCGCAGTAATACTCTCTTGTATCAAATCTGACCGTTGCGTAAAGTTTATAAACAACAGTTTATAAACTCCGAATTATGCTTATGGTCATATACCTATGACAAATATTATATATAGTACATTACAAACCTGTAATATAGATTACAGGTTTGTTTCCTTCCCCGAAGTTGAACCAGAGGATTGACAGCCTGACGAGGACCCTTGCCAAGAAGGGCCGAAATATCGCTGATGAAGAATCGTAGCTGACGTATCCGTTGTAAACATTGTTTGAATAAATATGCCTACGACTTCGCAAAAGTTATCCTTCAGTCCGTCCGTCCGTCTGTTAGCACGATAAATCTCGAAAGGGTAGAGATATTTTCTTGAAAATTGGTATGAGGATCTATTGGGTCAACGTACAGGTCAAGTTCGTAGATGAGCTCTGTAGCCCCATACCTAGGGGTGAGGGAGGGGTTTCAAATTAAGGGACGAAAAATATGTTTGAAAAAGCAAATAAGATAGTCGATATAGGGGAAAGGAGACATGCTGAGTCCATATCTGAAACTGATTTTCTCGCCGAACAATTAGTTCGTCCGGAACCCGGCCGAAGCCAGAAAATTTATTAAAGGTAAAAGTTTTATTTGAAGTTGATTAAACGCTTGGTTTAGGGGCAACAAAACATGCTGAATCCGTATATGATAATTCTTTTCTACCCGGCCAAGTATTTCGCCCGGAATCCGGCCAAAACCGGAAAAAAATTGGTAAAAGTGTAAGTTTTATTTGAAATTGATTAGATAGATGCAAATCATATACGACTAGAACAGGTTTTAAAACAAGGTTGCAATGGTACCCGTCGTTCGAGAAATAATCATGTCACCGCCCTGACGGGGTATTGAAACCTGATTTAAACGACTCGGCTTGCCTTTGACTGGGACGGATTTACGATGATATTAAAAAAAAATTTCAAACGACTCGGAGATTGTGTTTGACAGAATGTCACCCCCACTCACCCCCCCCCCCCCCCCCTTTCGGGCCACCCCTGTCCCCAAACTGGCAGTAGATATTGCAGTAAGCAACCCTGGGTGTGTCCTTGGTTAACAGCACAAGGGACTCAAGGTTGGAAAAGCTGTCCTGTACGAATCTACGATCATATTTTGGAAAAGGTTTTGAATATTCGGGTTTGCTGGGTTGAAAGCCGTCGGCGAAAGAAATTTATAATTCTCACGTACCTTGAATCACATAACGTTGATGAGCAGTTTAAATTTAGTTTGTGAGCTACGTAAATTTAGGAAAAAAAGTTTTCCCACTGACAAGAGGACACTTTCCGTACAGAGTAGAGACTCATACATTGCAGATAGCTTGCGAATATACTCGGAGATAGTACACGGAAGCTCGGTAGTAAAGTCCTGCATTATATTATTTCTTGCTTTTACTTTCCATTTCCGTGTGAACGACTCTAAATCGTAGTGCCAATCAGAACCCTTTACTGCTCGTTACTCTATTTTTCCTTTTTTTTTCATTTTTTAGATTTTCCAACTGAATTTGCCACAGAATCTCGCAAAGCTCGTAATTGGAGACACCGGGACTCAAAACTCACTCGTTTAGTGCATATGGCAACGTCAAATTACATGTAAAAAAAAAATCAAGCTTTAAATGTAACAAGACTAGACTACTTGTTGGACATGATACACGGTGAGTGAGGGAATTGAGTGAGTTCGTCAGTTGTTGTCTGACACATGACAAATTGTAAAAAACAACACATTTTAGCTCAACGTCTTATTTTTCAACTTTATCTCTAATTTTTTTGTAATTTTTCACAGTATTTCAAGGAATATTCACAATTTTCGCAAGATTAAATGGAGGTACTGAAATTTTAATACGACCTGTCTAAATTTCTTTTTATAGCACTTGTAGCCTCTGTCTCAAATGCAATACACCTATCGTAATTCCGTCTGTCGGTCTGTCCGGTTTTTTTTTCACACTTTTTCGAGCTAGGGTACTTCCAGATGTACTAGGACGATGAAACTTGGCAGACTTATCAGGGACCAACCAAACTAACCTGGATATAACCAGTTTCTCGATCCGACCATCTGCGGGGGAGTAGGGGGCGGAGGAATCTGGAAAATTAGGGCAGTTTTTCACACGTTTCCGAGTTAGGGTACTTCCAGATGTGCTAGGATGTGAGGGACTGGAGGAGGGGGGATCTGGAATATCGAGTTATGCGTAACTTTGGAACGGGTGATGGATTTGAGTGAAATTTCATAATCGAACAAAGGACATGTCTCTGGGGATCTTTTTCATGTCAGGAAGATGGGGGGGGGGGATACGTGAAAGGCTGATACTGGAGAGATTGGGATGGAACTTTCTGGGAGTAAGAAAAAGATGCTCTGGATAAATCTTTTTCACAACTGGATTGACTTCGGCGATTATGGGGGGAGTTTGAGGGGAGGGTGGGGGTGTCGGAATTCTGGTGATCACGATTTAAGGCACTTACATGTGCTAGGACGATCTTGGTCGGAATATTTGACATTCGAGAAGATTGGCTTAGAAATGGCCACTTTTCAAATCCGACTATTCCTTAAAGTACCAATCTTGATTGTAAAGTAAGAAAAATACTTTTAAGCGAAATATACATTTTCATGGGTTTTGCTTACAAATGAAGTTCCAGCTCCCTTAAAGTGCGCATGTTAACTGCAAAGTCGGAAAGCACTTTTTATCAAGTGGTTCATCTCAACTTATGATAGCGGATTCAACAGCTATGGGGTAGTTGATGGAGGGGTGGTCGGAAATTTCAAGAAACGGATAGAATGGAGGGATCGGAGTTAAACTTGCTGGGAAGAACAAGCATTTATTCTAGATAAATCGTTTGCACGATTGGACTGGAGCAGGACACTTGGGGGTAGGAGGTGGAGGGGGGCCTTCCAGAATTCCTGTGATGGCGTTTTTCAAGACGAAAGTTGGCAGGCATATCGGGACCCGAACATCTGACAGACCCCTTACCTACTACATACAGCTGCAAGTGCCATTTGAGCTTACAACTATTTTTGTGCACCCATCTTCATACTCTTCTTTACGAAAACATAAAAGCTGCACTAATAATCAACTCGTGTTGATCCTAATTAAACGAGAAAGGGTGTCTCCAATGGAGTAATCTTCCGTCCGTCTGTCAGCACGATAAATCTCGAAAGGAATGGGCTATTTTGATGAAACTTGGTGTGAGGATTCTTTCTGTCAACGGTAAGATCAAGTTCGTACATGGGCTCTGTAGTCCTATATTTAGGGAGGGGGGGGGGGGGTCAAATTAAGGGGCAACACAAAAATTTTGTAACAGCTAATGTGATAGTCGATTATGGGGTAAAAAGACATGCTGAACACGATGGTGAAAACCATTTTCTTGCCGGATAAGGCAAGGTTGGTTGGTTAGAATTAAAAGTTTTCTTTGAAGTTGATTAGATGTTCTATTATGGAATAAGAAGACATACTGAACGCGATGATGAAAACCATTTTCTCGTCGAACAACTAGTTCCCGGAATCCGGCCAAACCGGAAAATTTGTTAAAAGCGAAAGTTTCGTTTGAAGTTGATTAGATGACAGATTTAGGGCTACGAAAAGACGCTGAGTCTGTATATGACACGCATTTTTACCCGGACATATAATTAGTCTGGAATCCGGTTGAAACCGGGAATTGTATAAGTTAAAGTCTTATTTGTATTTATTAGATGTTCTTTATAGGGATAAGGAGATACGCTGACTTCGTTTCTGGATTGTTATTTTTTTGCTGGACAAGTAGTTCACTCGGAATTTGGCCGAAACCGGAAATTTGGCAGATGTAAAGCAGGAAGTTTCGGTCAGTATCGTCAAAATAGAAATGGCTTATAAAGGTAACTCTGAACTTGGTTTTCTCAGATGGTTAGCGTGGCGAAGACTAGATCTAGCGAAGACAAGACCCAATTCCCGGGATCAAACATTAGATTTGTGGGATCCCATCGAAACCTTAGGTCTTGTTTCTCAAGAGATATCCTCTTGTTACATGGAATCCCAAAACTTGCAATGGGTATTGCAATCTGTAACCCTGGTCTGTCGTGGTTAAACCGCGAAATTTCTCGAAAAAGTTAAGTAGCTTTTGGACATTCGGGTCCCTGGTTTGAAAGCCTTTGGTTCTTACACATATAAACACATATCTTTGATGTCCTATTTATATTCAGTTGGTAGGCTACGTAGAATTAGAAAAACCATCTTCCCACTAACAAGAGGAAAATTTCCGTAAAGAGTTGGGTCTCGTACATTGCAATTACTTTTGATAGTAGGGCTAATATTCTCTCCAAGAAATACTATGAGGCGACACGAGAAAGCTTGGCATTAAAATCTACGACCTAACCCTCAACTTAGGTCCGAGTCTCGATACGCGACGGGCGATGCTCTACACGGCAATTGAAGAACGAAAAGTTCGCTTACAGTCCGAATAACGTACAATGAAAGGATTGTTTTCGAGTTGTAGGTGTTTCCTGATTTCCATCTGAGGGACTGGAATTCACGAAGACTTTGCAGATGTTCTTTAGCACTACCATTGTAGCACAAGAAATCGTATCATACCACCGACCTAACGGGGTTATGAAACCTGGATTAAACGACTCGGCTTGCCTTTGACAGGGACGGATTTACGACTGAAATTGGCCAAAAGTGCCAAAATTAACAATTAAAAAAAAAAAAATCGGATTGTCTTAAAATAAAACGAGCGTCCGGGACCTCGATGAGGCCAAAATAAAAGAGTGATAGGACTTAGCAAAAGGCAGGAGAGGGGTGAATCTCCGCTCAGGCCACCCCTTATTCCTACTATGCTTTTACTTTTTATTTCCTTGTGAACTACTCCCAATCGAGTTGCCAGTCGAAAACTTTCGCTGCACGTTACTCTATTTTTACCTTTTACTTTTGTGCTCATCCTCAATATTTTCCTTTCGTATTTTATGCAGAATCTAAAAACAAGCTTCTGATATTTCTTTTTATTTCCTTGTGAACTACTCCCAATCGTGTTGCCAGTCGAAAACTTTCGCTGCACGTTACTCTATTTTTACCTTTTACTTTTGTGCTCATCCTCAATATTTTCCTTTCGTATATTATGCAGAATCTAAAAACAAGCTTCTGATATTTCTGACTAAATGTTTACGTAATTATTATAGTGAAAAAGTAACATAAAAAATGACGAAATACAGTTCCGAAACCTACCTAGGATGTTGAACTTTGGATAGGTCTGTTTGCGCGTATCGTTGCAAAAAAACCTTTCAATTTCTGTAAAAATTAGCAGGTTCAGGTTCAGGTTCTTTTATTTCAAAAATACTTTGTGACAATATATTTTGATCACTGGGGGCCGGCAGGGATACGAGCTCGTTAGCTCGGCCGGCGTTAGCAACAACCTCTTTATCAAGCAACAAAGTTTGTTACAAACTATTTGAACAGCTTTTCTTTTCACCCATCTTCACGTGAACGGGATATTTTTTTTAAGTAAACAGAACAGTCGCACCCAAAGAAATTTTGTATCGACCCTAATTAAACGAAAAAAGGTTCGGTCCTTCTGATTATTCCTCTGGGTTCGCGCCCCTTCTTCATAGATGTTACTGATCTAGCAAAGTTGGGCCAACTGTCGGATTTTTGGGCCAAATGACGGGTAGGCGAAATGTCGGAAAAGTTGGGCTAACTGACGGATTCTTAGGCGAAATGACGTGTGGGTGACTGTCATACAAATTGGGCGAACTGACGGATTCTTAGGCGAAATGACGGATAGGTCAACTGACGGATTTTTGGGCCAACTGAAGGGTGGGCAAACTGTCGGAAAATTGGGCGAACTGACGGATTTTTAGGCGAAATGACGGGTGGGTCAACTGACGGATTTTTGGGCCAAATGACGGGTGGGCGAACTGACGGTGGGTGAACTGGCGGGTGGGTCAACTGACGGTGGGCGAACTGACGGGTGGGAGTAGTGACGGGTGGGTGAACTGACGGGTGGGCGTAGTGACGGGTGGGTGTAGTGACGGGTGGGCGTAGTGACGGGTGGGCGTAGTGACGGGTGGGAGTAGTGACGGGTGGGCGTAGTGACGGGTGGGCGTACCGACGTTGGGCGAACTGACGGGTGGACGAACTGTCGGATTTTCGAAGTGGGCGAACTGACGGGTGGGCGAACTGACGGGTGGGGGTAGTGACAGCGACCCCAACTGACGGGTAGACAAACTGTTGGAAAAATTGAGCGAAGTGACGGATTCTTAGGCGAAATGACGGGTGGGTCATCTGACGGATTTTTGGGCCAAATGACGGGTGGGCGAACTGACGGTGGGTGAACTGACGGGTGGGTCAACTGACGGTGGGCGAACTGACGGGTGGAAGTAGTGACGGGTGGGTGAACTGACGGGTGGGCGTAGTGACGGGTGGGCGTAGTGACGGGTGGGAGTAGTGACGGGTGGGCGTAGTGACTGGTGGACGTACTGACGTTGGGCGAACTGACGGGTGGTCGAACTGTCGGATTTTGGAAGTGGGCGAACTGACGGGTGGGCGAACTGACGGGTGGGGGTAGTGACAGCGACCCATATTTGTAATATAAAAGTATTGAATGCAGACTGAATGAGTTCTTTGAATGAAAGTCAGTCATACTAATTTATACAGCTAATTGTGTTTTGACAGTTACAAGCTTTTTACCTTATCTGAAATAAGAAGAACAATCCTGGTAGTCTCAAAACTAAATCGAGGAATATACACTAGTCCAACAGACACAGCACCAGATATTATACCGAGTATTGGACTGGATTTTCGTAAAACCGGTCTAGGCTGATCTAAAATTCCACATGAAAGTCATCAAAGGTCATGTGCTCTAGGGATGGATTGTCAGGTTTAAGGCTCAGTTTTGAAGATCTACGCATACGTGACCCAAACGTCGGAGAGCGGCGTACAACTTGATTTTCAAGTTGAACGGCTGCAGAAAGGCTTACAACGCGAAGAACTTTTATTCGTCTTACAACATAAGCAGGTCTCATTATCTTTGCATGAACGGTCCATTACTAAAATAGGGAACAACACAAGAGGAATGGTGGACTAGGAGGCAAGCTACTAAAAAGAGGAAAGATGGTCACGGTCCTGTTCTAGTGAAGACTGGCAAGGAGGGGACCAACGGCACGACATAGTGTAGGAGGCATGAGTACTAAAAAGAGGCATGAAAACTGAAAGTGCCCTTTCAGACGTCAGATTGAGGGTCAGGAACAATGTTCTAACGTACCTTCTTTTCGGCTCTGCAGTTACGCAGTTACTCTCATTTACTGGTCTACTTCTACTGCTTGCTAATCTATTTTTATTACTCGTGCCTTCTGCGCTATTGTGGCGTGCCTCTTTCTAGTCAATCTCGGCAAAGAGCATACTTGGAATAAAAAGTGTTCTGTTCTCATCGAACCGGGCAGCCAAAAGGAGGAACATGACTGATAGAACAGGTTCACAGCCCTGATTATGTTCAGCCATGCTCCTGGTGCAGCGAGTCCTTTTTAGTACGCCGTTCCCTTATTTACTATACAGAGAGGCCAATGGTCTACTTTGTTGCATTATATCATTATTTATTATGAATTTTTGTTTTTAGTTCGTTTGCACCTGCACCATGCCCTTTCATTCTGTTCCTTTTTTAAGTCGGTTCCTTCGTGTCTGTATTTTCCTCTTTAATAGTATGAACACAGGATAAGGATTTTTCGGCCGGATCTCCTGCACTTTCGTCATCAAGTGGAAAAAATGTCAACTTTTCTATATGGAAGTTATGATGGTGCCGAAAACCCGGGCCTGAATTTCGGTTGGGGAGCTTCGGATCCTGATCGTGTGTTCGTACCATCAGAGTTTTCTTGTCTCACCATCTGTCGGTGACTTCTCATCAGAACCTGCCGTCCAAGCAGGTCCTGGGGAGGCAAAACAATTGCACTGGTAAACAGTCACTAGAGAGTTTTCGGAAATAGGCTTGTTGCTCATCTTAGCACCTCAGCTGATATCTGGTGGTACGTATCGGAAACTTCAGTTTTCGGAACGTCAACATGTCAAGAAGAGCAGCAGCCAATTACATGGAAAAGAAACACCCTTGTACAGTGTGTACACTTTAATTACTTTATTCTTTCCAACCCAATAAAAAAAAAACTCTACAGTGAGGCTTTTTTTCAAATTTCAAGTATGTGACGCTAAAAATAGCGTTTTTCGCTCCGAGTCCACTTTTTCGAACGCTAAATTTTCACCTTATTTGTCATCAGCATCATCACTTTAGCGTGAGCTACAACTTTAGCGTACGGTATTTAGGTCTCACGCAAGTTTCCGAAAACTCTCTACTAATGAATAAAAAAAAACGGCTTATAGGAAAAAAACAGAGAACACGAGAGTGCTCAGGCAGCAACGAGTACTGCTGAAGTGTAGCCAAGCACTAAAGGCGATTCAGGCTGTCAGGAAGGTTCCATTAATCTCTTCCCCGGCTGTTCGAACTGTTTTTTGGTTCGCTAATTTTAGCGGTTGACGTGGAAAGTAAATCTGCCACGTGAGTTGGAAGTGTTTTCAGCAAGTCAGCGAGAAGTTGTAAGGACTTGCCGATAGTGCTTGCACTCGGCTGATTTTCCGTGAGAACACTATTCGCCCTTCATAAAGTTGTGTCCAGATTAGTTATTTTTTTGCCACTAGATGCGCTAACAATGACACGTTACTTCCTGGTGTACCAGGTTTGTTTGGCTATTTTCAAGGCCTAGCCATGTTTACAAAATGCCTGTGCCTCTATCGGTGCTCTACACAACTCTGTTCTTTCAAACTTCGTCAAGTTTGTCAATTCTTGCTCCCGACTTCAGTGCCAACTGCTGGTCGACTGTTGGTTATTGTTTCACTAGCACATCTGGCTGCAATTCGTCATCGATTTCTGAGGGACGTATGATCGTCCTTTGGACATATGGTGAACTACATGGGTCCATACATTTATTACTAGGACGCAATATTTACTTTATATTTTTGTTGAATTATTTGTTATATTTTGCCGACCGTTCTCGGATAGGTTATAAATGGGAAGTTGAAGTCAGATTTACAAGCTCTTAGAAAGAGTAGACCGTTTGAACTTGGAATACCCCTCGTTGTTTTGCTGGATGACCCTAGCTGGGAACCACGAAGCCTTCCAAAGCTCGATAGCATTTACTAATGTGGTTATTATATTTAAAATGTCCATCACGATCATAATAAATTGTGACATTGCGCCTGCGAAAACCCTTCCGTGAGAACCTGGTTGTGTTCAGTGAATGGGAAGGCCATCTATGACAAATACGTTCGCTGGTGGGCATTTGGGAATAAATTTTCCGCTCCGTGGAAGACGCTCTAGTCGGTGTGGAGACGGTCAACGAGCTAAAGAAACATCTGGACGAAACAAGGATTATAATTTAATTTGATCTGCAGTCTATAGTTTCAAAATTTGTCTCTAAATTAGCTTTTAGGGAAGTAAGAGGCGTAGCGCCTTATTTCAGAACTATATTTGTTTATTTCATAACCAAATATACTAAGTATCGGAAACCAGGGAACAAAGAAATCGAGCAAAGATCGGAAGCCCAAGCCCAAGCTGACTTTGAAACATTTATTCAAACAATGTTTTCAACGGGTACGTCAGCTACGATTCTTCGTCAGCGATATTTCGGCCCTTCTTGGCAAGGGTCCTCGTCGGACTGTCAATCCTCTGGTTCAACTTCGGGGAAGGAAACAAACCTGTAATCACTACAGGTTTGTTGTCCCCATTACAGGTTGTAACGAATAGCATTAGTTGCACGAATAGCATTAGTTCGAACACTGAATGGTCTGCCAGCCAGTCCCACTGTCTTTGGTCCCACCCTTTGAACCTCTTTTGCATTAGCAAGGTAATAAGAAGTGCATTAAACCAAAATGTAGCAGCCTAATGGCCCCTTTGCCACAATTCATTAAGAACGACATATCATCGATCATATGACAAAACAGTCAAGTTTCCAACTGTTCATTACAGATTAAAGTACGTCGCGTCTTCTTGCATCTGTCCTTATTTCAGTACCGAACAATTTTAGAAATGAACAAATGTCTCCAATCAACCGTTCTTCTGGAATATTTTTTAACCAGTTAAGCCTAAACGTACATCTAGAAGAAATTTCAATACGATCCCGCCAGTGCTATACAAGATTTGAATGAATTGCGCTTTTTGTCTTGGAGTCTGCATGTGCAAACCTCCAGAAACGAACATCCGTGCTTTGAACGTCACGCACAGGAGAAGAATGCTCTCCGTGGCCATGTCTGTAAATGCATTCTCCATGGTGTGTTCAAGTATGGTTTCATTATTCAGGTGCCCTTTAAAATCTTCTTTTCTTAAAATTTTCTTTCATTTAAAACTAACTTATTACTTACAAAAATGTTATCCCTCGTCCTTTTTTTTGGCACCCAAACCAAAAAGGGGGTTTGTCCTGGACATATTAACAATACAAATTTTGTTTCACGTATTCACACTTCCTGTGTCAAAGAATGCCCTTCCGCCATAGAGAATCCCTTTTGCAGTGGCATTTATTGCAGTCTTTTTCACTTCCGTCTCCGATACCAAAACCTCCTTTATATGGCACTTGAGCATACTCAAGTGCCGTATAGCGATCGTAATTTCTGTCGGTCTGTCTGTCGTTCTGTCATTCAGTCGGTCTCTCCAGGTTTTGCTGGTTTGGGCACTAAGCTAGGACGATGAAACTTGGCAGGCATATGAGGGACCCAACCAGAATAACTTGGAAACAATCACTTCCCCGATCCGGCCATCGTGAGGGGATTTGAGGGATGGGAAATCCGGAAACTAGTAACATGCATAACTTTAGAACGGGTAATCCAACATGCATGAAACTTGACATATGTCCAGAACAAGTGCTTGAGATGCTCAGTTTCAAATCCGGACCATATCCGATAACTGGGAGGGGGGCTGGAGGGTGGTACCGAAAATCTCGTGAAAACGCTTCGACATAAGCTAGGACGATGAAACTTGGCAGGCGTATCTGGAAACCGACCAAGTTAACTTGGAAACAATCACTTCCCCGATCCAGCCATCGTGGGGGAAGTGGAGGGATCTGAAATCCGGAAGTAGTAACATGCATAACTTTGGAACGGGTAATCTTGACAAACTAGTGCTTCAGATGCTCAGTTTCAAATCCGGACCTAATACAATAACTTGGGGGGGGGGGGGAGGGGGCACCGGAAATCCTGTGAAACGCTTCCACATAAGTTAGGACAATGAAATTTGGCGAGCCTATCAGGGAACCAAACAGAATAGCTTGGAAATATTTACTTCCCCAATCCGGCCATCGTGGGGGGAGTAGAGGGATGGGAAATCCGGAAACTATTAGCATGCATAACTTTGGAACGGGTCACCGGACATGCATGAAACTTGAAATATGTCAAAAGCAAGTGTTTCGCATGTTGAATTTCAAATCTGGACCAGATCCGATAACTGGGGCGGGGGGGGGGGGGCACCGGAATTCTCGTGAAACGCTTCCACATAAGCTAGCACAATAAAACTTGGCAGGCATGTGAGGGAGCCAAGCAGTTTAACTTGGAAATAATCACTTCCCCGACCCAGACATCGCGGGGGGAGTGGAGGGATGGCGAATATGGAAACTAGAAACATGCATAACTCTGGAACGGATAATCGGACATGCATGATACTTAAAAATTGTGAAGAACAAGTGTCTCAGACTTTCAATTCCAAATCTGACCCAAATCCGAAAACTGGGGGGGGGATAAACTGGGAGGCTGGAAATCTCTTGACATTTGTAGGGTCGAGGGATCGGGACGGAACTTGAAGGGAAGAACAAGCATTAACCCTATATACTATATTGACAAAACAAGTCTGGATCGTGACAGTAGAGTGGGTTGGAGGGGTTTTCCCGGATTTACGGTGATCCCGAGCTTAGGGTACTTCCACAAGTACTAGACCATGAAACTTGGCAGATATACTAGGTACTCTCCCAGGTCGACTTGAAAATAGTTATTTTCCCGATCCGAAGATCATGGGGTAGTGGAAGTATTCGGAATCCGGATTCTAGTGACATGCATAACTTTGGAACGGGTTATCAGACGTGCATGGAACTTGTCAAGTTTCGAGAACGAGTGTTTCAGACGATCAATTTCAAGTCTGGAACGGATGCGATAACTTGGGGAGGGGAGCCGGAGGGGGGGGGGGAAATCTCGTGAAACGCTTGGAGTCAAGAGCCTGGATGGGACTTGGAGGGAAGAACAAGCATAAGCCGTATATACATTATTGACAAAACAGGATCGGATCGTGGCACAGTGGTGGGGAGTCGGAGGGGGTTTTCCACAATTCCGATGATCACGAGTTAGGGTACTTCCAGATGTGCTATGACCGTCAAGCTTTGCAGGCATGTTAGGGACTCTATCAGATTGGCTTAAAAATAGTCCCTCCCCCGACCCGATCATTGTTGGATGAAGAAACAGTTGTCAATGAGTGACATAACCATTTCAGATTTACTAGATCAAGCCTTGAAAAGTCCAAACCGTATCCGACAAACATGCTAACTGTTCTTACAAGTGCCATATGAGCTTTCAGCTCTTGTTTTTCTAACTGGTGTGTCTCTTGAGCGGTGCCGGACATCCACCAGTACTATATTTTGAGGTACACTGTAAAAAGTTTATCCGAATAAGGATTAAAGTTCACTGCAGTATATGCTGCTTGGTACTGAGATAAAATTAATCCGAGTTAGAGATAAGATTATCTTTTTCGGGACAAAATTAATCTCAGTAGCAAATACTGCAAGATTTTTGTACAGTGTAGTCGTGTGTTAGATGGGATGATAATGCGTGAGACCTGGGGAAGCTTCATAAAATTGCTTTGGTTGCTATTGAAATAACATTGGTTGTTATGCCCAACCCCCTCTACACATCAAGGTAATGCCTCTCGCCTGCCTGTCTACGTTGAAAGGCTCCTTCTTACTTATTGTGTATTTTCTTTTGTCCCTTGCTGTCCTATTGAATTATAAATTATAACCTTTTTTTCCTTTCTGCATCTACGACGTTTGGACTGGGCCGAGTTTGTCAGTCAACCATCATTAGAACAGTAGAAGACCATCCAGCTAGAAAATCAACCAGGAGGGGAGCATACCAGATCCATAATGGACCTTGTTCACTCCGAAGTGCGAGTTAAAGTAAAGTAATTAGGCAATTCTTTCAAAATAAGTAGGCTTTTAGAAGACTTCGTTAGGTCGTCAGATCTAGAGTCGAAAGGTGCCAACCAGAAAATTGCGAATATTGGTACGTTCACTAGTAATTTTACGTGCAATTTCAAACGAGTACAGATTCAGCAAAAGCAGTGAGACTAATTGGTAAGTAGGATACAGGAGTTTTAAGTACTGAGTCAATTTTTAGGAAACTTAGGATTTTGAAGGTAGGTCAAATTAGTGATTTCCAAATTAGTATTTTTGTGTTTTAGAGTCTGAATGGATTTTGAAGGAAGGAAGGAAGGAATTTATTTCTAGAACATATTGAACATATTCTTCAACCAACAGCCCGTATCAATATGTGACAACAGGTCACCTGTGCAAGACGGACATCAAATTATCAAGATCTATTGATCAATTTTTTTTTTTTTTTTTTTTTCTATACACTTAGTGAGACTCTGACTCACTCCAAATCTTTTCGTGCCTGATTTTTTAGTAATTTTTTTCGTTTTAACTCATTTTATCACGGACAGGCTACGAGGTACGCTGGAGATATGGTAAGTGAGCCAAGAAGTAATGTTCGTTCTAGCCATGTGGCAAAGCGTTCAGGTACGGTGGTCTGGAATACTTTTCCAGACTCAATTCGAGAAGCGGAAAGTTTACCGCAATTCGGCAAATCGGTTAAAGAGACATCTGTTTGAGAGTAATTGGGGAGTGGAGGGTTTGGAAGACGAGAGAGGACAAATTAATTAATTAATCTTAAATTTATTTTAGTGAAGGTTTGATTAGTTATATAATGTGTATAAATGTGTACTGGTTGCGGTTTACAAGCACGTATATGCTTTGTTTGTAACCGGTCGTCAAGCCGGAATATTTTTTGTTTTAGTAGAGTTGTTGAATCTTGAATCCAATCCTTTGAGAATACGATATTTCTTGACCAGTTTATCGTGAAACATCTTTTCTATAAAAAAAATTGTGCTTTGATATCCCGAACAGGGTTAGTTTTCACCGAAATCTTGAAAAAGTCTTCAACTTTACCAAAGTTGTCGATGATAGTAAATCCTGGTGTGAATCCTAATCCGCAACCCCCTGAACCTGATCAAACCTTTAAAAAACAAGAGTAGGTGCAGAAACTCGACAAGCCGGTGCTGGCCAGATCGTACACTATAAAAAGTTTCTCCGTATAAAGATTAAAGTTAAAAAAAAAATTTTTACAGTGTAGTGTTTCGAAATTATATTCGCATCAGAGAGTGCCTTCTCGATCAGTCTGTAATGTTGACAAACTTTGATTCTTATATTTTATGGCATATTCAGACGTCTTAAAAAAAAAATCTGTGTCTATCCAGTTTGTGTTTTTGGATTCGGAGAAACAAAGGTCGCAAAGGTCACTTCTCTGCACAGAGAAACACGAACGTGTGCATGTTTTTTTGTACTTCTACTCTATGAGTTTGTTAGTTTTGCCCTTTGCTAGCATCTTACTTCCGGGAATTTTTGAATCTGGTGAGCATGAGTATTTTGAGATGGAAATCAAGATTATCCCTTACTGGAAAACCATCTTCACAATTAGTGTACTGACTACATCCTTTCTGACTGCTTGTTTTGTATACGAAAAGGTATCTTAGTAAATTTTTATCTAGTTTTGTTTACATACATAATGTCATAATGTGTCAGCGACCTAGTGAAATTACATAATCTCAAAAGTGTTAAAAGGGAACTTCTATGACTATGCAGTCATAGGTAAGTGCAGTATAGTACACTAGCCCCATTTCAGGCACGGTGCTCAAAAGTCTAGCACCATGCCTGGGTGCTAGACGTTCAAGCCAGTCTGGGCTCAAGCCTAATGTCCTTCTTTGTCTTCCATCCCAACAGAGTCATCATGTCCACCGATGGACAGGTCTTATAAAGGAAACGACGCTACTGTCATCAGCGGCACCTCTGGCCGCAGTGATCCTCCTTGGTACCGTGCTCCAGGTGTCACCGTGTCAACGTTGGATGCTGGAGATGAGCTGGTACAGATTGCATGCAGAGAGAGCAACCTGAGCTGTTAAAACTTTCATGTGATTTCAGAGTCAACTTTCATGTGATTTCAGAGTCACATGATTTCAAGCAAAATTCGTCGTTCTTATGGTCAAACTGTTTCAACCCAGTTTCATCTAAACCGAACTCTATTAGCAAAATTATATAATAGTGTTGCGCTACCCCATATTTTATATATAGCTCCATTTTCTGAAACTTTAAATGCGACGGACCGACTAAAAATTAAACGGATATACTTTAAATTCGCAAAATACCTTCTTCGTCTTCCTCCTTGGACGCGCAATACCTACATGACCAATAAATACGGTATCGTCGACCCGATTCAAAAGCTCGATGAGCTATGTCAACAAGTAAAATGCAGTAAGAGCGGCCATGAGTGGCAAGGGATTGTTTTTTGAAATTTTGTGATTCATAAGTGTGATTTTTCCCTCAGTGATTTGCCTTTTGTTTTTCTTTGTTGTGTGATCTTTTTTCTGTGTTTTTCTACTTTCTTTCTTTTTTATACTCCATCATTTTCTCTTTCCTGTACGATGGGTGAAAAATAAACATTACATTACATTACATTACAGAGTTACTTCACATATTGATGATTTGATTTTGTGAAAGTTTACAGTTTCTAATGTTTGTTTATGACTCTACAAGTAAAGATTTAAGCTGTTTTCTGTACCTTGGATTTCATGTATGGTGCATGGATTTCAGTATACAGTGCATACAGAAAAAACACAGTTTCTGTCATCACAACTGAGCACCAGCTCGGACAGGGCTGAAATTACTACTCTGAATTAGAGAAATCAAAGACAATCCTTTATATGTTTTTCACAACAAAAACAAAAAGGCTCTAATGAAAAAAACGTGAAAAATATATAAAGGATTGTCTTTGATTTCACTAATTCACGGTAGTAATTTCAGCCCTGTCCGAGCTGGTGCTCAGTTGTTACGACAGAAATTGTGTTTTTGATGTATGCACTGTATACTGAAACCCATGCACCATACATGAAATCCAAGATACAGTGCTTGAACGTCTAGCACCCAGGCATGGTGCTAGACGTTTGAGCACCGTGCCTGAAAAGGGGCTAGTGTACTAGACTGGGTAAGTGCCCTGCCATTGAGATTGTGTTTCTTGACAGTCAGGACCTAGTTAAGACTGGACATAAATTTATTTTTAACATTTTGAAGCAAACTTTGACAAACTTTGAGTCAAAGTTTGCTTCAAAAATGTTAAAAGTTGATTTTTTATGTAACTTAATGCTCAAGAACTCTCACATATGCTACTTTGAATTAGTCCCCTAGCCACACCAAATTTAAATTCTGCAGCAGAGGAGAGAATTTGGGTTGGTCGCCGGAAACTTGTTGTTGGCACTCCGAAAACTTACCAGCATTTGCTCAATTTTTTGCATTTTAAAGGTTATTTTTTGAAATTTTCCAGCAAATTTCTCAAATTTTACAACAAAATTCATCAGCGTTGTTACTTTATTATTGTATTATGGTATTAGCCTTCGGTTCAAGTGCCAAATTGCAATTGTATTGCTGGTCCTTCCTTCTCACTTTTGCTAGTTTAGGCACTTCCACGTAAACTAAGACTATGAAACTTGAGAAGATCCTGAAGGACTTGGCTGAATTCCCAGCTAAACCATGTTTTCGGAGATTAATCCGGTCATTCATGTGAGGGATGGAGGGAGGGAGAACACAGAAATTTCCAACCTGCATGACCCAAGTCAAAAACTTTACAGGGGGATTTGAGGTAGACTTTTACAACCTAGCCTACAGGGAACCAAAGGAATGTAGGGATTGGGATGAAACTTGGACAATATTATGGGTCCCAGATATGTGATTCTGAAGTCCAGACAGGATCCAACCTCGGTATGGGGAGTTGGAATGGGGCTATGTTAAATTTGGTGTCTTATATAAGGAATTGCCCAATGAGGTAGACATTAAATTTTTCCAAAACTTTCTGGGTGAGTGGGAGGCCCGGAAATCTTTGCACATGCCCAGGTACCAAGTGTATCGCACAAAGGTCATGGGTACTAGTAATTTTATTTGAAGGTCCAGATTGTATCCGGACATGGTGGGGAAAGTTGGGTGTCACCAAAATTTTGTGAAGTGCTGTAGATGCAAAATTTCCTGATCCGAGTTGCATCCGATTACGTTGGAGGATGGAGGTGGAGGCTTGGTATCCTGCATAGGGACCAAACAGGAGGGGGAATAGGATGAAAGAGGACCCTTGTAGCTGACTTAAATGTAGCTGACTTATCCGTTTTGCACCACAAAATATGATTCACAGTCTGCTTGGGCTGAAGGACTATCTTTGAAAGTTGGTCATGTTTCCAAGACCCGGAAGTGCTTCCACTCGAGCAAAACTTGGTGTTGATAGGAGCAAGTGCCCCAGATTTGATATTTCTGTGTCCGAATCGCATGTGGACACGGTGGAGGGGGGGGGGGCTGGAATTTTGCTGGTATGCATACAGATCAAAAAGAGAAAGTGATGAAACTTGGACAGTACAAGAGTCATAGCTGGATGTACCCAGTGAGGTACAGGCTGGATAAGACGAAATACTGGGTAGATGGAAATGGAATATAATTCAAGTAATGAAACCATGAAAAATCAGCTGGTTTGTTTTACACAGTACCCTTGAATAAAATTCAGTCTACATAATACATATCTAGTCCTGTAACACGGGGATGTAAAGTGTTTAGATAGATTTGTTTTTGGCAGGATCTCTATTCCTGTAGTTCGCTTCTTCCGGACTATTATAATGGTTTGCAAGCCTTGTTCAAAAGCCCCGCTGTACCTCAGTGGTAGAGGAGTAGCCTTGAAAGTCGGAGGTCAGTGGGTCCAAATCCCTGCTGAAGAGCATATTGTTTTTCAATTGACTACTCATAAACGGATACAACCTCTTCGGTATAGATAGAAGTTGGCTGAAATTTTTCGGAAGTTTTCATGAAAGTTGGTGGGTTTTACGTGCAACTGCTCTGTAGATGTAATTAACATTTATGTATCTTTATCGGATAAAAACCCATTTTAGGTTTTTGACGAGGGGTACAGGAAGAGCTGAAAGAATGTATAGCACTTGCAAGGGTATGTAGCATGTTTTTAGCTCAGGGTCGCATACGTTCCTGTCATCAGGGGCGTCGCTAGCCAAAACTCGAGGGGGGTGGCTGGGCGCCTACCAGCGCCCTGCCGCCCGTTTTAGCTTTTCGTCTCATATGTGATAGTAAAATATCGTGATAACTGCAAGCGTTGAAGACTGGAGGTTAGAAGCCTAGTTGTAACTCCGAGCTCAGAAGCGGTTGAAAGGGCTTGGGCGTGGGAGGTGAGTATCTTAAGATATACGACTGGCAGACAGAAGGCCAAGAGTCATACCAGTTGGAAACAATAGCCAAGAAACACACCACTATATCCGCAAAACTGTATATCAGACAGAATAAAAACGAGTGCAGCAGTCGAAATTTCTTAGTAGGCCATGACTTTTTAAGGGCAAAACGCTACTTCTCCGCAACAAAATCTATATAGCTTTTAGTGCGGCCCAAGCCCCGAAATACCAAGCTTAAATGACACGACTTTCCAGCAAATAAAGCCTACTACGAAAGGCGCCACAGGCAAATTCTGTGGAATCCTGTGTGATCAGAACGCCTTTTCGGATCCCAAATGAAGGTCTTTTTTTGTTCACGACCAATCAAGAAAAATGTGCGACATTTAGTTGGAAGTTGGATAATGTGCTTCAGTTCGAGCCTTTCCAGAAAAGAAGTACTGATCATCTGAAAAAAAATTGAAACGGAGTTGACTGGAATTGAATTTCGAGTTAAAAGACAAAAATAAAAATCAATTGACGGGTTGCAATAATCAGACCCGTCATTAAATCTTCTCTCATTGATCACGAAACCGATTTAGTTTTAAACGTCAGACTGGAGACAAATTCTTATTATTAAATGGTTTTCTACTGAAATATAAAGGATCTTTGCATGAAACTAATAAATTATTGGAAAAGTACGCCACAAGGAAAATCAACCTGATTTTTACTTGAATCGAGAGACATTAGTACACAACAGATCATGTTAAAACTTAGGTTAAAATTAGAACTGTGTGCTGCAGGATGAAACTCATAATTTGACAACTGTCTTTTGTCGGTCATGGAAGCTTAAATTTAACAATCATACTTCTCATTCTGACAAAATATGATTAAAAGCCTCTGAACGACTAGAAATAGCCTGCCTCTCGAAACATGCGACTGAGAATGCAATTCCTCCTCAAGTTTCAAACGCTCGAGAACCCAGAACAGCCGACGCCTTGGTAACTAGCCTTACTGACTTTTCCAAGCCTACTGCAAGCCCCCCATTTAGCTTTTCTGGGTGAGCGACCGATTGTGCTGAATTTTCATGGTGCGCCCGTTTTAGCTTTTTTCTTTCTTCGAGGGGGGGGGGGTGTTACCCCCCCCCCCCCCATAGCGACGCCCGTGCCTGTCATACAAATAGAACGTCTTGAACGTTTGCTCTCGCCAGCTGGCAAGCTCCTCCCGATCGGAGATTTAGACACGAGTTAGAGATTTATATATGTCACAAAGAAAAAGACATCCAGAAACCCCCTCAACTCCCCCACCAAAGCCGGATTCCGTCATGGCCCCAGAATTACATGTCTAGGACCTATGGCCTTGTACCGTCCGCGACAAACGCGGGTCATGATCAGAGATAGCTCACCCCCCACATGAATGGTCGGATCCGGAAAAAAAGGATTCGTTGATTATCGGTCGGGTCCTTTATATGCATGCCAAATTTCACGGTCCTAACTTGTATGGAAGTGCCGAAACTAGCACAGTGAGACAAAAGGATAGACGAACCTACGGAGAGACAGGATGGTCGTTGTACGGACCTAAGTCAGAGAATGCAAGTTACGAAGTGACAAAAGGGGACAATACAAAGCAAGTGTCATACGATCTTTTAACCTAGATAGGCTACCTGTTACTTTACTATAAATAAAAGTTGCGAAATGGGGAATCCCCAGTACTCGAATGTCCAGCAATCGAGGGTATTTCAAGAGAATGAAACAGTTTACCGACGTTCAGTGAAATGGAGATGCTGTCCGGAAAGAATGGCAAGTTTCACCGCCGTAGCGTGTCCGGAAGTTTCTGAACTAGCAGACTTTGGACAGAGAGACGAAGTGACAGAAAGACGGTCTCAATTGGTCACTTTGTTTACGCGGTGTGGAGCTAACATACAATTTTTGGTAATAAATACTAATCCTGCTCTGCCGCCACAACGGAAGACTCTTTCTGCTTACTTGCTGATGGCAGAAATAGAAAAATAACCTGGAACCTTTGCAAGATAAACCTCAATAGAAAAAGAACTTGCAACATGTAACCTAAATATATTCAGTGACATAATTTTACCGGCGGCCCCCGCCGCCAACCCCAGAGGTGGCGCGCCGAAATGTTTTCGGCGGCGTTCCGCTGAGTTATTTTTGGTGGCGCGCCGCAAACTTTCGGCGCGGCTTCAGGGACTACTTTGAATGTCAGGTGCCGTAACCTTGACAATTCTTCTCACTTGACATAATCAAGCTGTAGGCTATAACATTGCAGAAATAGAACAATAACCTGGAACCTTTGGAAGATAAAGCTCAATAGAAAAATACCTTGAAACATTTCACCTAAATAGATTCGGCGGCATAATTTACCGGCGGGCCGCCGCGTCGACCCCAACGGTGGCGCGCCAAGATGTTTTTGGCGGCGGCCCGCCGAGTTATTTTTGGCGCCGCGCCGCCGACTTCGGCGCGGCTTCGGGGACTACTTTGAGTGTCAGGTACCATAACCCTGAAAATTCTCCTCAATTTGACATAATCAAGGTGTAGGCTACAAAACGGCTATAGTAGAAGTATGCTTATTTGAACGTTTGTTGACTTTGGACCATTTTCGTGCACTTGCTGTGACTAAAGTCAATTATGAGTTAGCCAAAGTAGGTCATTAAAGGTCTCTGAAAACACCTGAATAGTTATTTTGCCCAAAACTACAATGTTGACGTTTAACAGTTCAAGTAACTGTTCAAATGAACATACCTCTGCTGTAATATAAGTGATATGCTGAATTGCATTTGAGCAATATTGCGGCTCTTTCAGAGTCCCAACAGAAGAAACATGACATTGGACCATGAACAGCTGTCAAAATTGAGTAAATCAGTAAATTTCATTCAAATCTTGGTATTAAAATAAAACCTTAATTTTCAGCAAACTTTCTGCAAAATTTATTGCTTTAGAAGCCCAAGGGCCATAGTAAATAAAAGTACGTCAAGAAATAAAGAGCACAAAATAAAATCACTGATACCTTAATTAATATCTCACACTTGCGTAATCACACTCCAAATATTAAGTTCTTTATTTACCTCTCGTTTCACTTTTTTGGAGGTGTGAAGCAAGACCAAGGTACCGTAGTCTAAATTTGGAGAATTTTTCAAAAAATCATATTTCTACTTTATGTAAGAGATCACCTAGCTTAGCAGAGACCCCCCCCCCCCAAAAAAAAAAAGGGTAAAAATAAGATGTCTCAGGTTTTATAGCTAGAGCCGGTTTTGAAGCTGTCAGTCTGCAGTTCCCTTATATTTGTTGGCAGGTAGTGTGAGGTGTCTCTTCGTTGGTACCGAGTTCCCCTTGGCAGGAATTTTAATATGTTTATTTTGCTGGCATTTTGTATTTTGCATTTTCAGTTGCAAACAGAGATAATGAAACACTGGGTGCTAACTGAGTAGCCTTGTAAGTACACCCAAAACATGGAGCTCCCAAAATCAAACATTGTCATCGAGCACAGATCCAGCTTGTAAATCTGATTCAGAATCTTTTCTTGTTGTAGGAACTGCGATGTGGCATTGTAATCATAACTGTTGCCCTTTTCTGGATGACAGAGGCACTACCAATGGCGGTAACAAGCCTCATGCCAGTTGTTTTGCTACCACTTTTCGCCATTATGAGCACATCTGCTGTTTGTGTCTCGTATTTGAAGGATACTACAATGATGTACATAGGGGCATTGGTAAGTGCCCTGGCAGTGGAAAGATGCAATCTTCATAGAAGAATGGCACTTGGAATACTCATTGGTTTAAACGTCAGCTACCGCTGGTAATTAGACGCATTTAAAACTAGAGTAGGCTCTGGGGTATGTTGTGGTAGGCCTCTGGGCAAATCTAGCCATGGGTCCTTAGTTCAAGTTATTTTCATTTTGGAATTTTGCAAAACATAAATATAGCATTGAGCAGAGACACGAGCTCGGTTCACTCAGATGCAGATGACGCGCAAGGCTCAAGTCAATCAATCAATCATTTATTAATACCAAGTTAACCATTGGATAGTATAGAGAGATTGCACCCTACCCGATGAAAACGGATATTGCTCGGGATCATAAAATTTTTTTAACAGTGTGAGGTATAGGACTTTCAACTTTGAAATTAAATTATCGGCGTCTTATTATCATTCTGAGCCAGGGACTTGCTGGAAATGTTAATTGGGCTATTCCTTAACCGTATAATTCTATTTTTGCAAACGAGTTTCCATGGAAGTAAGAGCTTGAAGGCTTCAAAGTTTGAACACAAAAACGGAATCTCGAATCCTATTGGACGACGATGACGATTTGAAAAAATATGTCATAATTGACCAATAGGACGAGACTCCGTGTTGGTTTACAAACTTTGACGCATTCAAACTATTACTTCCATGGAAACTCTTTAGCAAAAATAGAAATATACCGTTATGGAATAGCCCAATTAATATTTCCAGCAAGTTCCTGGCTCAGAAGGATGATAAAACGCCGATAATTTAATTTCAAAGTTGAAAGTCCTATACTTCCTAATGTTACATTTTTTCGTTACGATCCCGTCCGTTTTCGTCGGTATGGTGCAATCTCTCTATAGGGTGACGACAAAGTAATAGTACACTACACGACAAAGGAGACAATTAGAATAGTTATTTACAATTCGTTTGTCAAATTAATAAAATACAAAATTGCACAATGTTCAAGCCCAAACTGACTGGGAATCATATATCAGAATTGTTTTAAGTATATTTATAGTGATACAGAGCCAGTTCCCATCGCCGAGGAGGCTCGGCCTAAGTCTCAAGTGTAAAGAAAATAAACAATATTACTCCCGATGAAAACGTTTATCTCAAAATAGTACTATGAAGTAGTACGAAAAAGTTTCAAGTAGTACTAACGATGCTACTACATGCTTCTACTTCAAGGCTACCGTGTTACTGCATACCACTACATACTACTATTAGCAAGACGGGATGCTACTATGGCAAGACAGGTTGCTACTGGATGCTACTACATGAGATTGGACCAGTCTGAGAAGCATTAAATCATAGTATTCTTTGCTATTACATAGTATTACATGCAACGTTTTCGTACTACTACCATACTACTGCGCAGACTACACATTTTTCATCGGGCTTATAGACCAATAAATAAATTAAAACGTGATGGATACAGCACATTCAAATATATCTGATTATTGAAATCAAAACTACTTATTAAGTTAAAAAGTAATAATTGCATCCTCAAAGTATGATTAGCACTCTCAGAGGCGTTACTAGCCAACATTTTTGGGGGAGGGGCCAAGGTGTTTACCGACTGGTGGTCATTTTTTCCGACGTGCTTTTTTAGAAGACTTGAAGAAAGACGACTGTTTTGAAGAAAAATCATCGATTTTATGAAAAAGTTGACTATTTCTACGAAAAACGGACTGTTTCCAAGAAAAAAAATCGACTTTTTTACGAAAAATCGCGTGAAGCGCCTACTCGGCTATTTCTTACCGACTGGCCGAAATAATTCGGGGGAGGGGCCCCCCCCCCCATACATGACGCCCCTGGGCACTCTTGCCATTAGACTTGCTGACCCTATCTCAGCCCTGTATGTAGGCCTAAGATTGTCCTCCAGCTTCCTGCTCTTCCTGTGGTCATTGTGCTCTTAAATCATTCTTTTTTTTAGCCTAAAATTGTCTGAAGAGCCAAAAATGGCTCGTCTCTTATATTTTGAAGTAGAGCTTGAAGTAGAGCTTTCCCACTTGACTATCACTAGTTCATCATCTATCACCTGCATTAGAAACAAGAGCTACGAGCTCATATGGCACTTGTTACGAGTAGGCACGGCTCGGTTATGTCAATGATATATCTAGTGTTTGCTAGGTGTCTTCCCACCAAGTTTCATCTCGATCCCTCCAGTCATAGCGTTTTCCAATATTTCCGGTTCTCCCCTCCAGCTCCCCCCAAAAGTCACCGGATCCGGTCCGGATTTTAAGTGGGTCGTCTGAGGCATGAGGTCTTTCCAAATATCAAGTTTCATCGAGATCCGGTCACCCGTTCAAAAGTTATAAATACCTCAAGATTCCGGATTCCCCCTCCCTCCACTCCCCCAACAGTGTCCGAATCGGCTCGGTCATGTCAATGATGTATCTAGTGTTTGCTAGGTGTCTTACCACCAAGTTTCATCTCGATCCCTCCACTCATAGCGTTTCCCAGGATTTCCGGTTAACCCCTCCAGCTCCCCCAAAAGTCACCGGATCCGGTCCGGATTTTAAGTGGGTCGTCTGAGGCATGAGGCCTTTCCAAATATCAAGTTCCATCGAGATCCGATCACCCGTTCAAAAGTTATAAATACCTCAAGATTCCGGATTCCCCCTCCCTCCACTCCCCCCACAGTACCAGAATTGGCTCGGTTCTGTCAGTGATGTATCTAGTGTTTGCTAGGTGTCTTCCCACCAAGTTTCATCTCGATCCCTCCACTCATAGCGTTTCCCAAGATTTCCGGTTGTCCCCTCCAGCTCCCCCAAAAGTCACCGGATCCGGTCCGGATTTTAAGTACGTCGTCTGAGGCATGAGGTCTTTCCAAATATCAAGTTCCATCGAGATCCGATCACCCGTTCAAAAGTTATAAATACCTCAAGATTCCGGATTCCCCCTCCCTCCACTCCCCCCACAGTACCAGAATCGGCTCGGTTCTGTCAATGATATATCTAGTGTTTGCTAGGTGTCTTCCCACCAAGTTTCATCTCGATCCCTCCACTCATAGCGTTTCCCAAGATTTCCGGTTGTCCCCTCCAGCTCCCCCAAAAGTCACCGGATCCGGTCCGGATTTTAAGTACGTCGTCTGAGGCATGAGGTCTTTCCAAATATCAAGTTCCATCGAGACCGGATCACCCGTTCAAAAGTTATAAATACCTCAAGGTTCCGGATTCCCCCTCCCTCCACTCCCCCCCACAGTGCCCGAATCGGCTCGGTCATGTCAATGATGTAGCTAGTGTTTGCTAGGTGTCTTCCCACCAAGTTTCATCTCGATCCCTCCACTCATAGCGTTTCCCAAGATTTCCGGTTGTCCCCTCCAGCTCCCCCAAAAGTCACCGGATCCGGTCCGGATTTTAAGTACGTCGTCTGAGGCATGAGGTCTTTCCAAATATCAAGTTCCATCGAGACCGGATCACCCGTTCAAAAGTTATAAATACCTCAAGGTTCCGGATTCCCCCTCCCTCCACTCCCCCCCACAGTGCCCGAATCGGCTCGGTTATGTCAATGATGTATCTAGTGTTTGCTAGGTGTCTTCCCACCAAGTTTCATCTCGATCCCTCCACTCATAGCGTTTCCCAAGATTTCCGGTTGCCCCCTCCAGCTCCCCCCAAAAGTCACCGGATCCGGTCCGGATTTTAAGTACGTCGTCTGAGGCATGAGGTCTTTCCAAATATCAAGTTCCATCGAGATCCGATCACCCGTTCAAAAGTTATAAACACCTCAAGGTTCCGGATTCCCCCTCCCTCCACTCCCCCCACAGTGCCCGAATCGGCTCGGTTATGTCAATGATGTATCTAGTGTTTGCTAGGTGTCTTCCCACCAAGTTTCATCTCGATCCCTCCACTCATAGCGTTTCCCAAGATTTCCGGTTGCCCCCTCATGCTCCCCCAAAAAGTCACCGGATCCGGTCCGGATTTTAAGTGGGTCGTCTGAGGCATGAGGTCGTTCCAAATATCAAGTTTCATCGAGATCCGATCACCCGTTCAAAAGTTAAAAATACCTCAAGATTCCGTATTCCCCCTCCCTCCACTCCCCCCCACGGTGCTCGGATCGGGGAAGTGACTATTTCCAACTTAATCATTTGGGGTCCTTGATACGCTTGCCAAGTTTTATCGTCCTAGCTTATCTGGAAGTGCCCGAACTAGCAAAACCTGGACAGACCGACGGACGGACAGAAATTGCGATCGCTATATGGCACTTGGCCGAAGGGCGAGTGCCATAAAAACAGGTTGTACCTTGCTTGCTGTACAGTAGAGATAGGCCTATGCTTCTTTGAACATTAGTTAACTGTGCAGTTTTGGATTAAGAAACACCCAAGTGGGTTCGAGTTTTGGCTAGTGACGCCCCTGGGTTCCAATACTGTTGAACATAAAACATAATAAATTAAATATGTTGTAGCTATACTTGAAAATTAGTGGCGTGCTGTTACCCTGTTTTTGGTTGGTTGCAGTCTTGGATTTGTTTACTGCAGTTCAATAGTGATGAAATGTTACTGGTTGTTTAGGTAACTAAAATCCGCAAATTAGTATAAAGCGCATTCACAAACATATCTGTAAAGGAATCTAATTGTGTGGCCATAGGAAATCAGGTTGCCTTAGCTTAGCATAAACCTCAGTGGGTGTTCAGGGGGGTGGAATGCCACTGCCCTCATGTGAGATCAACCGCCAGATTGCTTGGGATTAGTAGCCTAACCATGTCTGGTTGAGATGAATGTCCATTTCCATAGTATCTTTAGAATGTGATTAAATTATTTTTACATGATCTAAAGAAATATCTTTAAAATGCCTTTGAAACAGATTAAAGTATGTTTTTGGAAGCGAGATACAAAACGAAGGAATTAGTTTACGTTTAGCCATCCAAAATCGCATTAGCGATTATTTCTTTTTTAAGTTTTCGGGCAGCAATCCATACAGCTGGTATGGAAAACTTAAAAAAAAATTCAAAAACATAAAAAAAAATCATTAAATCTTTGGTCTCTTAGGCTGCTACTTGGTTTCATGACGACTACCATGCTCTTGTCCATGTGGATGTCGAACACTGCAGCTACAACCATCATGATTCCAGTACTGAATGCTGTTATAGAAGAACTGTTTAAGGTAAAATATGTGAGGGTGCAATTGTCTCTCTCTCTCTCTCTCTCTCTTACCAGCTCTTACGCCCACCTTAAGCTTCCCTATTCCTATGAGGAAATAAATAAATACAGCCCTACGTAGAAGAGTGGAAAGGGTCTACCTACAGTTTGGCTATTCGCCGAAAACTGACAGTGAATATGTTCAGTGTTTTACTAAATTTTGGTGTTTGTAGTGTCTTGCTCCATTTTGTTTTTCTTTTTTTATACTACGTTGTTTTTTTCTCATTTTTGTGGATTATACTAATAAATAAAGAAATTGTAGATTTCGTACAGTGCTTTTCGTATATGCAGCCCCCTTATTCATTTTACCAGAATGAAAGTTTAACTTCATCTCATGACTCTAGACACTTCTTAAAACAGTTGTTTTTTCCTAAAATGAGTCGCTTTTCTTACAAAACCACTACGTTGTTTTTTTCTCATTTTCGTGGATTATACTAATAAATAAAGAAATTGTAAATTTCGCACAGTGCTTTTCATATATGCAGCCCCCTTATTCATTTTACCAGAATGAAAGTTTAACTTCATCTGATGACTCTAGACACTGCTTAAAACAGTTGTTTTTTCAATCGATTTTTCGTCAAAATAGTGTTTTTTTCTTAAAATGAGTCGCTTTCCTTACAAAACCAGTCGGTAAAAATGACCAGCCAGTTGGTAAATACGTCCCCCCCCCCAGAAAAAAACCCCAAAAACATATTAGCTAGTAACACCTCTTGTCAAAGGGATTGTCTGAAAAAGAAGTATTTTTCTCAGGAAGATGGAAGTACTGCTGTGGAGCAGGAGGAAGAAGAAGCCAAAGGAACGGCTCGAGTGATCCCAACTTCAGGCAGAATTTCGAAAGAGGGAGAAATTCTAAGAAGAGCCATATTGCTCGCGATAGCCTACTCCTCCAGTCTTGGTGGGACTGGGACCATCACTGGCTCCTCCCCTAACTTCATTCTCAAGGGAATTTTTGAAGAGTAAGTCGTCGATTTTTCGAGGGCATAAGTTATCGTCTTCCATTTTTTCTGATCTGAGTACAGTAGAGGTAAGCTTAAGTGAACGTCTGTTGACTTCATTCCCCGAGGACTCCCCGGGGAATCGAAGAGAACGGCGAGAATAGAGGGTATTACTCCACGCGGACTTCGCGTACGGGAAACAAGGAGTACACGGGGAATGCTTCCAAATTGTATTTTTTTGTAAAAAAAAAAAAAATATACAGTTGACGAAATTAGTCCGGATCCACTTTATTTTTATTTTGTTTATTGGGATCCCAAAACGTAAGTGGAGGGATACCTATGACATCGCAAAAGTTGTCCGTCCGTCTGTCCGTCCCTCCGTCTGTCCGTCTGTGCGCGATATAACTCTCGAAGGGAATGAGATATTTTGATGGAACTTGGTGTGAGGATTCATTGGGTCAAGGGTAAGGTTAAGTTCGTAGATGGGCTCTGTAGCCCTACATTTAGGGGTGGGGGAGGGGGTTCAAATTAAGGGACAAACGAAATATTTTTAAACAGCTAATGTGATAGTCGATTATGGTGTAAAAAGGCATGCTGAGCACGATAGTGAAAACTATTTTCTCGCCGGACAATTAGTTCGTCCGGAATCCGGCAAAAACCCGAAAGTTGGTTAAAAGTAAAAGTTTTATTTGAAGTTGATTAAATGGCCGATTTTGGTGTAAAAAGACATGCTGAACACGATGGTGAAAGCCATTTTCTAATCAAATAAGTAGCTCGTCTGGAATCCGGCAAAAACCGGAAAGTTGGTTAAAAGTAAAAGTTTCATTTGAAGTTGATTAAATGTTCGATTTAGGGGTGGAAAGACATGCTGAACACGATGGTCAAAGCCATTTTCTAGCCGGACAACTAGTTCGCCCTGAATCCGGCCAAAACCGAAAAATTTGTTAAAAGCTAAAGTTTGATTAGATGACAGATTAAGGGGTTAGAAGAGAGGCCGAGTCTGTATATGACAATAATTTTTTACCCAGACATATAAATAGTCCGGAATCCGATTGTAACCGGACTTTTTTTTTTATTCAAAGTTGATTACCGGTAGGTGTTCTTTATATAATTTTCTTTTTTTGCTGGACTAGTAGTTTGCTCAGAATTCGGGCGAAACCGGAAACTTGGCAGAAGTAAAGCAGGAAGTCTCGGTCAGTATCGTCAAAATAAATATGGCTCTGAACTTGGTTTTCTCCGATGATTATCCTGGCGATGAGTGGGTCTGGCGAAGACAAGACCCTGTTGTCTGAAACAGATATTAGATTTTGGGATCCCATCGACACCTTCGGTCTTGTTCTGATTGTTTTCAATTAGTTTTACATTGCACAAACATCAGCAAAAATTAATTCCCCTCTGAAGGGAGTCCTTTTTGATGATGGTGATGATAATCGGAGTATTCCCCGTCCGTGGGGACTCGCGAGAATACGGGGAGTGAGTCCCCGGACAAACAAAAACGCAGGGACTGACTCCTCGGGGAACGGCGGGAATACGCCTTATGAGTTATTAAGGGCCTCTGAAATAGGTATTTTGGATCTTCATTCTACCATTCAGCCTAAGACTGCACTGTTCACATTTAAGTAACTGTTCAAATTCACATACCTCTACTGTGAAATAGGGTCAGAATAATTTGTTTATTTATTTAATTCACTATTTCTATATCTGTAACAAAATCTGGGATTTACTGAAACAAGCTCTATAGCTAGGGAAATACTGGAACCATAAAGTGAAAACACTAGAATTCTCAAATTAATTATAATGGTTAGAACTAGGTACAGAAGAAAAGATTTTCGAGTTGGAACGTCAGTACAGTCTCAACTCTCACAGAAAAGTGCATTTCTGGAACCACTGCCATAACTTGAGTACAATGCAACCACAGCCCTAACAAATATGCTCTAGTTATTGACTGACGAACTAACTATCGCCTTGAAAAGGCTTCGTCCATAACCCCTTTCTGTACGTAGAGAACAGCTGTGTGAAAGTTTCGGAACAAATTTGTTATCCCACTCTTTATACCGAAACATCCTTCCTCCACCCTTTAAACCGGAAAGGACCAGACCTCCAAGAGAAGCAGCAGCTATGAAAGTACCAAAACTCACACCTGACGCTTGTAAAATTGAAAGGTACCGTAATAGTTTTGTGCTTCAGTTTACTTTGTATCGTAACAACCTTACCTGAATTACTGTATTTACCCTATGACAATTGTATATATATTTTAGTTGTAAGTTAATGACAAGTGCCAATTAATTTGCTCGGGCATGAAATGTTGTGCCGCATTTGTTTTAAATTATATAAAAAGGATGGCCGTCAACATGGTCATACATAGTCTATGTGCGCCAATTCAATATCAATTACCAAAGGGTTGTGTTTTTATGTTTTAGTTGTAGGTTAATATAGGCCAATTAATTTGCTCGCGCATGAAATGTTCTGCCGCATTTGTTTGAAATTAAATAAAAAGGATGGCCGTCAATATGGTCATACATAGTCTATGTGCGCCAATTCAATATCAATTACCAAAGGGTTGTGTTTTTATGTTTTAGTTGTAGGTTAATATAGGCCAATTAATTTGCTCGTGCATGAAATGTTCTGCCGCATTTGTTTGAAATTAAATAAAAAGAATGGCCGTCAATATGGTCATACATAGTCTATGTGCGCCAATTCAATATCAATTACCAAAGGGTTGTGTTTTTATGTTTTAGTTGTAGGTTAATATAGGCCAATTAATTTGCTCGCGCATGAAATGTTCTGCCGCATTTGTTTGAAATTTAATAAAAAGGATGGCCGTCAATATGGTCATACATAGTCTATATGCGCCAATTCAATATCAATTACCAAAGGGTTGTGTTTTTATGTTTTAGTTGTAGGTTAATATAGGCCAATTAATTTGCTCGCGCATGAAATGTTCTGCCGCATTTGTTTGAAATTAAATAAAAAGGATGGCCGTCAATATGGTCATACATAGTCTATATGCGCCAATTCAATATCAATTACCAAAGGGTTGTGTTTTTATGTTTTAGTTGTAGGTTAATATAGGCCAATTAATTTGCTCGCGCATGAAATGTTCTGCCGCATTTGTTTGAAATTAAATAAAAAGGATGGCCGTCAACATGGTCATACATAGTCTATGTGCGCCAATTCAATATCAATTACCAAAGGGTTGTGTTTTTATGTTTTAGTTGTAGGTTAATATAGGCCAATTAATTTGCTCGCGCATGAAATGTTCTGCCGCATTTGTTTGAAATTAAATAAAAAGGATGGCCGTCAATATGGTCATACATAGTCTATGTGCGCCAATTCAATATCAATTACCAAAGGGTTGTGTTTTTATGTTTTAGTTGTAGGTTAATATAGGCCAATTAATTTGCTCGCGCATGAAATGTTCTGCCGCATTTGTTTGAAATTAAATAAAAAGGATGGCCGTCAACATGGTCATACATAGTCTATGTGCGCCAATTCAATATCAATTACCAAAGGGTTGTGTTTTTATGTTTTAGTTGTAGGTTAATATAGGCCAATTAATTTGCTCGCGCATGAAATGTTCTGCCGCATTTGTTTGAAATTAAATAAAAAGGATGGCCGTCAATATGGTCATACATAGTCTATGTGCGCCAATTCAATATCAATTACCAAAGGGTTGTGTTTTTATGTTTTAGTTGTAGGTTAATATAGGCCAATTAATTTGCTCGCGCATGAAATGTTCTGCCGCATTTGTTTGAAATTTAATAAAAAGGATGGCCGTCAATATGGTCATACATAGTCTATATGCGCCAATTCAATATCAATTACCAAAGGGTTGTGTTTTTATGTTTTAGTTGTAGGTTAATATAGGCCAATTAATTTGCTCGCGCATGAAATGTTCTGCCGCATTTGTTTGAAATTAAATAAAAAGGATGGCCGTCAATATGGTCATACATAGTCTATATGCGCCAATTCAATATCAATTACCAAAGGGTTGTGTTTTTATGTTTTAGTTGTAGGTTAATATAGGCCAATTAATTTGCTCGCGCATGAAATGTTCTGCCGCATTTGTTTGAAATTAAATAAAAAGGATGGCCGCCAATATGGTCATACATAGTCTATGTGCGCCAATTCAATATCAATTACCAAAGGGTTGTGTTTTTATGTTTTAGTTGTAGGTTAATATAGGCCAATTAATTTGCTCGTGCATGTTCTGCCGCATTTGTTTGAAATTTAATAAAAAGGATGGCCGTCAATATGGTCATACATAGTCTATATGCGCCAATTCAATATCAATTACCAAAGGGTTGTGTTTTTATGTTTTAGTTGTAGGTTAATATAGGCCAATTAATTTGCTCGCGCATGAAATGTTCTGCCGCATTTGTTTGAAATTAAATAAAAAGGATGGCCGCCAATATGGTCATACATAGTCTATGTGCGCCAATTCAATATCAATTACCAAAGGGTTGTGTTTTTATGTTTTAGTTGTAGGTTAATATAGGCCAATTAATTTGCTCGTGCATGTTCTGCCGCATTTGTTTGAAATTTAATAAAAAGGATGGCCGTCAACATGGTCATACATAGTCTATGTGCGCCAATTCAATATCAATTACCAAAGGGTTGTGTTTTTATGTTTTAGTTGTAGGTTAATATAGGCCAATTAATTTGCTCGTGCATGTTCTGCCGCATTTGTTTGAAATTTAATAAAAAGGATGGCCGTCAATATGGTCATACATAGTCTATATGCGCCAATTCAATATCAATTACCAAAGGGTTGTGTTTTTATGTTTTAGTTGTAGGTTAATATAGGCCAATTAATTTGCTCGCGCATGAAATGTTCTGCCGCATTTGTTTGAAATTAAATAAAAAGGATGGCCGTCAACATGGTCATACATAGTCTATGTGCGCCAATTCAATATCAATTACCAAAGGGTTGTGTTTTTATGTTTTAGTTGTAGGTTAATATAGGCCAATTAATTTGCTCGCGCATGAAATGTTCTGCCGCATTTGTTTGAAATTAAATAAAAAGGATGGCCGCCAATATGGTCATACATAGTCTATGTGCGCCAATTCAATATCAATTACCAAAGGGTTGTGTTTTTATGTTTTAGTTGTAGGTTAATATAGGCCAATTAATTTGCTCGTGCATGTTCTGCCGCATTTGTTTGAAATTTAATAAAAAGGATGGCCGTCAACATGGTCATACATAGTCTATGTGCGCCAATTCAATATCAATTACCAAAGGGTTGTGTTTTTATGTTTTAGTTGTAGGTTAATATAGGCCAATTAATTTGCTCGTGCATGTTCTGCCGCATTTGTTTGAAATTTAATAAAAAGGATGGCCGTCAATATGGTCATACATAGTCTATATGCGCCAATTCAATATCAATTACCAAAGGGTTGTGTACTGGTACCTTTCTTGGGAATAAGGGGGCGCAGACCATGCACACCATACCAGGATGTCTCAGCGTTTTCCCAGCGCAGTACTTATCTCCAGAAAGGGAATTCGGCCAGAATCTGGGAGGCACTGGGTAGTGGGGTCATAAATCTGTGCAGATTGAAAAAGAGCTGAAGTTCCAATTAATGTGTTGTCAGCATATCGTACCATGTCCGTAAAGGACCGCTCTTGCTTATTCTGGCTTTTGTATTATCGTTAGCTTCCTTATGGGATTTTAAACTTCTGAAATCCCCGCCTTTCGCCATTGTTTCGTTTTGTACCTACGACTTTTTTGCGCTTTTTCGGCCTAGCCGAGTTTTGACAGTTACGCAACGCAAACTTCGCTGAAAAGCTACAAGCTCCGCTGAGAACTCTGACATGAGAAGCTTGAAAATATTGTTTTTCGTTTTGGAAGTCATGTTAGACTAGCAGGTCTACATTTTGTTTAGGGTTTCTTTTATTTTGCTTAGTTTTCCCACATTTTAACCACGGCGCGTTCAGTTTTCAAATATTTTGCGTCCAGCCGCCGCGTCGGAGAGCAGGAAGGCTGGATAGAGTCGACAAGCGCTAACAAGAAAATCGCTAATTTCACGTGGCAAGTAATGGTATTTTCGAAGACGATATTCCTAAGCCATTTCATCGTGAAAAGATCATTTTTAGTAAGAGGTGTGCTTTAAAGGACCCCTGGCACTATTTACTCTTCATCTCCCAGTATTTAAAAATAATTGAATACTTTAAGACTAGGTTCTGCTTTTAACAAATTATCCACGGCGTTGGCTGTTTTAAGCCTTTTTTGACGCCCTTTGACAAAAATGGGGGACAATTTACATAACCGATTTCTGATGGAAAAACTTCTCGCAGACAAACGTCGACAGCGTGATACGCATCGTAGAGGGATTAGAACGTATCGTTCGAAATTCGGGCCTCCGACCTTAGAAATGGTTGTAGTGATTATGGAAGTAGGCTGCGTTAATATTATAGTTAGGACATGTCCTTTAATGTTTCCTCACCGTAATGAGGCGAACTTTATTTTCGCAGAAAGTACCCAACCCAGAACGTTCTCAGCTATGGATCGTGGATGTTGTTCTGCCTTCCTCTAATGCTGATTAATATCCTCCTTGCGTGGATTTGGATCCAAGGTGTATTTCTTGGGTTCACTAGGTAAGTCAGAACCACGTTTTAAACATATTTTAAATGTTGATGATGGTGCGTGAGCTTAACATTGTTTTCGTCAAGCAGTGTTCAAATTGGTGTAATGAATGATTAGTTGTGTTTTTGTTCTGAATTCTCATTTCTCGCTTCTGAATTCTTGATTCTCGAACAAATTACCGTTTTTGCTCCTCTGGCTTCTCCATTCTCGCTTTTAACAACAAGAGCTACGAGCTCATATGGCACTTGTTACGAGTAGGTGGTACAAGAAAGTAGATGGGAATGTCACAAAATCCTCCCTTCAACCCCCCTAGGATCGGACCTAGAAATGAGGTATCTGGTTTCACCCGAGCCTGAGCATTTCCGCGACAGCTCGGATAATCTAGGGCAAATGTTTCACCATACTAGTTTGATTCCTAGCGAGTGCCGTACCATTGGCGGTACGCCACGCCCTCAAACTTCCGTACCCCGGCCAAATCTGATTCAGCCACAAATACAGATTGTCCATGGCAGCTTATCTTACCGGCTATCAAGTTTCACTCAGGTAGGAGCTTTTTTAAGGAAACTCCGGACCCCCCCCCCCTCCAGCTAGCACAGCCAATGTCACACGTGGCTAGGAGATATGTTTCGCATATCTAGCTGATCAGTTCGCATCACCCATAAAGTTTCACTCGAATCGGACCAGCCGCTCACAAACTACGCAAGTCAGTAATTTCCGGATACTCCTTCGCTTAACTCCCCCCAAAATGGCCGGATCCAGGAACATAAATTTTCCTAAGGCATTGTGTCAGGTCTTTAAGCCTCTCCAGTCGGGTCGCTAATATGTCTGCCCTAGTTTCATCTTCCTCAGCACATCTAGAAGCACCCTAGCTTGCGATCACCGGAATTCCCGGTAACCCCCTCCGACTCCCTCTACAAAGCCCCGATATGATGTGGTTCTGTCGAGAATGTATTTACGGCTTATGCTTGTTCTTCACATCAAATTCTGGTGTCCCTTCAGCCCCCCCCCCCCAAGTATCGGATCCGTTCCGGGCTTGACATGGAACATCTGAGGCGACACGTCTTTCCACTCTCCAAGTTTCATTCAAATCAGATCGCCCGTTCGACAGTTATAAATGCCACAAGATTTCGGATTCCCCATCCCTCCACTCCCCCACGACGATCGGATCATGCAAACGACTATTGTGAAGTCAATTTGTTTGAGTCCCTGATATGCCAGCCCAATTGCATCATCCTAGTACATCAGGAAGTACCGAACTCGCGGATAATCAGAAATCCGCCCCCCCCCCCCACTCCCCCCATAGTGCCGGAATCCGGTCCGGTTATGTTAATGATGTATCCAGGACTTGTACTTGCTCTTCCCACCAAGTTTCATACTGATCCTTCTAAGCGTTTCCCATGATTTCCAGTTTATAAGGTTTGAAGCCAAGCTGACCATTCATTACGAAAGAAATAGAAAACCGTGATTTTCGGTTTTTTTATTATGGCACTTGCCTTCCGGCCAAGTGCTATATACCGATCACTTTTCCGTCGGTCGGTCGGTTAGTCCAGTGTTTGCGAGTTAGGGTACTTCCAGATAAGCTAGGACGATGAAACTTGGCAGGCATATGAGGGACCCGACCAAACTAAGTTGGGAATTGTCACTTGCCCGATCCGACCATCGTGGGGGGAGGGAGGGGAGCCGGAATCCGGAATTTAGTGGCATGCATAACTTCCGAACGGGTTATCGGATCATAATGAAATTTGATATTTGGGAAGACGTCATGTCTCAGATGTCCATTTCAAGTCCGGACCGAATCCGATGAATGTGGGGGGGGAGGCAGAGGGGGGGACCGGAAATCATGTGACACGCTTAGAGTTGAAGGATCGGGATGAAACTTGGTGAGAGGAACAAGCACTAGCCCTAGGTACATCACTGACAGAACCGGACGGGATTCGTGCACTGTGGGGGGAGTTGGAGGGGGGAGGGTCCGCAATTCCGGTGATACGGAGTTAAGCTACTTCCAGGTGGGTTAGGACAGTGAAACTTGGCAAGCATACCAGGGACCTAACCAAAATAACTTGGAAATAGTCACTTCCCCGATCCGACCACCGTGGGGGAGTGGAGGGAAGGGGAATCAGAAATCTAGAGGTACGTATAACTTTGGAACGGGTGATCGGATCTTAATTGATATTTGGAAAGACCCCGTGTCTCGGATATCCCGTGTGAAGTCCGAACCGGATCCGATTATTATTTCTTTTTTTTGTTGGGGGGGGGGTAGTCAGAGAGGGGAGCCGTAAATCTTGTGACACGCTTAGAGTGGAGCGATTGGGATGAAACTTGGTAGGAAGAACAAGCACAAGCCCTAGATTGATCAGTGATAGAACTGGATCGGATTCGAGCACTGTGAGGGGAGTTAGATAATGTGGGGGTGGGGGGGTGGACCGGTGATCACGAGTTAAGATACTTCCAGATGTGCTAGGACCATGAAACTTGGCTTGAACATTAGAGACTTGATATGATTAGATCATTTTTGCCTCAAGGGTGTTGCTTACAACTGAATTTCTTAAAGCACAAATGATACTTTTGAGTAAAATATACATTTCACTCTCCCGATGAGCTCATCATCATTTTTGCTTCAAGAGTTTTTATTACAGACGAATTTCTAGCGCCCCTAAAGTGCGCATTATCACAGCCAAATGCACTACCAAACGATACGTTCTTGTGATTTCCAAAGGACCCATTATCTCAAAGGGTTTTGCTTATAAATAATCACAACAGACCCACGAACTGAAGAATTCCGACTTTCATCCTCTGACCCAGCCTTGCAAGTGCCATATGAGCTTCCAGCTCTTGTTGATCAGCTAATTATCCCTCTAGGATGATGTGCTAGGGATAAATATAAATTCGTATATTTCGTTGCACTTCCGGCAAACCGTCCTCAGCGACAAACAAGCAACTAAATCATAAAATCCAACACAAAACCAACAGAAAAGTGATGCGGAACCAACAAAACATACAACGATATGTAACTTAAAACCAGAAAGAATGATGCTGAATGATGCTGACTGTTTCAGTGACTGACTGACAGCCATGGAGGATGTGGGTGGGGGGAGACCGGAAATCCCGAGAAACGGTTAAAATGGAGGGATCGGAGTGAAACTTGCTGGGAATAACAAGCATCTGCCCCAGACAAATCGTTTACACATTTGGACTGGATCTGGACACTTTGGGGGAGGGGGTGGAAGGGTATTTCCCGGAATTCTGGTGATGGCGGTTCTGGGGATTTTCACGACGAAACTTGGCAGGCGTATCAGGGACCCTGTCAAACTGACCTGTAAATAAAAATTTACTCGATTCGATAGTCATGGGGGAGTAGAGGAAGGGGGAATCAGGAACATTAAGTCGTGCGTGACTTTGGAACGGGTGATCAGATTTGAGTGAAATTTTGTAATTGAACAGAGGACATGTCTCTGGGGATCTTTTTCATGTCCGGACCGGATCCAACAACAACTGGGGGGGGGGGGGGGGGTAACACGTGACCGGCTTAGACTGGAGAGATAGGGATGGAACTTTGTAGGAATAACTAACAGATGCTCCGGATAAATCATTTGGAGAACCGGATTGGCTCAGGCGACTGGAGGGGGAGTTTAAGCGGGAGTAATTCCGGTGATCGCGAGTAAACGTACTTCCAGGTGTGCTAGGACGATGAAACTTGTCTGGAATATTAGAAATTCGACAAGATTGGCTTAGAAATCGCCACCTTCCAAATTCGACTATTCCTTAAAGTACCAATCATGACCGCAAATTAAGAAAAATATTTTAAAGCAAAATATGCATTTTCATGATCCCATGAGCCCATTACCATTTTTGCCTCAATTGTTTTGCTTACAAATGAGTTTCTAGCTCCCTTAAAGTGCGCGTCTTCACCGCAAGGTCGAAAAATACTTTTTATCAAACGATACCTTCTAGCTACTAGCAGGCGAAACCCTAGACAAAGCAGAGGTCCGTCTCCTCGAAAAGGGAAATTAAGCAGCAACAATTCAAAGAAGAAACGTACTTAATATTATTTTAATATTCGTACTTGATTATTATTTTAAAAGGGCACTAGGTCTAAGTAATAAAATCAATGGATTGGTGGTTAGGGGGGATTTAGGCCTAAGGTCGCTGAAGAGTATTAGATTAGTAAAAATGATTAAGTATTGGTAAAAAATATTAATATTGCCGGGTGAAAGACTACTGAAAGATGGGTATCTTGAGTCGTTGAAAGATGAAACACACGATTCCTGGGCTTTCTAGATTCGCAGTATTAGATAGTTGCGGGCTTGGTTATTTGGAATAGAGGGGAGGGTTCGGGGAGAGAGTTGGGATTTGTTTCAAAAGAAGTTAGTAGTAGGCTAATTGACCAAGAAATTCAGGTTTGGTTAGCTAGGATAAGAGATAGTGGATCCTTGAGTTTGTATGCAGAGGCTAAAGAGATTTGGGTGAAGAAATTTATTTTAAAGTGAGTCTAAAAAAAGAGGAAATGAAATTAATTTTAAATATTAGGGCAGATAGCTTACCACTTAGTGAAAGACGAAAGTATTTGGGAAGTGTTAGGGACAAATCTGGTCCTTACTTTTGTCCAATTTGCGGTGAGGGAGATGAGGATCTAATTCATTTTATGTGTGGATATGATGAAGTTAGGGATCTGAGGGAGAAAATTTTAAGGGAGGGATTCACGGGAGAAAGTGGTTGCTAAATATTATGCGGAGTAGGGATTTTCTTAGTATAAGAAACCTGGCGAGGTTCCTCAGAGTGGCCAGTCTGCACAGGGACAAGTGTTTGAGTGGGGCATAGTGTAGTAGTGTGACCGTTTATTTTTGTATTTACATGTTGTTATTTATGTGTGTTTTTTATGGCCATTGGGTTTGAAGACAAATAAATATCATATCATATAAATGTCGAAACCATATTGAAGACGATTGAACCGCCCAACGAAGAAGAGGAGTTCTAGAAATGTCTTTTACAGTACTTTTTACTTACTAGTGTATAATAAAATAATATTCGACTCTGTACAGAACTCCCAACAAAAAACTCCCGCCAACATTTTGCATATTCTTGCAAGTGCCATATGAGCTTTCAGCTCGTGTTCAAATTTCTTTCTGTATGGGGAAAGTTGTTTTCGTTGGGAGAGCCTGCGAGCTCCTTAACGTTGGGAGCTCTTGCTTGAGCCTGGAGGCGATATTGGTCGAAGAAACTGGCCTTAATTAGCGTATGGTAGGACGTAGGACTATTCATAGAGCGTGTTCTACCCTACGAACCGTAGTTACCACGCATGAGGTCACGAATTCTGGCTTTTTGGTGTCAAGGCCCGAATACATTTTTCGATTTTCACCAAAATATAATGCCACGGGCGAATCCGGCCAATCACATCACAGAGATTACTACTCTCCCAAGCGTGGTAAGCAAATAGTTACTGTTACTTATATTTTGAGAAGGGTTGGAACGGTCAGCGTAGTAACTTTTCAGAGGTAGGAAAGAAAATAGTAACTAATGTCTGATAGTTACTATTACTAGAAGGGTGGAACACGCTCATAGAATAGTGTACTGGTATAATAAATAGAATGGTTTCATTGGTTGTGGACTGACGGCTATGTAATTCGAACAATCCCATTGGCTGTCAGATGCCTTGTTGTGAAACCGGAATAAATGGAATTACGATCGCATCCGATCGTTCGGACTGGATGCGCGGTTAGTCTCTGTGGCATTGTACGGTCGTGTATGTGAGTGAACCGATGAAGTTATTACTCCAAAGTTCACATCACCACACTCAATAACATCCGTGACAAAAGGATATTGATGGGACACGAATAGGATGTGGTTCTTTGTTCTTACTAATACTGATCCCTAAAGCTCGAATTATTCCAACTATTAAGAATGCTAATTATGATATTTAATATTATAATATGCTATTAGTCACATGTAGAGGGGGGAGTTTGTTACGATGGATGGGATCTTGCAGTAGCTGATCACCAAACGATAGAAAGTTGGTGTCTTCGGGTCGCGATAAATTTAGTCCTGACGGGACTAGGACCCCTCAGGATGTCGGTCCGTGGCCGAATGGGTTAGCGCGCTGGACTCCCAAGCGAAGGGTCGCTTGTTCGACTCTCGGTGGTGCCTAACGTTTGGTTTAGGGCGAGGGTTAGTGGCGTTTCCCCGTAAGACAAGCCAAAGTCCACCAAGCTTCAAATGGGTACCTAGAGAAATCTAGGAAAAAGCACGGGAAGCGTCGGATGATTCGCCCCCGTCCACGCATCGCACTACCGGCCGGGGGCGGAGTATCAGGAGATCGGTACCTCCGCTACGTGAACCTTAAATGGTTTGCGTGCGTAAAGTTTGCTGTGACCTAAACCTTCCTTAAAATTTCAGAAAAAAAGATGACCAACACCTGAGTTCTCAAGTCCGAACATTGATAAAGACTCATTACGACACGCTGGGGTCAATACGGTACGAAGAAGTTGCAACTATGGCCATCTGGATCGCCACCACACTTCTGTTTTTCTTCCGAGAGCCACAGTTTATGCCCGGATGGGGGCAGTTTTTTACTAGTATGGGTGTGTGAGTAATTTTTCTCCTTCCTGTGTTAAGGTGATTTACCTCCAACGAACCGTGACTTCATAAAACACGGATAAAGGAGGCACTTAACTGCTTGTTTAGTCGATAAGGGGTAAAATGATCTGCAGTATTTAAGGAAACCATGACTGTTGCAGTTTTGGTATTGACTAAATTTTAGCAGACTATCTACGGCCCGTGATGTTTTTGTGACGCATGAAAGAAATAGGGAAATTCAATTCAATTAATAATAACGATTAAAATAATAACTCTAACCAATTTTCGAATAATAAGTTCATAAAATCGAATATTTAAGGGAGAACCTTTAATTGTTTTTCACAAGTTCATTTTCCAGCTTGAGCCTGTAGAGGACCCTTGCCAAGAAGGGCCGAAAATTAAATGTAGCTGTCTTGTCCGTTTTGCACCGTCAAATATGATTCGCAGTCAGCTTGGGCTGAAGGTTAAAAACTATATTTCTGCTATGGAAAGCTCTGTTCCAGCAGGCAAGCAGGCAGGCACTAGTTTCAAATTCAGGATGGACTAAAATCCATAAATGCTAAATATGTGCGGAATTTCCCCGGTCCCGCAGCCAATATATTTTCTTTGAGTATCAATATGACAAAAAAAAGTGGTATTTCCCATGGGTCCCAAATTGGTGCCGCCTATTGTTTCCACCCATAATTGTTCGTTATTTCTGCTTAGTTTCATATTCAGGATGGACTAAAATCCATAAATGCTAAATACGTGCGGAAGTTCCGCGGCCCCACGCCCAATATATTTTCTTTGAGTAAAAATATGAAAATTTCCAGAAACAAAAAAAGGGGCACTTCCCATGGGTCCCAAATTGCTGCCATCTGTTGTTTCTACCCATAACTGATCGTTATTTCTGCTTAGGTTATCATTCCATTTTTTGGCACTTGAGATTGAAAATGGTATTAGATGTGCCTCATAAACTTTTATCCTTTGCTCCTTTCTAGGTGGTGATTAGAAAACGGCAAACTAATACAGATAAAACAAAAATTACAACAGCAATTGATATATCTTGATGAGGTGGTCAAAGTATGTGTCATCCGTATTTTGGTACAAAATTCTTTATGAGATACACTACTTTGAAAGTTTCGAGGGGTTGACAACATCAGTACTAAGGTACACACTGGAACCAAAAATAGGCCGATCTCAATTGTGAGACATGTAGGGAACTTGTAAGCAACAATTGGCTATTATACCGGCGATTAGGGGTTTGCAACTTTACTAGTTGGTGTACCTACTAATCCTGTTATTTGTTTCCGGTGTATTTGATGGTAAGAACAATTTGGTACCATGTCTAGCACAGGGAGAGGGACGTGTAAGTAAGAATCGGTGGCTAGGAGTGGTTCATGAGGGGCCAGAAACTTCTGCAAGTTAGTGCACATTTTATTTGATCTCAATAAATCTGAGGGTAAGAAAATTAGTCTCCATGGTCTATCCCTGTAACTTAGAATTAAGTCTTTGCGCAACGGAGACAAATGATAATGCGAAACAAAAACGTAAGTTTCGTAGTAATTAGTAGATTGTCACCTATGTTAGCCTATTTTGATCCTGAGAAGTTACGAAACAATGACATAGTTTCGCAGTAATTAGTAGAGTGGCATATATGGTATTTTGATCCTGAAAAGTTACGGATAGCTTTATAATACAAACTAGGTTGTATAAGATAATGTTCCAAGTTTTCACCAGTCACGGTGTCTTCGATTGAAAAGGATAAAGTTCAACTGGCTGCGAAGTCAATTTAACAGTCCCTACTTCCGATATTCTAGGGGTTTTTTTCAACGCTGAGGGATAGCCATCTGATTAAGGTCATCAGTTCAGAAAACAATTCGTCTTGGAACACACCATTTTGAAAACCTTAGTAGGTTGACAACTTCAGCATTTAACTGATAGCAAAAAAACAAAACCAGTATTGCTCTCGCAACACTTGACGTTGCCCAGGCAACATAGATCTAGTATTAGTTGCGTTATTGATTGAACTTTGAAGTTACCTCCAACCTCGAAGGTTTTTGTTTAAATACCGTTTTTGGTCGCCGGTCACAGTTTCTTTGTCCTTCAAACTCTGACCGTCGAACTCCTTGAGCTAGCAAGTTCGAAGTTTGTTTGAATCGTCGAAGGAACGTCGACCTAGCATTCGACGGCGTTTGAAAACGGAGATTAAGCAACCGGCAACGAAAACGGCGAACAAATCTTCGATCAAAAACGCAACTATTATTATTGTTGTTTTATCATTATTATGCCTATGCTAATTATTTAGAGATGATTCGTACTGCTTGTGGAGAGAGTTTAATAATCTGACTTGAGTCGTTTCAAATGAATGATAAGCGAGTAGGGCGTTAGCTCTGCTTTAGCCTGGTTAGTAGCCTAGCTTTGATCCTGGATTTCTCTAGGACTGTTGGGGATTCGACCGTAAGCGTGGGAATGTCGATACTCTTCTTCATATTACCAAAGGAGCCATTTTGGCGGAAGAAAGTGACGAAGAGGGAGAAGGGTGAAGCACTGATGAATTGGAGCTATGTGGAGCGAAGGATGCCTTGGTCGCTAATATTTCTTATAGGTGAGCTCTCTGTTAGATTCAGGCCCTTATGTTTATTCAGTTGTTTATTATTGGGATCCCAAACCCATACCTATGACATCGCAAAAGTTGTCCGTCCGTCCGTCTGTTAGCACGATAACTCTCGAAGGGAGTGAGATATTTTGATGAAACTTGGTGCGAGGGTTCTTCAGATCAAGGGTAAGGTCAATTTCGTAGATGGGCTCTGTAGTCCTACATTTAGGGGTGGGGGAGGGGGGTTCAAATTAAGGACAAAAAAAATATTTTTAAACAGCTAATATGACAGTCGATTAACAATAATAATAACAACGTTTATTTCCTGAATAGCTCATATAATTACTCGCTATCGTCGGATCATCACACAATTTTTTTTCACGATTAGTTGCCCCCCCCCCCCCCGAAACATACAAAAATTGGTATAGTCATTTTAATAGGCTTTTCCCTCTGATCTATGTCTTTTTTGTACATTTTTGTCCGACCAGCAGGCAAACCCCCCCCCCCCCCCCCCCCCCCCGAAAAAAAATTCCTGGATGCGGGCCTGACAGTATGTAATTAAATGTATACGGTCTTAGGGTAAATGTGGAAACGGATTATTGATAGTTTCGTGATAATTATCTAAAAGATAATTATAATTATCTGATTCTGCCCTTGGCCATTTCTCCGCATTCCATCTAGGAAGAAGATTTTTTAGACCCGATTAGTCCCTTTTCTTTTCTTCTTTTAAATGTTTATTTTCTTATCTCGTGCATTTATTACATTATTGAAAGCTCAGTGTTTTTTTTCCTTTTATTTGTCTATACTGCACTATTTTCTTCTTCTTAAGTGCGTAAATAAAATTTCATCATCAAAGATGACGGTGACGGGGGTGTGAACCGTTCAGAGAAATTTTCCTCGAGTGAGGTCGCTATTCCTTTAGCCCGTTACTAACTGGTAATTGTATTGGGTGCGAACCAAAAGCCCTTCGTCTATCAATTGGTTAGAGGGTCTATCAAGCCGTCTATCAAGATTGCGGGTTCAAACCCCGCTCGATGAGCATTTTTATTTTTCAGCCCTCGACGGCTACTGTTTCCATTTCAAAGGCTATCATAAGTATTTGGTTTTCCTTTTGTTCCTTCAATGAGGCCCCGCAATGTGCTTATACAAGGTCTGGGGGTCTTCATTATACATACTACTCCAAGTAGGGCCGCCTGACACCACTTGACTCCTCCTCAAAGTGGGAAACATGTCACATGTCACTACTTGACTCCTCCCATTGGAGGAGCCAGATCAGATACATCTGCCAATCCTAGGCCTCGAAACTAAATGAATTTTGGAAAAAAAGACAGGACCTGCGCTCTTTTGGGTCCCTTCCTCTTTTTTCAGTCAGGATCCCTGTTATGAGGTAAGTTTGGTTGAACCTGATAGAATACAGAGAAGTGGCCTTAATCACAACACTTTAAAACATAAGTAAGTAAGTAAGTAATTTATTTTTAACCCGCCATTTTGAAATCGCAGAGTAAGTGAAAAAGAATAAACAAAACACATAGAAGACACATAGGAACAACTTGTAGATAACTTGAGCCATTGAGCCCAGGCTGACTGGGAAGCATATATTCATACAATGCATATTATGCTGACGACGTACTTAACTTAAGTAGATCAACTCTAAGTACTGAAAGAAATTTCAGTATTCTAGAGGCTGAGTATAGTTTGATAGGACTCAAGTTCAATGCTTCAAAGTCAGACGTACTATTCTTTAATGATCGAGAAAAAATGTGCAGACCAATCCAACTTGGTAGCTCTATGCTTTGTCCGACAGAATCGATAACGTACCTTGGTGTCCCGATAGGAAGGACCCTAAAAAGAGACTCGGTCTCTCCTTTTACAAAACGCGGAGAAGAAACTTCGATTAGCTTACGCTTCGATCGTGAAAAACAAGGTCCACTTTTCACGCAGTCTGCTCGCCAAACTCCCCACGTTTTATATCTGGCTCCATTTTGGAAACTATTTACGACTACCGAGCAGTCTCGAGTCAGGTCGCTTTATTTTCGTTACCTAAAATATTTGCTAAAAATGCCACCGTGGACACGCAACAGGTACCTAATAAGAAACTTCAGCTTGGTAGAACCCAACGAGGCTGTAGATAAGTTAGTCCAGAAAGTTCTGGAACGGCCGCACACCCGTGGTTACCAGTACTTTGTACCCAATGGATGACCACTGATTAACTCGCCATTTGTGTTTTACTTTATCTGTAGTGCAGTATACATTTTGTTGTTTCTCTTTTTTTTATTCTTTATTTCTTTTTCTTCCATTTACTCCGTTCTTGTTCAGTCTGAATGTAACGGGTTGTAAAGAATATACATACAGACATACATACATAAAACGGATACATCAACTACGATGCTTTCGCAGCGATATTTTGGACCCTTGTAAAGATGGGGCGAAATATCGCCAGTGCCAAAGAACCGTAGCTGACGCATCCGTTTCATGCATTGTTTGAAAATAGGAACAATTCGTGCTTGCGGAGCAAAAAAGCGTGCTTATATATTGTCAATACATCGTCAGTAGTCAATAGTAAATAATTTTTACTACGAAAAAAAAAATCGTGATTTAAAGTTAACATTGTACCTTTTAGGGTCTGGAATCGCTCTGTCCGACGCTTCAAAGAAATCAGGACTCTCTGCTGTGATTGGTTCAGCGCTTTCGTCGCTGGAGAATTTGCCTTACGTGTTGATTCTAATTATCGTGTCGGTTTCAACATGCGCAGTAACGGAAGTCATATCCAATACTGCTACTGCCACCATTCTGCTGCCAGTCCTGGCTGATTTGGTAAGCTGAGTGTCGACTTCTTGCATCCGCGTATAATTAAAACGTATCACTGAGCAGGGAGAGGTAGATGGTCCAGCTCTAGTGATTCATAGATGGCTCTGGTTGAACACTCACATCCACAGACGCCGGCACTAGCCTTGAAAATGACCTTTCTTGGTTACAGTTAATTAATTAAAATAAATAAATAAAATAAAACCTTAGAACCACCGTTTGAAGGGTTTCTACGTCAAATAATTACAGGGGAAGTCAATCTGGCAGAGAACAACATTTGGTGGCCAAATGGCAAATACTTTAGCACTCTCCTAAAATAAAAGTTTGGTAATAAAACTAATGATAGTAATTATCATCCAGACCAACAAACCGGACTGAGTGTGATTTACCGTCACAAACTGTAAAGTATAACCGAATTGGGCGGGGAGATACGACAGTCAAGTTACCTATATTTACATAAACAGGCCTGAAGACCGGATGACAGTGCGTTACTTCGTTAGTCCGCTACTCGTATGATCGATTTTAATCGAATTACCTCCTTCTTTTGGTTTTGCGGTACCTCTATGTGCTTCTACTCAGTACTTGAAATATTTAGCAACTAATAGAATTTCTTTTTCTTTCTTTATTACTCCATCAGCGTTATATTCTTACATTTATGATGGGCAATAAATATATACATACATACATACTAGTATACCTGTTTACATGTGCAGCGTCGACATTTCGGCTGCGCTCGACTCTGTCCTTCACCCGTAGTCGCTACTTATGCTCCTGGAAGCTAAGGTTGACCCGATAATAGTTTTAGTCTTAAATGATTGGTACAGTCACGCTGCTAGTTTTATTCTATTTGGTAATGAACGTAGTAACGGTCGTCAAAAAGAACGTCTGTCCAAACCTATTCCACTATTAAAAGGTGTACGACAAGGATCTGTTCCAAGCCCGGTCATTTTTAACAGTGCTATATATTCTGTAACTAGGTCAATAAGAGGAACTTTCATCCTGGATGGAACAGATCTTAATTTCATTTCTTACGCGGACGACCTTCTCCTATCAGGAGTATCCTTGATCGCCTACGGGAGAATCTAAAATCGATAGTTCACGGTTACAGTAAGATTGGTCTTGACGTGAACGTGAGAAAAACTGAGTTTATTGTTTTCAATGAAGTTACGCAAGGGCAACGCACAATATCAGTCCGAAGCCACATAGTCCGCCAGACGTATTAAGTAACTCGGAATAGTCTACAAATCTGTTTCTGAATTTTTGTAGTAAAAATGCTTGAGGAGTCTGGAGAAGACAGGGCCAATTGTCTGGATGTGATATTAAATTTTTGTGATTCCATCGAAATCTTTGGTCTTGTTCCCTTTTGTAAGCGGGCAAAAATATATATATATATATATATAAATATATATATTAACTATTAAAATTGCAAGCTTTTAGTTTTGTCGTGCTAGCATTAAAATTTCTTGTTTTAAAAGTATTGATTTTCGTAAGGGTGTTATGGAAAGTGCAAGGTGTTGTGTTTCTTTTTATTTATTTATTGCTTAAAACAAAAATGCCAAGCTAGAAGCATTAACTGTCGCTTTTCTTAATAAAACTCATGACCATTCGGAATTTATTGAAGGTTGCTGGTTTCACATTTCGCCACGCGTTGGTCATGCTTAGAATTATTCTTTGAGCCCAAGCTGACTTTGAAACATTTATTCAAACAATGTTTACAACGGATACGTCAGCTATGATTCTTCATCAGCGATATTTCGGCCATTCTTGGTAAGGGTCCCCGTCAGGCTGTCAATCCTCTGGTTTAACTTCGGGGAAGGAAACAAACCTGTAATAATCTTATTATTATTGATTAAATTGATTATTATTTATTTATTATTGATTATTACAGGTTTGTTTGTTTCCTTCCCCGAAGTTGAACCAGAGGATTGACAGCCTGACGAGGACCCTTGCCAAGAAGGGCCGAAATATCGCTGATGAAGAATCATAGCTGACGTATCCGTTGTAAACGTTATTTGAATAAATGCTTAGAATTAGTTGAGCTAGATAATAACCGTGGTTCGTAAAAATTATCAGGTAGAGAATTAGAAGGTTTTTTCTTTCCGGGATAAATTTACATGCACACAGGAAACAAATTCGAGGAGCAAAATGTTCGAGAAGATTAAGACATGCAGTTGATTACTTACTAGGACAAGGATCAGAGGACGGAATTTCTTTTTTAAATAGTTATGTTTTGAGTGCCTTATTCTGCCGTCTTGTCAGCAACAAAAAATTCGATCCAAAGGTATAGAAACAATAAAATATCCTTTTTTAGTCATTTTCTGGGTGTGATTCGGGATTCCTAGTTAGCTTGGGACGTGAGAGTATTTATGATCGAAAAGTTTAAAGTGTAAAACTTAATTTTGTTTAAAGAAAGTTGAAGAAATTTTTCATTGAAAAAGGTGGTTGAATTTTGGGGGTTGTTGGAAGGGGGTGTAGGGAGGCGGGGAGTGAAGAGGTGGGGTGGGGGGAGGTCAGATGGGGGGCGGTGGGCAGGTTGTGACGAGGAAATCATTTTTCTTTCCTATATTCTTTTTTTATCTCTCTCTTTCTTTACCTCTTTTTCCTCTTTTTTTTTTTTTTTTTGAAAATATATTAGATTAGTTTTTATGTCATTATTTATTGAATAATTTCAAGTTAAAAGGTGGTTAGAAGATATAGCCACCCACAGGACTTTTGTCTTTTATGTGGTTGTTGAGTTTTTTTATGGCACTTGCCCTTCGGCCAAGTGCCATATAGCGATCGCAATTTCTGTCCGTCCGTCGGTCTGTCGGTCTGTCGGTCTGTCGGTCTGTCGGTCTGTCGGTCTGTTGGTCTGTCGGTCTGTCCAGGTTTTGCTAGTTCGGGCACTTCCACATAAGCTAGGATGATAAAACTTGGCAGGCATATCAGGGACCCCAAATGATTAAGTTGGAAATAGTCACTTCCCCGATCCGAGCACCGTGGGGGGAGTGGAGGGAGGGGGAATCCGGAATCTTGAGGTATTTTTAACTTTTGAACAGGTGATCGGATCTCGATGAAACTTGATATTTGGAACGACCTCATGCCTCAGACGACCCACTTAAAATCCGGACCGGATCCGGTGACTTTTGGGGGGAGCTGGAGGGGGCAACCGGAAATCTTGGGAAACGCTATGAGTGGAGGGATCGAGATGAAACTTGGTGGGAAGACACCTAGCAAACACTAGATACATCGTTGACATAACCGAGCCGATTCGGGCACTGTCGGGGGGAGTGGAGGGAGGGGGAATCCGGAATGTTGAGGTATTTATAACTTTTGAACGGGTGATCGGATCTCGATGGAACTTGATATTTGGAAAGACCTCATGCCTCAGACGACCTACTTAAAATCCGGACCGGATCCGGTGACTTTTGGGGGGAGCTGGAGGGGGCAACCGGAAATCTTGGGAAACGCTATGAGTGGAGGGATCGAGATGAAACTTGGTGGGAAGACACCTAGCAAACACTAGATACATCATTGACATAACCGAGCCGATTCGGGTACTGTGGGGGGAGTAGAGGGAGGGGGAATCCGGAATCTTGAGGTATTTATAACTTTTGAACGGGTGATCGGATCTCGATGGAACTTGATATTTGGAAAGACCTCATGCCTCAGACGACCTACTTAAAATCCGGACCGGATCCGGTGACTTTTGGGGGGAGCTGGAGGGGGCAACCGGAAATCTTGGGAAACGCTATGAGTGGAGGGATCGAGATGAAACTTGGTGGCAAGACACCTAGCAAACACTAGATACATCATTGACATAACCGAGCCGATTCGGGTACTGTGGGGGGAGTAGAGGGAGGGGGAATCCGGAATCTTGAGGTATTTATAACTTTTGAACGTGTGATCGGATCTCGATGGAACTTGATATTTGGAAAGAACTCATCCATCAGACGACCCACTTAAAATATGGACCGGATCCGGTGACTTTTGGGGGGAGCTGGAGGGGGCAACCGGAAATCTTGGGAAACGCTATGAGTGGAGGGATCGAGATGAAACTTGGTGGGAAGACACCTAGCAAACACTAGATACATCGTTGACATAACCGAGCCGATTCGGGCATTGTGGGGGGAGTAGAAGGAGGGGGAATCCGGAATCTTGAGGTATTTATAACTTTTGAACGGGGGATCGGATCTCGATGGAACTTGATATTTGGTTAGACCTCATCCCTCAGACGACCCACTTAAAATCTGGACCGGATCCGGTGACTTTTGGGGGGAGCTGGAGGGGGCAACCGGAAATCTTGGGAAACGCTATGAGTGGACGGATCGAGATGAAACTTGGTGGGAAGACACCTAGCAAACACTAGATACATCATTGACATAACCGAGCCGATTCGGGTACTGTGGGGGGGAGTAGCGGGAGGGGGAATCCGGAATCTTGAGGTATTTGTAACTTTTGAACGGGTGATCGGATCTCGATGGAACTTGATATTTGGAAAGACCTCATCCCTCAGACGACCCACTTAAAATCTAGACCGGATCCGGTGACTTTTGGGGGGAGCTGGAGGGGGCAACCGGAAATCTTTGGAAACGCTATGAGTGGAGGGATCGAGATGAAACTTGGTGGGAAGACACCTAGCAAACACTAGATACATCATTGACATAACCGAGCCGATTCGGGCACTGTCGGGGGAGTGGAGGGAGGGGGAATCCGGAATCTTGAGGTATTTATAACTTTTGAACGGGTGACCGGATCTCGATGAAACTTGATATTTGGAAAGACCTCATGCCTCAGACGACCCACTTAAAATCCGGACCGGATCCGGTGACTTTTGGGGGGAGCTGGAGGGGAGAACCGGAAATATTGGAAAACGCTATGAGTGGAGGGATCGAGATGAAACTTGGTGGGAAGACACCTAGCAAACACTAGATATATCATTGACATAACCGAGCCGTGCCTACTCGTAACAAGTGCCATATGAGCTCGTAGCTCTTGTCTAGTAAAGTGTTTCTCCTATAAACCGTTTTAGCGAATCCGTTTCAAGAGAAACCGTACCGCACAAGAATATTTTGCAGGTTTCTATCAACGAATCGAATGGTACAAAGTTTACGTGAAAAGATTGGATCTTTCACTGAAACCGCACTACATTGCCTACATACTGGTATATTCGGTCGTTCAGGACTAGCTTTTTGTACTCAATATGATTCGGTTCTACAAAGACGCAGTGTGAACTTCCGTGAATTCGTTGCTGCACGAATTCTGTTACGCATTGTCTGTTGAACCGCGCATCCTTCTGCTGTCTGTTATGAAACATCTAAGAGTGTGGTGGCCCCTTCCCGTCCACCCAGTATAGTGCGACATCAGATAGCGAGATTTCCTTTTTCCATCAATCGGTTCTGTTGATTTGAGAAACGATTTCCAAAATCTTGAACTTATGTTCACGCAGGTTACTTTTGGTAAAGGACCGTTCAAGCTTGCATTTAAGGCGCAGAATTCCTGAATTATACTTGCTATCCGTGAATATCTGTGGAAAAACTTTTATCCCGCCAGGCTTTCTGTAGTAAAAATTAATAGGAACGGGTTCTATTTGTGTGTTAAGAGTTATACGTGACCAATCACAGCGTGCATTTCCATCACGTGAGTGTCCAGGAAGAAAGAGAGAAACGGATAAGGAGAGATATTTGTAATATAATTGAAACTGAATGAGCTCTTTGAATGGAAAGTCAGTTGTACTAAACTGTACAGCTAATTTCGTTTTGACAACTACAAGCTTTTACCTTATCTGAAATAATTACAGCAATCCTGGTAGGCTCAAAACTAAATCGAGAAATCTGCATTGGTCCAACAGACACAGCAACAGATATTATACTGAATGTGCACAAACCGGTAGAGGCTGATCTAAAATTCCACGTTTCTGGATGTTCAGTGTCCCTAAGTCATCAAAGGTTAGGTTCTCAGGGATTCATTGTCAGGCTCCGTGTGGTTAATCTGTGCATTCGTTGGCGTGCAACTTGATTTTCAAGTTGAACGGAAGAGGAGGATCAGGCTTGCAACGCGAAGTATTTTTATGGCACTTGCCCTTCGGCCAAGTGCCATATAGCGATCGCAATTTCTGTCCGTCCGTCGGTCTGTCGGTCTGTCCAGGTTTTGCTAGTTCGGGCACTTCCACATAAGCTAGGACGATAAAACTTGGCAGGCGTATCAGGGACACCAAATGATTAAGTTGGAAATAGTCACTTCCCCCATCCGAGCACCGTGGGGGGAGTGGAGGTAGGGGGAATCCTGAATCTTGAGGTATTTATAACTTTTGAACGGGTGATCGGATCTCGATGAAACTTGATATTTGGAAAGACCGCATGCCTCAGACAACCCATTTAAAATCCGGACAGAATCCAGTGACTTTTGGGGGAGGGGGGGCTGGAGGAGGCAACCGGAAATCTTGGGAAACACTATGAGTGGAGGGATCGAGAAGAAACTTGGTGGGAAGACACCTAGAAAACACTAGATACATCATTGACATGACCGAGCCGATTCGGGCACTGTCGGGGGAGTGGAGGGAGGGGGAATCCGGAATCTTGAGGTATTTATAACTTTTGAACGGGTGACCGGATCCCGATGAAACTTGATATTTGGAAAGACCTCATGCCTCAGACGGCCCACTTAAAATCCGGACCGGATCCGGTGACTTTTGGGGGGAGCTGGAGGGGGCAACCGGAAATCTTGGGAAACACTATGACTGGAGGGATCGAGATGAAACTTGTTGGGAAGACACCTAGCAAACACTTGATACATCATTGACATAACCGAGCCGATTCGGGCACTGTGGGGGTAGTGGAGGGAGGGGGAATCAGGAATCATGAGGTATTTATAACTTTTGAACAGGTGATCGGATCTCGATGGAACTTGATATTTGGAAAGACCTCATGCCTCAGACGACCCACTTAAAATCCGGACCGGATCCGATGACTTTTGTGGGGAGCTGGAGGGGGCAACCGGAAATCTTGGGAAACGCTATGAGTGGAGGGATCGAGATGAAACTTGGTGGGAAGACACCTAGCAAACACTAGATACATCATTGACATGACCGAGCCGATTCGGGCCCTGTCGGGGGAGTGGAGGGAGGGGGAATCCGGAATCTTGAGGTATTTATAACTTTTGAACGGGTGACCGGATCTCGATGAAACTTGATATTTGGAAAGACCCCATGCCTCAGACGGCCCACTTAAAATCCGGACCGGATCCGGTGACTTTTGGGGGGAGCTGGAGGGGGCAACCGGAAATATTGGAAAACGCTATGAGTAGAGGGATCGAGATGAAACTTGGTGGGAAGACACCTAGCAAACACTAAATATATCATTGAAATAACCGAGACGTGCCTACTCGTAACAAGTGCCATATGAGCTCGTAGCTCTTGTTGTACAATGTAGTTGTGTTTTCTTGGTGAAGTAAAAAAATATTTGAATCTGAATCTATCTGAATCTGAATATCTAAAAGTGGACAGTAATAAAAATGGGTGGGACAGTGAAAAATAAGTACATCGTCGAGCATCTTTAGAGACGAAAGATGGTACCAGACACAAACGTTCAGTTCGACCTTAACCCAAGGGCCTTAAAGTTTAACTGAAAAGGGCTTAGAGAGGACAATCTAGTTACCCATCACATTTTCACTTAAAAGAAGCTTGACAACCCGGCGAAAATGCGTTACTTTGTTGCTCCGCTGTTCACGAATATTCGATTTTCAAATAGTGGAATTTCCTTCTCTGATTTGTATGCTATATACGCTTGTATGTATGCTCGATGAAAACGATTTACGAAACATAAGTGTTCGGGCAGTGAGCTACCTTCCGTAAGCTGATCGGCGGCCATTGAAACGCCGCGTATGTATTGAGATTCAATTTTTCTGCGTCATAGTAGAAATTTGCGTTGTGACGACGACCGTAGATATTCTGAACATCATTCTAGGGCAAATAGTGAAAAAAAAAAAATCCCTTAACACAATCTAAAAATACAGCGTATCCAGTTAAGTAATACAAAAATAAGTTGGCTTTTCAGTTAAACTTTAACGACCTTGACTCAGGGACTTTATATGCTCTCCTACCGTAGGCACCGCTTCCATCCAGTATCCAGTTAAATAATACAAAAATAAGTTGGCTTTTCAATTAAACTTTAACGGCCTTAACTCAGGGACTTTATGTGCTCTCCTACCGTAGGCACCCGCTTCACAAGGACGTGCACAAGTGTATTTTTGGAAGTAGCTGCATGCATTAAACATAAAAAAAAACTGTCCACTTTCAGATAACTAAAGCTGCAGTATTTTGCATTCTAGAATTTCAATCCTTCATGGGATTTTATCTCTGCAAACTCGGAATAAAAATCCCCGAATACCAGACGTCCAATGTATGAGAGAATTTGTACAGTGCAGTGAGGCTTGGACTCGGAGGCTTCGGCTTGGCTACCGGAGGAAAAATTATCTTGAAATAGCAGTATGAAGTTGTACGAAAGAGTAGCATGCAGTACCAACTAATGCTACTGGAGCAAGGCGGGATGCCACTGAGTACTACTGCCTAAGATTAGGACTGACTTAAAAGAGGTACGGCGAACGAGGCACGAGTAATAACAAGACCAAAGGTTTCGATGTGATCTCAAAAATTCAATATCTGGTCCAGACAACTGGGTCTTGTCTTAGACAGATCCATTCATCGCCAGACTCCTTGAACATTTTTACAATTTAAATTCAGAAACAGATTAAGGCCAAATAGCTAATCATCTGAGAAAAACTTCCTGCCACTACCGCCAATTTCCCGATTTCGGCCAAACTTCAGAACTAAGTGTCCGGCGAAAAAAAGAAAGCTCAAAAATGAACTCAGGGTATCTTCTTTCCCCAATAATGAACATCTAATCAACTTCAAATACAGATTTAACTTATAACAAATTTTCCGACTCCGGCCGGAATTCCGTCAAACTATATGTCCGGGTAAAATATGATTGTCACAGACGGATTCAGCATCTCTTCTTACCCCTAAATCGGTTATCTAATCAACTAGAAATAAAACTTTAACTTTTACCAATTTTCCGGTTTTGGCCGGATTCCGGGCGAACTACATGTCCGGATAGAAAATTGTGTTCACATAAGTGTTCAGCATTTCTTCTTGCCCTAAATCGAACATCTAATCAACTTCAACTTCAACTTTTAATTTTAACAAACTTTCCGGTTTGGGCCGGATTCCGGGCGAACTACTTGTCCGTTCGAGCAAAAGGTTTTCACCACCGTGTTCAGCGTGTCTTCCTACCCCTAAATCGAACATCTAATCAACTTAAAATAAAACTTTTACTTTTAACAAACTTTCCGGTTTGGACCGGATTCCGGGCGAACTACTTGTTCGTCGAGAAAATGGTTTTCACCATTGTCTTCAGAATTTCTTCCTACCCCTAAATCGAACATTCAATCAACTTAAAATAAAACTTTTACTTTTAGCAAACTTTCCGGTTTTGGCCGGATTCCGGGCGAACTACATGTTCGATGACAAAATGGTTTTCACCATCGTGTTCAGCATGTCTTCTTACCCCATAATCGACTATCACATTAGCTGTTTCAAAATATTTTGTTTGCCCCTTAATCTGAAACCCCTCCCCCACCCCTAAATGTAGGGCTACAAAGCCCATCTACGAACTTGACTGGTCCGACGACCCAACGAATCCTCACACCAAGTTTCATCAAAATATCTCATTCCCTTCGAGAGTTATCGTGCTTACAGACGGACAGACGGACAACTTTTCGATGTCATAGTTATCCCTCCACTTACGTTCTGGGATCCCAAAAAGAGATTGGCAGGTAGTAGAAGTAGACAAGTAAGCGAGAGTTCGTAGCTCTAGACCCTAAAAGAAGTCACGTTCGAACATTGTTCCTGCCACTCACTCTGAAGCCTGAAAGGGTCCTTTTAGTTTTCGTGACTCTTTTTAGTACTCGTGACTCCTACACCATGTCGTACACTGCCGTGCCTCTTTTTAGTCGACCCCCTTAGGATTAGCCCATCGTGAGGCACATTAAATTAAAGTATTCTGCACTACTTTTCGTACAACTACCTTACAACTACTCAGGGTACAAATTTGTCATCGGGTAATGCTTCGTCGATCAACAGACAAGACTTCAAATTTCATCGTGATTTGTAGAGGTCTTTTTACCGTGAAACTCATTATTATTAATATTCTGTCAGGTAACATTGTAAAAAGTTTCTCCGAGTACGGATTAAAGTTAACTGCAGTATTTGCTACTGGGATTAATCTTATCCCTACTAAGGTAAGATTAATCCGAATTATAGATAAGATTATCTTTTTAGAGACAAGATTAATCCCAGTAGAAAATACTACAAGATTTCTTTTGACAGTGTACCTTCTCATCTTACAATATGTTGTTGCAGTGCGAGGGAATAAAACTAAACCCACTGTACCTGATGTTACCTGCCTCATTGGCTTGCTCGTATGCGTTTATGTTACCAGTGGCAACGCCTTCAAACGCAATCGTCTATTCAAGTGGAAGCGTCAAATCGATTGATATGGTGAGTCCAACTCTTCAGTTACTACTTTAAGCACAACTCGATATAAAAATGATCCTTCATGATGAAAATAAGTAGGAAATATCATTTTTCGAAGATACCAACACTTTCCCCGTGAAATTAGCGATTCTCTTGATAGCGCTTGTTGATTCTGCAAAATTCTCTCTTTCTGAAGCGTAGGTTCGACGCACAAGATCTGAAACACGCCAGATTTATTCCAGGGTTCGTGAAATTTTTGCTTGACGGATTTTTTAGGTGTATTGGCACATTTTTTTATTTTTTTTTAATTGTCGCGAATTTTTCTTTTAAATTATCGCGAATTTGGTTGTGTAAGAACGAAAGTCAATTTTTATGGCACTTGAGCTTACTCAAGTGCCATATAGCGATGGTAATGTCTGTCTGTCTGTCGGTCTGTTCGCATTTTGCTATTTTAGGCACTTCCACATGACCTAGGACGATAAAACTTGGCGCGCATATCAGGGACCCAACCGGATTAACTTGGAAATAATCACTTCCCCGATCCGACCATCAATGGGGGAGTGGCAACATGGGGAATCCGGAAATTAGTAACATTCATAACTTTGGGACGGATTATCGGGCGTGCATTAAACTTGACAGGTATCAAGAACAAATGTCTTGGATGTTCATTGTCAAATTCGGATCGGATCCGATAACTGGGAGGGGGACACCCGAACTCTCTTGAAATGCATTTTCTAGTTTTCGTCAAACCACTACCCCTTTCTTCGCACTAGTATAGCTCTACGCATGGATGAGCTATTCTTTCGTCACACTAGTATAGCCGTGCTCGTGGATGATTTGCTAGGATTCGTTCGGAGAGAGCTACATCAATCGAAGGCCGAAGGGGTTGGCAAAATATGTTGTTGAACCTTAGTACGGGTTGATATAGCGGATAATCGTGGGTGCGATAAACTTGGCAGGTATGAAGAACAAATGTCTTGGATGTTCATTGTCAAATTCGGATCGGATCCGATAACTGGTGGGGGCTTAAGGGCTGGAGAACTTGAAATGCTTTTTCTAGTTTTCTTCAAACCCCTACCCCTTTATCGCACTTGTATAGCTCTGCGCATGGATGAGACATTCTTTCATCACACTACTACTATAGTTCTGCTCGTGGTTGAGTCATTCTTTGCTAGAATTCGTTCGGAGACAAATAGATCAATCGAAGGTTGAAGGGGTTGGCAAAAAATGTTGTTCAACTTAGTAGGGTTTGATATAGACTAGGGGGTACTAGGATGATGAAACTTGGCAGGCGTATCAGGGACCCGACCAAACCAACCTGAAAATAATCATTTTCCAGATCCGACCATTTTGGGGGAGTGGAGGGTGGGGGAATCCGGAAAATTGAGTGGTGTGTAACTTTCGAACGGGTGATCGGATTGAAATGAAACTTAATGTAAGTTTAAAAACCTACAGTATTTTAAAAATATTTGAATACTTTACACTATGCTGCGCTTTCAACAGATATTTGGCTGTTGCGAAAACTGTTGACTTGTAGCGAAAACAGTGAAACATTTACATAACCGGTTTTTGGGATCCCAAAACGTAATTGGACCCGATGAAAAATTTGTAGCCTGCGTAGAGGTATGGTAGTAGTACGAAAGCGTTGCATGTAATACTATGTAATAGCAAAGAATACTATCATTTAATGTGCCTCGGACTGGTCCAATCTTATGTAGTAGTATCCAGTAGCATCCTGTCTTGCCATAGTAGCTAATAGTCTTGCTAATAGTAGCATATAGTAGTATACAGTAACACGGTAGCCTTGGAGTAGAAGCATGTAGTAGCACCGTTAGTACTGCATGCAACTTTTTCGTACTACTTCACAGTACTATTTTGAGATAAATTTTTCATCGGGGAGGGATACCCATGACATCGTAAAGGTTGTCCGTCCGTATGTAAGCACGATAACTTTCTAAGGGAATGAGATATTTTGATGAAACTTGGTGTGAGGATCCTTTGGGTCATCGGGCAGGTCAAGTTCGTAGATAGACTTTGTAGCCCTACATTTAGGGGCGGCGGAGGGGGTTCAAATTAAGGGGCAAACAAAATATTTGAAACAGCTAATGTGATAGTCGATTATGGGGTAAGAAGGCATGCTGAACACGATGGTGAAAACCATTTTCTCGCCGGACAAATAGTTTAAAATAAAATTTGTATTTGATGTTGATTAGATGTTCGGTTGAGGGGTAAGAAGACTAACTGAACACTTGTATGATAATCATTTTCTACCGGGACAAGTAGTTCATCTGGAATCCGGCCACAACCGGAAAATTGTTAAAAGTAAAAAAAAATGTAGTTGATTAGAAATCCGATTTAGGGGTAAGAAGTGATGCTGAATCTGTAAATGACAATCATTTCTTACCCGGACATATAGTTCGCCCGGAATCCAGATGGAATTGGAAAATTTGTTATAAGTTTAATTTTTATTTGACGTTTGTTCGATATTGGGGAAAGAAGATTCGCTGTATTCGTTTCTTAGCTTTCTTTTTTCACCGATCAAGTAGTTCCGGAATTCAGTCGAAACCGGTAAATTTGCAGAAGGAAGGCAGGAAGTTTTTGTCAAACCACATATGACTTATAGGGGTAAACACACATACTGAATCCATATCTGAATTTGATTTTCACAGATGATTAGCTATTTGGCCTTAATCTGTTTCTGAGCTTTGATATTAAAAATGTTCAAGGAGTCTGGCGAAGACTGGACCTGGCGAAGACAAGACCCAATTGTAGATCAAATAATGGATTTTGGGGATCCCATCGAAACCTTTGGTCTTGTTCTGATGGAAAAGCTTCTCGCAGACAACCGTCAACAGCGTGATACACATCGAAGGTAGCAAAACGCTGCAAGTGAGAAAATCAGCGTGGTTTTCTTGGAGGGGTTAGAATTTACCTCACGAAATTGGGGTCTCCGGGTTTAGAAAGATATGGACCCGATGAAAAATTTATCAGAAAATATTACCATGAAGTAGTACGAAACAGTAGCATGCAGTACTAACTAATGCTACTACATGCTTCTACTTCAAGGCTACCGTGTTACTGCATACTACTATATGCTACTACTAGCAAGACTGGACGCTACTATGGCAAGACAGGATGTTACTAGATACTACTACGTAAGATTGGACCAGTCTGAGGCACATTAAATGATAGTATTCTTTGCTATATTACATGTAACTTTTTCGTACTACTACGCAGGCTACAAATTTTTCACCGGGGAGTGATTATGGAAGTAGGTTGCATTAGTATTATAGGTAAGACAGGTCCTTTAAATAAGTGCAGATCAGTCTACCACAACCCCTGATTTTGGGAAAGCCGCTGGGTATATCCATCGTTTGTTATACCCTATGCCTAACGCTGGATGCACTATGCCGAATGGTGGATATTTGAAACCAATAATATATTGATGATTTGAGTGAAACTCAGAAACCAATCAGAACTCATCTATAGTGGGGTATGTCAAGGTTAGGGTACCAACAGCTATCCAGCGTTTGGCATAGGGTATCCAAAAATCAGGGGTTTGTGGCTGACTGGTGCAGATCCCCTCCCCCTAGCAACAGGTCCCTCCGTGGCTTCAGGATTCAAGGATTTGTGGCTTGTGACTTTGTGGCTTCAGGATTTGGCATTCAACTTGAAGCTCTGCGGTTCCAGTTATTTTTTTTCAGTCAACGGTTTTTAAATTTTTTCAGATCAAAACTGGACTAGTCATGAACATCATATGCATTTTATCACTGTGTATATGCATCGAGACACTAGGAGTATGGATCTTTGACATTCGGACATTTCCCAGTTGGGCTAATACGACATCATTCGTAAGCCCGTACGAAGTGCGTACGCTGTCATCTGTAAGCCCTGTGAACGAAGGAAATCCGCCTGGCCATCTGTTCGCACATTAGAGAGGTTTTTACTAAAAAAAAAAAAAAAGGGTGACTAAATGGGTTATTCCTACATTAGCTGCGTTCTTTGTCACGGGAGTTCTCACCGGTGGTCTCCGGTTTTTCTTATAAGCCGTTTTTGCATCCACCGGTGACTTCTCACCAGTCTTATAACCCGTTTTTGAACTAACCAGTGTCCGGTTTTATCTCACCGGTGCGGACTAACCAGAACCTGCTCGTGATAGCTTGTTCACACGGGGCTGAAACAGCGGCCGATTCTCGATCAGCGGCTGATTTACGCGCGTAAATAGCTGTTGAAAAAAATAAAAAAATCAGCCGCTGATTTTCCAAATAGGCGCTTATTTTTGTCGCGGTCACCGATCGGGATAAAGTAAATGGGAGCATAGAGAAGAAATTCTGGAAGCTCCAATAGACAACACAAAACAACAAATCTTTTGGAATGTGACCTTTGAAGACTCGAGGGACAGTAAACAGACTGTAATTAGGGGAATTAGTCCAGATTGGAGAGTTTTAGGTCAATCCAGTTCAAATTCTGTCAGAGCAATGTGAACATGATTTTTACATTGAGCATACAAGGAGGATTTCGAAAAAAGGTAGAATCATTTTCTAATTTCAATAGAGTATGTTCTGTTTGTCTGATACTTTTTTCAATGTTTTTTTAGATAAAACAATAATTTGAATAATTTTCCCATTCAACCTTCACTGAAAAGTGAACAGTAAATGATTGCATTGTATTCTCGTATTATTTATATCTATTATTAGTTATATTTGATGTTCAGTTTCGAAAACAAAAGTATTTGAATTAATTGTATTTGCTTTTTAACTTGAAATTTAGCGATCCGCCTGAAATCTGTCAAGATTCAATTTGTGGTTTTTATCTACTCTAAAGACTACAAATCAACTACATTTGACTTTGACAAACTCACAAGATGTTTGTGTTAATTTTCTATATTTTGTTACAAACAAAAAGAATATTCGGAATTAGGTTTTTCTTTTTAATTTTCCCGTCAACCCCAGACAGTGATCTGTCGTCTGAACAGATCAGCCGCTGTTTACGTGCTTATTTCAGTCCCGTGTGAACAAGCTATGAGCACGGCCTCAGCGAGGAGTTAGCCAGTTTTCATCAACTCACAGTTTATTCAAACAATGTTTACAACGGATACGTCAGCTATGATTTTTCATCAGCGATATTTCGGCCCTTCTTGGCAAGGGTCCTCGTCAGGCTGTCAATCTTCTTGTTCAACTTCGGGGAAGGAAACAAACCTGTAATTACAGGAAGGAAACAAACCTGTAATTACAGGTTTGATTACAGGAAGGAAACAAACCTGTAATTACAGGTTTGTTTCCTTCCCCGAAGTTGAACAAGAAGATTTGACAGCCTGACGAGGACCCTTGCCAAGAAGGGCCGAAATATCGCTGATGAAAAATCATAGCTGACGTATCCGTTGTAAACATTGTTTGAATAAATGTTTCAAAGTCAGCTTGGGCTCAAAGAATATTTATCAACACACAGGTGAACCAAAAAAACGCGTTTTAAGGGAAGAACTAGACACTGGTGACTAAACACCAGAGACAGCCCGGAGTGCAACGAACGCAGCTATTTAGGGTGTTTGCGATGCATTGGGTTTTCGTATGTTATCAGCAATTTTGCTAGTGCAATTGTTACTTTAGTTTGATAGTAAAAGTGGAGAAAATTATAGTGCCTCTGTTTTTAAGCCTCATGACCAGGGACGTGACGTATGGGAAGGGGAGGGCACCCCCCCCCCAAATGTTGTTGGCCAGTCGGTAAAAAAAAATAACCGAGGCGTGCCGCGATTTTCCGTAAAAATAGTCGATTTTTTCCTTGGAAACAGTCGATTTTTTCTAAAAAACGGTCAGTTTTTCGTAAAAAAATAGACTTTTTCTTAAAACCTGTCCGTTTTTCTGAAAATCAGTTGATTCTTCGTCGAAACAGCAGTTTTTTCTTATCAATAGTCTTTTTTTCTGCAAAAACAGTTGGTAAAGATGACCAGCCAGTCGGTAAATACCTTGCCCCCTCCCCCCCCCCCCCCCGAACATTTTGGTTGGTTAGGACTCTGCTCATGACATCTTCAGCGACCATTCCGATTCCCGTACGATGATGATAAGAGAGCGATTCGGGATTGACTGAACTTTATTCGATTATCTACGACCCGTGACGGTTCCATGACGTCATGAAAGAAATAGAAAAATTCGATTAAAGTAATGTTGCAGAATACATATTTATATCTATATTGTAAGGATGCCACGTGTTAGATTATTAAAATCTGCATTTTTAGAAGCGTTGAAAGAAGAATCGCCTACTTCATGGCCGAATCTAGTAAAAAAGATACTGGATGATTGCGGAGTTGGAGAATTATGGAATGATGGATTAGGAAAGGAGGAAGGAGTGACTAAGGTTGTGAAAGAAATACTTAAGAGCCAGGAAGTACAGGTTTGGCACGCCCAGAAGGACCAGTTGGTATCTTTGGGGTTTTATGCTGCGGTAAGAGAGACATGGGGTGAGAATATAATGTTTAAAGCGGGTCTTAGACGTGATGAGTTAAAAATAATTATTGAATTGTTGGTAGATTGTCTGACAATTGGGGGTAGAAGACGTTATATTGGTAAGTGTAAGCAGAAGTTCGGTCCTTACTTTTGTCCGATGTGTGGGTGCGTGGATGAGAGTTTGATTCACATGCTTTGCGACTGTATGGAGCTGAGTGAATGGAGAAAAGAAGAGTATGGTGTGCGTGTATTTGACGAAGAGTGGGTAAAACGAATATTTAAGGATGAGTGTTTTGCTGGTATAAAGAAAATGGGGCGATTTTTGAGGCTAGGGATGGAACACAGAAGTAGGTTTTTGGAATAAGTAAAACAAATTAAAAGGAAAAGAGTGTTATTATATATTAGTGTTTTCTTGTTGTTGTTTTTTTTCCGTATGTTAAATTTTTGCTATGGCCCTCGGGCTGCTTATAGCAATAAACTATCTATCTATCTATCTATACACAGAGCCAAGCGGCCAACGAGGCGCCGGACGCCTTTAAACTTACAAAACGTTCTAGTGACAATCAGTTCCGTTAATAGATGGTAATATAGACTTCTTGTGTGATGTCATGACCCGTAGATAATCGGCCAAAGTTTAGTCAACACTGGTGATTCTGGGCTTCTCACGAATTCACTCTCCAAAAAGAAATGTAGAGCTACATTCCGCCGCGCGCAGAAACTAACGGAAGCCTTGGAAAGAAGGTGGAGTGAGTAGAGTTTCATTCTTAAGCACATCTGCCGAATTCGACCTTTACGTCAAATCTAAATCAAACTAAAATAAAATATGTAGACAATCAATCAGTTCATCATTTTGGTAATATTCATAATGTATAATGCGCCATCGGCCTCTGCAAAGCTCGTCTAAAAGGGTGTTGACTTAATTGTATCGGAGTTTATTTACGAGTTTATTTAAACTTTACCGAGTTCGGTAATTCGGCCAGTCAATTTCATAATTCGGTCATTAATCATATTCATTTGGTTCTGATCCGTTGCCAAATACGATAATTTATCGAATTTTTGTTCAGTTCGCATCGATTTCGCCGCATTCGCTCCGTCCCTGCGTAAATTCGGTGATTGAACCTGTTTATTTGGCCTCATTCTCTACCGAATTTGGTAATTCGGTTGCATTCGGTCAGTCCATTTCATACTTAAAATCGGTGAGATAGAGTGGGTTCTTATTCGTTACCGAATACGGTAATTCACCGGATTTTTCTTTAGTCCGTTTCGGCTACAGAACTTGCCAAATTCGGTTGTTTTATGTGGTTCTAACAAGAGTTTTATTCTATTACGAAATTCGGTTGTAATACCGCTCTCGATCTGTTCCTTATTTTTTTAATCAGTTTTCTGTATACTAAGAATTCATTGTTTGCTTCAGCCCAGTTACTGAGTTCGGTAATTTAAGTGGCATTTATTTAGCTCTCGTTTTTTATCATTTACGGTAGCTTCAGCTGGTTGCTGTTCATTTTTTTACTTCTTAGGGTTGCAGTCTCCTGACGTGAAAACTAGCCCACTTTTGTTTGCTGTAAATTCCGAACAATTGTACTTTGTATCCACTTTACCCTGGATCGCCCCTTTCGTTGCTAGGCAATTCTGGTGTTGAATAGATAATCTTGGTATCGCAGAAAGGAACTTTTATCATCAGAGTTTCTAAACAATTTCGCCTGCAGCGCATTTCGCAGGTTTTCACCAAGTAGACAAAGATTGCCTCATTTAGTTGGCGTTTCAGGCTTGGTATTTCGGGGGGCTTGAACTATTTTAAAAGCTAGAATTTGCATGGGAAGTAGTTCAATATTGACAGAAAAAAGGCGAAATAAAAAAATTTCGCCTGTGGCGCCTTAATTAAACATCGGCACAGCCGTTAGCGACGTTGTCGCTATGCAGCAACACCATTTTTTACGATTATTTCAAGTCCTGTTGGCAAAACTGGAAAGGTCTGCAAAGATAAAAGTCTAGTTACGGCGTATCCTTGAAGAAAAAACAGAAGCGGAAAAGCGTGAAAACGCGCAATTTTTCTCTGTAGACTTGTTTGTATATACTCTGCAACGTTTTACGTTGTAGCTTCTTGAAGGCAACTGCCTGTTTTTCAATTTTTTTCAATAAATTCGGTAAAAATCAGGTACCGATTCGGTCAGTTTTACCAGGTGCCCCCCCCCCCCCCCAATGAAGAAAGGCTCGAGACGCTCCTGACTGCCTGTATATCATTCTGAAAAGCTCCAAACATACCAATGTAGTACATACAAGCTCAAAACATACGACTAAGAGTAGATTCTCTGGAGCATGGGGGGGGGGGAGTCGCACCCCCCCCTTCGAACCGCCCCTGGCTGCCCCCCTTGCTTCATAGCAAAAGCGTGACATAGTTTAGTTGCGTAGCGTAGCGTTTGACGTGATCGAGATTTGTGCTAGATGTTGACGCCGCTAGACCTTATTGTTGGGCGGTTAAGAATTTGTGGTTAGGTTTGACATTTGAAAAAGAGGAAGTATTCTCAAAATGACAGCTTCCGTCATGCCAGTACAGGTAATAGTTCTACGCATTTCTTATCTTAATTTTTGTTGGCGTTGGTTGGACCCTACTTAACCCTAGTGACTGCAACTGATATAAAAAATCCTAGCTTCTTGTCGTCAAGGCTGGAACAAATTTTTCTTAATTTCTACAAAATAGTATGTTGTGTGCTGGTCAGGCCGACATAGGGTCAAAGGTGGATCCCAAACCTTAGCTTCTTTGATGTCATGAAAGAAATACTGGAGCCTATACCTTGGCTTATACTATTTCCCTCGGTTTCCATTTCCGTCAGCACCTGATGGAATTAGTTTTCTAGCTTAGATGTGTCTTAGATGCACCGCAACCTGTCTAAAATAGTTAAACCTGTTGGAAGATGTGTGTTTAAAATCATATTTTCTGATACATCTTTCTAAATTCAGATAATTAGGCACTGTTGTAACGGAAATAGAATCACGGCATCCTGCATCGTTACAGTACAAGAGAGTCAACGTTAATTTCTGTAAGCCAAAAAGACAAAGATCTTCTCTGTTTAAAACACTAAATGTTTTTCTAATATTGAATTCATGTTTGTTTCTAACAATCATACAAATTACTTTCATATTGTTCCAAGTATCTAAGTTAAACAATGATTACGTGACAGAAACAAAATTCTGATGACCAGCCCTGAGCCAGCCGTAATAGTAACAATGTCCCCAGAAAATTTTGGGTCATCACAGAAAATCATGTACTGGCGATGCAACTTGTGCTTTTTTGTCTCAGAAGAAAACCTAGGATGAAGAAGAAGAGATTGGCTTTCTTTTGAGATATTCTTTTTCTGTGGTAAGAAAAAGACAACCAAAGCTGGGCAACGGAATAGACAGGTTAACTTCTGACGGAAATAGTACAGGCTCCAAGGGAAATTTGATTAAAATAATGTTGCAAAATATATATTTGTATGTATAGAGCCAAAGCAAGTGGCCAGTAATGTGTTTTACATCTATAAACCATCTAGACAATCAGTTCCGTTAGGTAGTAAATAGAAAATATAGACTTTTCATGTGACACCACAAGCCATAGATAATCGACTAAACTTTAATCAACATTGTCACAAGTGCCACATCACAAATGCAGGCCTAGATCCAGGCAGTTCCAGGTTCCAGATCCGTATTACTCTCTCAGACGATGCTTATGCAGAATAAAAGCAGAAGTCACTTTACTCACCGCAACAGAGAGATATAGTAAAGATTAGCAGATTACTAATTTCCTGAACGAATAATACTTCCAGTCTTGGTTTGGTTGTTTTTATCAAATTTTGTTGACAAGCCCAATTCTGTTAATTTTGTGTGATTTTATACCTGACAAGCAGGGGCGTCGCAAGGGGGGGGGTGCAGCACCCCCCCACCTTTTTGAGATTCGGTAAAATTTTGGGCCGGAGGCCCAAAATTTTACTAAAATTGTTCTGTATTTTTTTCGATTTACGGGGATTCGGTAGTTATGCAGAATCCTAAATAGGCTATCTGTACAAACCTCTTCGGTATAATGATCGGGATTCGGTATAATTGCCAGTATTCGGTAGTTATCACGAATTTGGTGAGAGAATTTATGAAATCATTTGGTAATTTTTCGATGCCGGAACTATTCGGTATATTTATGGAGATTCCGTAGTTACACAGACTCCCGAATAAGCTATTGGTTCAGAATTATTCGGTGTCATGATTGGGATTCGGTCATTTATTTAGTATAATTTCCATGATTTGGAAGTTGACCACGAATCCTGACTTTGTTCAAGTTTCGACGAAAGTATACCGAATATGAATATTGTTCGGTAATCTTTCGATACAAAAAAAATTCGGTATAACAACCGGGATACGGTGGTTATACAGAATCCCGAACACGCTATCGGTCTAAACTTATTCGGTATAATAACTGGGATTCGGTAACTTATTCGATGTAATTGCCAGGATTTGGAAGTTACCACGAACCTAGAAACTCAGAAGAGGTCGAGTGAAGCACTGGTCGCAGACAAAAGGGATGATCTGTGATATCATCAATAGTCCTTACTTTTATTTTGGATCCCAAAAAGACTATCAAATCATAAATAGTTAGAAAATTCCGCCTGCAGCACTTTTCGTAATGTTCTCTATTTTGTGGAAGGGCGCGTCACTTGACGGGGGTTTTAAGCCTGTTTTGGGATTGAGATTTCGAAACATTAAAAGCTAGAATTTGGATGGAAATTAAATTTGGCAGGAAAAAGCAACAAAATTTCGCCTGCGGCGCTCACTTTATGTTATCATAGATAGTATATTGACTAGACTACAGTTGCTGCTGCTGCCGGAACGTGGCTCCATCCGTTTTCTAGAACTTGTTAAGAGTCTCGATATTTCATCAACGGTAAATGATAGAATTTGTAAGAGAAGCAGTTAAATTTTAGCCTACAAAAACAAAAAAAATTGATTTCGAAAATTTTAGCCTGCGGCGCTCGATTTAATCTTCTATTGGCTATAATAGATAGTAGCTGTTACTGCAATCATGCCCGGCAACGTATTCTCCATGTGGGCTTCGCCAAAACGCCGCCTTATAGTTGGCTTATCGTCGTTCATGCTGCCTTTTATTGTTACTCTTCCTACGTAATTGTTTCTCTTCCATAATTTAAAGCTCGAATTCTTAGTTCTAGGATTCGGTTAAAAAATTTAAAGATTCGGTAAAATTTTGGCTCTGCACCCCCCCACCGAAAATGCACTTGCGACGCCCCTGCTGACAAGAGATGCAAAGTTCGGCAGTTATTCGGTGAAAGTTTGTTTTAAACTTAAAACACATTATTATCATTCAACAAAGAACACTAAAAAAAAAAAAAATCATCATCTGCCTCCAAGTTTTGGGGTTGTTGTGTACTTTACTGAACTGCCACCACTGTAAAAGAAGTCAAATGGAAAAATACTAGAGCAAAAAAAAGGCCCAGAAAGCAGCAGAATTGCACATCTGACATAATTTAAAATGATTCGTTTTGACTTAAGATGAATGTGTTAAAACTGAATAACGTCCAATATAAAACAAGCAAATAACCAATCGACTAAAATACTATAAGAAATTAACTAGTCAGCTTCTATCAGTATGACACTTACCACTTGTCATCAATTGACATATTTCCAAAAATCTGGAGGCATAGTGTAAGGTTTTAGGAATAGCAAGTTAGTATGAGTAAAATAGTTTGTGTGTGGGCTAGGCTGTCAAACATTAGTTAGGGACAAGTTGTTTGTGTGCCATATGCTTGGTCACCCAGAACCATTAAGAAGGGATTCTGATTGAGAAAGCTGTAAACAATGTGTAACATGTCCTGACTTATTGTATGCTCTGATCTGTGTTTGGGGTAGGTTATGTGGAATGCTGTTCATAGCCCAGCTGTGGCATTGCCGATCCAGTAATTTGCAAATGTGGCATGATGCTGCAGCAAATGTTAAAACTATACTTGCTATGCTATGGAAAGGGTGCAAGCTTAGTTTTAAGAGAAATTTCACATCAGAAGGTTTTTGGAGACTGAAAATCTTTACTCTATATCCGCCTAGGGTAAAATTTACTGTGGTCGAAGATTGTACCATAGCATAATGTCCTGTTATTTCAGAAGCACAATGAAGAAAAGTTTAGAAACCTGAAGCTTGGAGGCCATGTTGGTTTTGACACTTTGCCAGATCAACTTGTCACAAGATCTGTTGAGTCTGGCTTTGTATTCAACATACTATGTATTGGTGAGTATCAAATTTGATTTTAACTGAGACTGCGTACGTGGTCAGAAGTTTGATGCACAGAAGATTTGGTGTAATGGTCCTTTTAAGTGTTATCTTTTTGTGGAACGTAAATATTAAAGAAATAAAATTATTTCTTCAGGGAAAATAGCAGATTTTTTACAATATTTTAATACATTTTTACACATTTGTCTGTTAATTCCTACCAGACGACTGCCAGAACTGATGTTCTGATCGTTTAACTCGACTATTTCACAAGAATTCAACATTAATTTCTTTGAGCAGCTTAAATTACCCTGAAAAAAATTTTTCCTTTTCTCTTAACTTTTCACAGACCACCGATAAGACGCTGGGCAATCCAGTGTACCACAAATCTCTACCTTTTCTATAGGCTATGCCTAAACGTCTTTGAAACTTGGTGTAAGGATTCTTTGGGTCAAGGGAAAGGCCGAGTTCGGAGATGGGCTCTATAGATCTATATTTAGGGGAGGGGGAGGAGGGGTTTCAAGTTAGGGGGCAAAATAAAATATTCCTTAAAAGCCAATGAGATAGTCGATTTAGGGGTAAGGAGACATTCTGAATCAGGATATGAAATTTATTTTCTCGCCGGACAAGTAGTTCACCCGGGAATCCTGCAAAAACCGGAAAATTTGTAAAAAGTAAAAGTTCAATCTGAATTGTTAAAGGTTTGATTCAAGAGTAGGCTAAGAAGACATGCTGAATCTGAATATAAAAATTATTTTCTTGACGGGCAAGTACATCGCCCGGAATCCGGAAATTTAGCTTGAACTTCCAGAGCCCAATGATATAGTAGTCACTGTAGGGCGAGGAAACATAGGATTCTTGGATTTTAGTAAGTAAAGTAAGTAATTTATTTGTAACCCGCCATTTCGAAAAAGCGGAGTAAATATAAGAAAATAAAAAAACAGAAAAAGACACTAGTTTTCAATCTACGGCCAGGAAGCAGCAGAGAAGGTCGTGCGCTGGTTGGGCTCGGTTGTCAATGATTTTTCGTAGCGACGAAGAAACATCCATAAGGGTAACACTTGCATCTTGGATTTTGAACTTCTCCGTCAATGTATGGTTATGGCATAATTTCAACAAGTGAAGCAGGTGCGTTGCATATTTACAATAACATGATCTCATCTTTTTAATCTCCTTCTTTCGCAGAATATGAGTGACACCAGAACGAAATAGTATAGAAGGAGCGCAGAAGGGGCTGTACAATTTTCCCAAAATTTTATGATTATAGCGCCCCCGGTTCGGGACGATGCGCCCATAGGCGGACACAAAAAAAATGTGTAGCCCGTCATTTATATTTAGTGGCAAAGAAGGGGATTCCCACACTGTAAAACGGATAAGTCAACTCAATTTTACGCAAGGGTCCTCTTTTGACACAGACCATAGGCCAGGTCCGTATCCAGGAATTAATTTCGGAGGGGGTCTTCCCTGCGGATCGAACCTTGTAGCAAACAGTACTGAAAAGATATAGGATAACAAGTTAAAATCAATAAAAAATTATTATCTTTTAAGTTTCGAAGGTGGTTTCAACCCTCACCATAAGCCTTGACCTGTTTCTAAATTTTTATAAGGAAAAATATTTAATTGTGTCGATCAGATATTAAATTTTTGGGACCACATCGAAACCTTTGGTCTTGTTGTTTTTTTACTACGTCTTGTTTGTTAGAGGTTTCATAAGAGATACCACAAGGATGCACAATTTCGACAGATAACGCTTGGGATAGTAGCCTATCTCTCGCGATTTTTTCAGATGTTATGCATAACAGGCATTGCCTGGAAGAGCCGAAAATCGCAGAAAAAGTATCTGTTGAATTTTCCGATATCATGACGACATACAAAAAAGTCAGCAGATGTTTTTGCCGGCAGTGTTTCAGCTCGTCTTGTATTCATACCATTTCAGTGCGGTTTCAGTGCGTAATGATTGAAAAACAAAACTGCTTACATCCTAAGTAGCAGTAGTAGAATATTTTTGTTTTAACAAAACAATTGAGGGTCTTATAAATAGCAAAACAAAAGCACACCGTAGGTTGTGCCATTAAACAACCCGACGAAAAGAAAAAACTGAAGTAAGGAATAAGAGGATGAAACCATGTACCAAAACACTCCACACAATTATTTACACTACAAAAAGCATTATGTTTTCTGATCCCAAGGCAACAAAACAAACCTATTACACATAATGTGTTGTGATCTTGTGATATCCGTGATGGAACTACTGACGGTGGCGGCCCTCGATGGGTAATAATAGATTCATTCATTCATTCATGCTCCTTTTTGGGATCCCAAAACGTAAGTGGAGGGATACCTATGACATCGCAAAAGTTGTCCGTCCGTCCGTCTGTGAGCACGATAACTGCACGTTCAAATTAAGGGAAAAACAAACTATTTTTAAACAGCTAATGTGAAAGTCAATTATGGGGTAAGAAGACATGCTGAGCACGATGGTGAAAATCATTTTCTCGCCGGACAAGTTCGTCTGGAATCCGGCAAAAACCGGAAAGTTTGTTACAAGTAAAAGTTTCATTTGAAGTAGATTAAATGTTTGATTTAGGGGTAAGAGGACATGCTGAACATGACGTTGAAAACCATTTTCTTGCTGGACAAGGTCGTCCCGTATCCGGCAAAACCGGAAAGTTGGTTAAAAGTTAACGTTTAATATGAAGTTGATTAATTGTTTGATTTAGGGGTAAAGAGACACGTTGAACACGATGGTGAAAACCATTTTCTCGCCGGACAACTAGTTCGCCTGGAATCCCGCCAAAACCGGAAAATATGTTAAAAGCAAAAGTTTTATCTGAAGTTGATTAGATGATAGATTTAGGGATACGAAGAGACGCTGTGTCCGTATGTGACAATAATTTTTTACCCGGACAAATAACTAGTCCGAAATCCGGTTGTACCCGCATTTTTTTAAGTCAAAGTTTGATTTAAAGTTGATTAGATGTTGTTTATAGGGATAAGGAGATACGCTGGATTCGTTTCTGAATTTTCCTTTTTTGCTGGACTAGTAGTTTGCTCGAATTCGGGCGAAACCGTAAATTTGGCAGAAGTAAAGCAGGAAGTTTCGGTCAGTATCGTAAAAAATAGATATGGCTTATAGAGATAAATAGAATATCTGAACTTGGTTTTCTCTGATTTAGCCTGGCGAAGACTGGATCTGGCGAAGAAGAGACCCAATTGTCTGGATCAAATCTTAAATTTTTGGGATCCCATCGACACCTTTCGTCTTGTTCTTCTCTGGCATGAGGAATAAAATCATTCTGTGGTACATGTTGACCGAACAAAGAAGTCTGTATGACATTTTATTCTAGGTGAAACTGGCATAGGCAAATCAACGTTAATGGACAGTTTATTTAATACTACTTTTGAGTCGAATCCAGTCCCTCACTCTCTGCCAGGAGTGAAATTGAAGTCACATACGTACGAGTTACATGAAGGACCAGTCAAGCTTAAGGTGGGTGCTTCCATTTTCTTTTGTTTTTACCCCAGCGACATAGTTTATGCCATTAAGGTTTGCTTGTAATTTAGTCTGTTTTCTAAGTCGGACTAGTGCTGTCTACTCTTTATTGTGAGGAAACCCTAGGCACTAGGTTACGATAGTTTCAAAGTGTTGGTGGCACTAATAATTTTTCCCTGCAAGATATTAGTCTGAGCCTGTTCTCACGAAGACCCTTTCAAGCGAGTGCTACGTCATACTAGTAATTGAAAGTACACTTGTAAGAATCACAGAATTTAGTTATCCAATCAGAGATGGGCTTTCTTAATATTGACGTGTCGAGGAATTCTAACTGCGATTGTACAAAGACATAGGGTGACACCCTTTTTCACCCCAGCTTGCTAAGAATGTGGAGTTTCACTGCTGGGATAAGCAGAAATAAGTTAAAGTTCAATGGGTACATCAAACTACCCCAATCCCACTCTGTAACAACCTAGGAGTAATGCTTATCCCCTAGATCAACAGCTTTTTCAACAGTTTCCTCTCTGTGATATTTCAAAGCGTAATTTTTTGGGACAGTACTTGCTCAGTTTACTAGCTTGGACAAAGACAAAAGTGATGTTTCGTATAGTACTTAGTAGATTTTATTTTATGCATAAATCAGCTTGTATAATTCAGATTTGAATAGGTTATTTGTTTTTCAATGATTTTTGTAGCTATGTTTCTTTTTATAAGCTTATTGCATATTCTGGTACATTCTATAAAGCAAGCTAATCAAGCTTCACAACACTATTCCACAAAGAAAAACTTTTAGCACGGTAGGCACTTTAAGCCATGGAACTTCTGATGAAATACTATATAATAAATAAATAATGTACTTTATTTCCTTAATAGCTTGTATTATACACGCTAGCACTGGATCGTCATTCACACAAATAACATATGACAATTACATAAGTATGACAATTACAGAAGTAGACATTTCATCTACACGTACAACTTGAAAATATAATTTGACTTAACTTCATCTACACGTACAACTCGAAAATATAATTTGAATTAACTAGAATTAAAATATTGGGTAAAATAGGGTACAAAAGATTTCAGGTAACGATCTGTCGAGTTTATGGGTGGTCTTTCTAGTCTCTGGGAATCAGCGTCCCTCTGTCTCTGTCGCGTATTAGGCCTGCTATTTGCTGTAGTATCAAAATCAGGTAGAATTGCACGATGAGCATGTGATGCCAGACACTTGCTCCCGAACGCTATTGTCAGTTGGTGCCGCCGTTCAGCAAGGGTTGGCAGTTCAAGCTTGACCAGGCCATCCTCATAAGAAAGATAACCCGGGCCGAGCATAATCTTAACAGCCCTTTTTTGGATGGCTTCTAGTCTATCGGTCTGTGCGTTGGTGAGTCCTGGGTGCCAAGCCGGACAGGCATACTCCAGGCAAGGTCGGATGTACGTGCAGTAAATACTGCGTAAATCTCGCGACGGAATTGCAAAACGTCTGAGAACCGCGAACGACTTGAGGAGAGGTGCTGCTTTTCGAGTAATATGCTTTACGTGAGAACTCCACTTAAGGTCATCATCAATTAACAAACCGAGGAGTTTAACTGTTGTTTTGGACTCGAGACCTATATCCTCAACCTCAGGAAGGTCCCGTTTTAAGAAAGACACTCTGAGTACAACACTCTTTGTACGGCTTACTGAAAGTTTAACTTCGGATAGGTCTCGCTGCAATATGTCAAAAACTGTTGAAAGGGGTGATTCGTCATCCGAAGGAGAAAGTGAACGGAGCGAAATGGTTGAAAGATCGTCAGCAAATTTAAAACGGTGATAAAAAGTAGTCAAAACTTTGTTAAAAACAATTAAAAAGCACAAAGGACCCAGCTTGGTACCCTGGGGCGTCCCGCAAAAAATACTCATGAATTCCGAAACGTCCTCGTTAGTCAACTTAACGCATTGCGTTCGACCTGTTAAGAAACTAGCTAGTAATCTAACCACGAATTTTCGAGCTCCCATTGCGGTCGATTCACTAATAATAACCTGATGATCCAAACTATCGAATGCTTTAATTATGTCACTCAGTAAGATCTCAGCATACGTGTTCTCAATTTCTAGGTGCTTAAGGATATCATCAATTAATTTGACTAGATAATGGGTGGTGCTGCAACCAGGTCTAAAACCATACTGTCTAGGGTCTAAATTTTCTTCAACATCCGCGTAAAGATTTTCATAAATAAAACTCTCAAACACTTTCGATAGAGCTGGAGTTGAAGATATTGGTCGTAGGTCAGATACTGATTTGGCACTTGTACATTTTGGTATAGGCGTTATATAAGCTCTCTTAAAACTATCTGGGAACACCCCGTCGATAAAACATTGGTTAAAAACTGCAGCTAGGACAAAACTCAGTTCATCTGAACATTCAATTATTAGTTTAACAGGGATTTCACCAGGATAATTACTTTTGTTTGGGTTTAATGCACTTAGCCTTTGACGGACTGAGTCTGGCTCAATTTCTGGAATTTCACTTTGCGCCCCGATTTCAGGAAGCGAACTCAGTGGCTCGTGGGCACGGCATATAGACACGAAGTGCTTGTTTATCTGGCTGGCAGTAATGGGGTTTCCTTCGGAATCACAGATACTCGTAGGCTTCCTTACACGTCCCATCATTTGCTGCACTTTTTCGTGGAATTTTCGGGGCTCGGTTTTCTTTATTTTTAGAACACTCTGAACTCCAAATAACCGACGGGACTTTTTTATTTTATTTACAATTAAATTTCGAAGCCTATTGGCGTCTTGACGCAAACCGGATTTGTACAGTTTATCACGTTCCACTATTAGGCATTTCACTTCTTCCGAAATCCATGGCTTACCGTTCGGTTTAATAACAGAAGTTTTTTCTGGGAAAAATTCTTGGTATTTCTCAAATATTTTGGAGGTAACCGATTCCATCATGTGGTTAGCATCATTGCTAGCCAGAATATGGCTCCAGTTTTTCACTCTAAGCCATTCTTTGAAAGAATTGATTCCTTCGTCGGTCAGCGGTCTGTAGGTTACCTTTCTGTCATTACGTTTGGGCTTCCAGGAGTTAGGCTCCCAAACAATGGTGAAATGGTCACTGAGTCCAATCGCTGCCAGACTGGTGGGTTGCGAATAAAAATCCCCGCAGCTCGTAAAAATCAAATCGAGCACTTTGTTTTTACGGGTGTTCACTTTAACGACTTGGGACAATGAGAGAGAGTCAGAAAGCCAGCTTTGTCGAATGTCATTGAAATCACCAACAATGTTTATTGCTGCGCAAGGATAGCGGGATCGGATAGAGTCCGTGCACTGTTGGAGATAGGTAATGAGTTCTTTTCTGTGGGGACCCCTCGGGGGGTAGTAAACCACTCCAAAGACTATTGATGAAACTTCTTTGGGAAGGTTTCTTGGCCTGGTCCACAACCATAATACCTCGAAATCATGGTTTCGGGGGACCCCGGTTTCCAGTAAACGGTTGGGAATCGTCGATCGGCACACGATCCCTACTCCTCCACCGTGGGATACTGGGTAACCATCCTTATTCATCCTCGGGAGCAAGTTCACGTCGTAGCCGTCAAAGTTCGTCACTTCTGATGTGGATGACCAAGTCTCTGTGAGGCACGCTATGTCTATCGAGTTGTTAATCAAACAAAGCTCAAACTCCTCGAGTTTATTTGAAAGAGATTGGACGTTCGATAACAGCACTTTGGGGAATGAATACTGGAAAGGTGCTTTCACTGGAACAACTCTTGGAGGGGGTGGTACCGGTTTTGGGTCGGTATAGCATAGGGATTCAGGCCGCTGATCACTGGCAGCGGAGGGGGACGACAAAGGATCGGTAGGTTGTAATTCTGTGCCTGAGGGTGGAACTGGGGTACTGGAGTACCTGATAGTTTACCTGATAGAACAATCAGGTAAACTGCATCTGCGGCTTGACTTTGGTGACATATCAAACATATCCTTTTATATCAAGCATTGCTGGGAGTTTTTGAATTTCCTGCCACGATATCCCAGCTCCTAAGATTTGGATCGCCGAAATGCCACAGAGGTAAAGACAATGGATAACAAGAAAACGGCTCATTTTCGTATCGCCTTATAAAAGAAGTCGGAAATGTTTATTTGTGAAGCATTTAATACAAAGTAAAGCATTAGAAGTGTCCATTGTGCTTTAAAGCTGTGCTCACGTTCAGTCGGGATTTTGAAAAGTTTAAGAAGCCCTGGTTAAAATAAACAACTGACTTCTCGTGTCACTTGTGGGCTTGGAAGTTACGGTTGTGCTCCTACCTTCTAACAGGGGGGGGGGGGGGTCAACGTTTGTTGTTGTTGACTGCAAAACTTGACGAGACTAAAAACGTCTACGTCCGCTCCCCTCGTTCGCAATCCTTGTCGCCTGTTCAACCAGCGATCAGTAAAATTTCACAGTTTTCGCCATTTGTTCAGTTCCTTTTTTGTCCGTCCAGTTCCGTGTTTCATTTTCTTTTTTCTCATCTTTGTAAGTATGTGTATGTTGTTGCCTATTATTTAGCTTTTGCTATTGCTGCAATTGGTCATTAATCATTTAATTTTTGAGCTTTACTCGTTACCTCATTTATTTTAGCTAACTTTGGTTGACACCGTTGGTTATGGAGATCAGGTGAACAAAGATGATAGCTTCAAAGCCGTTGTAGACTACATCGATGCCCAGTTTGAAGCCTATCTACAAGAAGAACTGAAAATCAAAAGAAGCCTGACAACCTATCATGACACAAGGATCCATGCCTGTCTGTATTTCATCTGTCCAACTGGCCACGGGTAAGCTGAAAACTAATTTTCTTGTTTAAATGTCGACCACACCATAACCCTAAATTTGATCGTCTTACAGTTTCGTGTGCTTCAGTTCAATTGAGTTTATTTTCAAAACCGATACAACGGTCAATTCTCGTCCTTATTAACACTAACTATATACAAAAGATTTCATCTGTCCAACTGGCCACGGGTAAGCTGAAAACTAATTTTCTTGTTTAAATGTCGACCACACCATAACCCTAAATTTGATCGTCTTACAGTTTCGTGTGCTTCAGTTCAGTTCAGTTTATTTTCAAAACCGATACAACGGTCAATTCGATTTGGTTGTTCTCGTCCTTATTAATACTAACTATATACAAAAGATATCATCTGTTCAACTGGCCACGGGTAAGCTGAATTTGTTTTTTTGCGAAATTCCTTCTTAGTTATCCACCTTGGACCAGAAATTGTTATTTGATGATTAAGTCCCGCCTAATTGCTCCAATTTCTGTTATTGATAAACGGCTTCAGGATTTTCGTTCTTCTGTGTCAATGTTGTCTCACCCATGGTCAGCTCTATTTATTTAATCGTCCTTGTCGATATTTTTTGTATTTAGTGTTAGTGGTTTTTTTTATGGCACTTGAGCTTACTCAAGTGCCATATAGCGATTGTAATTTCTGTCCGTCAGTCGGTCTGTCGGTCCCGGTTTCGCTAGTTCGGGCACTTCCAGATAAGCTAGGACGATGAAACTTGGCAAGCATATCAGGAACTGGACCAGATTAAATTAGAAATTGTCGCTTCCTCGATCCGACCATCTGGAGGGGAGTGGAGGGAGGGGGAATCTGGAAAAAATAGGAAAAATTAGATATTTTTAGCTTACGAACGGGTGATCGGATCTTAATGAAACTTAATACATGGAAGGACTTCGTGTCTCAGACCCTCCATTTTAAATCCAGACCGGATCCGGTGACACTGGGGGGAGTTAGAGGGGGAAACCGGAAATCTTGGAAAACACTTAGAGTGGAGGGATCCGAATGAAACTTGGTGGAAAGTACAAGCAAAAGTCCTAGATACGTGACTCATATAACCGGAACGGATCCGCTCACTTTGGGGGAGTTGGGGGGGGGGGGGAGAAGTCCGAGTTTGTAGTGATCCCGCGAGTTCCGTGCTTCCTGATGTGCTGGGACGATGGAAATTGACAGGCATGTCTGGGACCCGACCAGCTTAAATAGGAAATCATCAATTCCCCGATTCGACCATCTGGGGGGGGGGGGGGAGTGGAGGGAGGGTGAAGCCAAAATTTGAGGTATTTTTAGCTTGCGAACGGGTGATCGGATCTTGATGAAAATTGATATTTAGGATGACCTCGTGTCTCAGACACCTCACTTTAAATCCGGGCCGGATCCGATGACACTGGTGGGAGTTGGAGGAGGGAACCGGAAATTTTGAGAAACGCTTAAAGTGGAGGGATCGGGATGAAACTTGGTGGGGAAAACAAGCACAGGTCCTAGAAACGTCATTGACATAACCGGACCGGATCAGGGCACTGTGGGGGAGTTGGGGTGGGGAACCGGAAATTTTGAGAAACGCTTAAAGTGGAGGGATCGGGATGAAACTTGGTGGGAAAAACAAGCACAGGTCCTAGACACGTCATTGACATAACCGGACCGGATCAGGGCACTGTGGGGGAGTTGGGGTGGGGGTCCGGATTTCTAGCGATCCCGCGAGTTCGGCATACTTCCTGGTGTCCTAGGGCGATGAAACTTGGCAGGTATGTCAAGGATCCGAACAGATTGACTTAAGAACAGCCGTTTCCCCGACCCGACCATCGTGGGGGGAGTGGGTGGATGGGGAGTCCGGAATCTAGTGGCGTGCATAACGTTTGAACGGGTGATCGGATCTTGATGAAAATTGATATTTAGGATGACCTTGTGTCTCAGACACCTCACTTTAAATCCGGGCCGGATCCGATGACACTGGGGGGAGTTGGAGGAGGTAACCGGAAATTTTGAGAAACGCTTAAAGTTGAGGGATCGGGATGAAACTTGGTGGGAAAAACAAGCACAGGTCCTAGACACGTCATTGACATAACCGGACCGGATCCGATGACACTGGGGGGAGTTGCAGGAGGGAACCGGAAATTTTGAGAAACGCTTAAAGTGGAGGGATCGGGATGAAACTTGCTGGGAAAAACAAGCACAGGTCCTCGACACGTCATTGACATAACCGGACCGGATCAGGGCACTGTGGGGGAGTTGGGGTGGGGGTCCGGATTTATAGCGATCCCGCGAGTTCGGCATACTTCCTGATGTCCTAGGGCGAGCGATGAAACTTGGCAGGTATGTCAGTGATCCGAACAGATTGACTTGAGAACAGCCGTTTCCCCGACCCGACCATCGTGGGGGGAGTGGGTGGATGGGGAGTCCGGAATCTAGTGGCGTGCATAACTTTTGAACGGGTGATCGGATTTGAATGAAACTTGTCTGGTGAGCTATCGCCTCGGACGTTCAGTGTCACGTCCGAGTCGGGTCCGATACCTGTGGGGATGGGGGGGGGGGGGGGGTGGAAAACTCAAGAAACTCTAAAAGTAGAGGGATTGGGACGAAACTTAATGGATGGAACAAGCATTAGGCCTAGATGAAATTGACGGAGCCAGATGGTTTCGGGGCTCTGTGGGGGGAGTTAGAGGGGGTTTCCTGGAATTCCGGTAGTCGTGAGTTAGAATAGTTCCAGATGTAAAACGACAACGAAACTTTGCAGGCATATTAGTGACCCGAATTATCTTGACTTAAAAACCTGACACAACATACCCCCGGAAACTTCCGTTCCTAGATCCGAGCATTTTTGGGGGAGCAAGAGAAGAGAAATATGGACTTCTATAAATTGCGAACGAGTGGTCTGATTCAAGTGAAACTTCATGGGTGATACGAATCGATGGCCTCGACATGTAAAACATGCGTTCGAACCATATGCGACCACGATTAGGGGAATTGGGGGTGGGGGGACTTTTGACATGCACAAAAACCAAACGGATGGACCGAATGAGATGCAATTCGACAGTGCCGAGTTTATGCGGCCTAGATTTGTTATTTGGCGTCTGGGCCGGATTCGGCCAAGGTAGGGGGGGGGGGGTACTGGAAAATTGCAGATAGGCTATGCTCCAATTTCAGTCAAACTTGATGAGGGAATTAAGAGATTGGGCCCGAACCGGCTCCGACAACGTTGGTGAGAAGGGGGGGGGGGGGGGGTACCGGAAGTTTCCAAAAATGCTCAGATTCGAGTGAAACTTGGTAGATGGTATAAACGAAGATGCTTTAGGTGGTCGATTTTTTTTTTATTCCGAACCAGATTCGGCCACGGTAGGTGGAAATAGAGTGAGTACCGGAAATCGTGTAGCACGTCTAGGGATCAAACAAATGGATTTATTGGGATGAAAGTTTGAACAGTCATGTGCATTTGCAATCGAGACGATGCCGGAACTGCTCAGAAATGAGTGAAACTAAATATCCTATTTCTATTTCCGAACCGCCTTTTTGGATGGCGGGTGTATTTTGTGACGTTTTCATCTACTTTCTTGTACAGCCTACTCGTACAAGTGCCATATGAGCTCGTAGCTCTTGTTCTATTTACTTTGTTTGTTTCATCTTTAGGGCGCTTCACCCTCCTTTTGTTGAGATTGATTATAAATAAATTGAATAGAATACTAATTTTCTTGTTTAAATGTTGACCAAACCGCCTTAAATTTGATCGTCTGACAGTTTCGTGAACTTCCACCTCAGTACAAGTTTGTCCAGTGTGGGAGTTCGAAGCACCGTGCATCCAGCTTGCTTTTCCAAACAATAGGTCAGCTATGAGACTTCAGATCCAGACATTTAACTCAAAAGTTTTGTCAGAGTATTTTGTTCTTTCCGAGAACCAGATGTATAAATAAAGCCTAATATACGTATACCGACTCTAACAAGCTTATCAAAGACATTGCTCGAAATACCGAATTTTCTGATTTTGCCGGAATCCGGCCGGATTATTGACTCGGTAGACAAGTAAAGGGAAGATCGCTTTTGTTTTCGTCTCACTCCTATATCCAAACACCCAATAAGAACGATAACAAAGCTTGGCGAATATCCGGTTTCAGAGTGAATCCCTCCGAACTATTGGCCATGCAGAAAAGCAAAGAAGGTAGATCTTATCTGCTTGGCTTACCACCATTTTGAAGAAGTTATTAGCACTACCGAGTTTCCGGTTTCATCAGATTCCGGCTTTTACCTGTTTCCGGCTGAATATTTTCCGGCAGGAAAAAGAAACAGATGTATCGATTCAGTGAGTCATTAAGTCATAGGTTAGTCATAGGTTTTGTATGCTTTTTATCAGGCATCGGTCGATTCGTCGGCACATCGGGTGTTTATATATGCAAGAAATAAAATCCTGCAAACGTTTGTCGGGCAAAACACTGAAGAAATTGAATTCTGCATGCTTTTGTCGTGCCTCGGTATTCTCGTCGGCACATCCGGTTCTTTTTATACAGAAGGAATACAGAAGAAATAAAAACAAATTAAGTTTTTGTCGGGCGTCGGTCGACTCGTCGGCACATCGGGTTCTTTTAATACGCAAGAAATGAAATCCTGCAAACATTTGTCAGGCAAAGCACTGGAGAAATCGAATTCTGCAGGCTTTTGTCGTGCCTGCAGGCGTTCGTCGGCACATCGGGTTCTTTTTATACATAAGAAATCCAGAAGAAATATTTTTTTGTGCTTTTGTCGGGCGTCGGTCTACTCGTCGGCACATCGGGTTCTATTTATACGTAACATAGGTCACTTCGTTTTCGGGTAAAAAAAAACTGGTTCAAGAACAATTAAAGATTCTTTCTTAAATATCTCACTGTGTGAACTTCTTCTCGTTGGTTGCAGTTAAAGCTGGTGCTGTGATTTCATCCGAGACACGTCTGCTGTTGTGCATGTATGGGCGATTTGAATGTCGCCGACAAGTATCTATGTTAGCTGGAAAGAAGAAGAAGAGACCCCCCCCCCCCTCTAACTTCCCCCACAGTGCCCGGATCTAGTCCGGTCATTTAAATGGTTTATCTAGAGTATTTGTTTGTTATTCCCACCAAGTTCCATCCCGATCTCTCCAGTCTAAGCAGGTCACGTATCCTCCCCCCCCCCCCAAACAGTTGTCGGATCCGGTCCTGACATGAAAAAGAACACTAAGAGATATGCCCTCTGTTCAGTTATTATATTTCACTGGAATCCCATCGTCCGTTCCAAAGTAACGCATGACTCAATATTTCGGATTCCCCCTCCCTCCACTCCCCTACGATAATTTTTTATTTCCAAGTCAGTTTGATCGGGTCCGTGATTTGCCTGCCAAGTTTCGACGTGAAAATCCCCAGAACCGCTATCAGGGGAACTCCGGGACCCCCCCCCCCCCACACACACACACAGTGTCCGGATCCAGTCCAATAGTGTAAATGATTCATCTAGAGCAGATGCTTGTCCTTCCCAGCAATATCCCTCCATTCTAACCGTGATTTCCGGTACCCTCCACACAGCTGTCAAATCCGGTCCGGACTTCAAATGGGAGATGACCTATATTACGAATAACCTACTTTTCACAATCTCAAATTCAAACTTCAAAATATGAATCATGACCTATATTACGTATTCTAATTTGATCATTTTTTTACTTCCATAATTTACGTTTGAGCAATTGACTTTAAATTCCATCTGCCAAAACACCATCAATCAATCAATTTGTTTAATTCGTTATATTACAATCACATATTCAAAATTACACTACTATTCTTTACTAAATATATACAATAATTTCATCCATTCGGTGGCTCTTCGGTGACTCAATTGCCACAAACTATATCCAGCAAACACGCAACCACGATATCTACAAATAACCTACTTTTCAAAATCTCAAATTCAAACTTCAATATTTGAATTATGACTTATATTACGAATAACCTACTTTTATCTCAAATTCAAACTTTCCTTTACGTATAACCTACTTTTCACAATCTCAAATTCAAACTTCGGTGGCACAGTCGAAGTCCATCAAGAACTACAACCCGATTCCGCAATCTTATGTTTTCCAATCTTTAAGTGTTCCTCGCTCACAAGCGAGAACGCAGCAGAAAGCTCGCAAACCTGAAGCGCAGGTTCCGAAGTCAATGTTCACGAATAGTATTGAACTCTGTTTCAGGATCATGTAGCCCGTACTTTCTTTTAGTCTCAAATCAATCGACCTTGTTTGTATGAAGAAGCTTGACTCGAAGGTTAACATCATCCCAATTATTGCCAAAGCTGACACCGTCTCCAAACCTGAACTGGAGAAATTTAAGGTGAGTCTCTCACTCTCTCTTCCCTCTACCTTTTTTCACGTATTGGAGCATGCACTCACACTCCAATTTTCGCAATCGGGTGCGAATTTTCTCTTTCGCTCATGATTCGCATTCGAAAAAAAAGAAAATTTGAAAAAGAATGTTTTTTTATTTTAATTTTAGTCTTGGTAATTCTTGTTTTTTGTAAAGCAAATTTTGATTGTGGTTTTTTAGTGTGAGAAATTTTATCGGACCATCTGGACCATGTGGACATTTAAAGGACACCTGAACAATGAAACCATACTTGAACCACCATGGAGAATGCATTTACAGGCATGGCCACGGAGGGCATTCTTCTCCTGAGCGTGAGGTTTTCAAAACAGGGATGTTCGTTTCTGGAGGTTTGCACATGCAGACTCCAAGACAAAAAGCGCAATTCATTCAAATCTTGTACAGCGCTGGCCGGATCGTATTGGAATTTCTTCTACATACACGTTTGGGCTTAACTGGTTAAAAAATATTCGAGAAGAAGGGTTGATTGGAGGCATTTGTTCCTTTCTAAAAATTTTCGGTACTGAAATAAGGACAGATGCAAAATGGAGCAAAAATCATAGCTTGGAAACACCATTTCGTATTTGGATTGGGTTTTCTGCAGGCAATGTTAACGGAAGTCATTCAGATAGGGATGATACTTGGTACTCTTCATTCAGGTGTCCTTTAAGAGATATAACGAGAAATAAATGATGGGATGAAAGTAACAATCTGGCAGAAGATATGGAGAAAACTGGTTGCCAGTGTTCTTCTCAGACCGACGAACGGACGACGGAAGGAGAGGGGGGAACCATACGAGGACACCACACTATCTTTTTCGTAAATCGTTTTTGTCACGCATACAACACAGGTACAAGGTACAAGCGAAAAGAGTTACCACAAATCCGACAGGAAAATTCCACCACACGAAAAGTGATTATTCGCGAATAGCTGATTATCGGTCCGTAATGAGATGGAGAATTCACAATAAGTGGGGTTAGACATTTACACTGTAAAAAGTCTCTCCGTATAAAGATTAAAGTTAACTGTGTAGAGTTCTCCATTTAAAGTGATATGGTATTGATGTTTCTTACTTATTTTTATATTTATTTTATAGGTGCTTGGGCCACAATTTAATTCAATTATATTTAAGAAAGCCATAACACGGACAAGCCGACTAGTAGGTTTCGTGTCATGTTAACATAATACAACAAAATAAGAACAGATATTAAAATTCACCTGACAACAGCTCGGTCAGTAAATATGTCCACTTGCGATAGTTATATGGTTAACAATAGTATAAAAATAGCATAAAAATACATAGTCGTGCAATAAAACTTTATACCAATACTATATAATTATGAAAGCTAACAAACAACAACACTAACGTCATTTACAATTCAAGGTTCAAGGTTTTATTATTTACAACAAAACAAAATAACTAAATATCAGGAAGTTACCCGGCAGAGAGGGACTCAACAAATGCTCGGGCAACATACAAAGAAGAGAAGAAAATTCAACCAATAACAGATTAAGATTCATTTATATAGATTCATTACAGATTCATTATAATGTGACGCCAAAGTAGATGCTTAGATACTTACCTGCTTGATGTTTGCCTGCTTGCTAGTTACATGCTTGATGCATAATAGAAAACTCGATAAACTGCAGTATTTGTTACTCGGATTCATCTTATCTCTATTTGGTAGTATTTGCGGAGAGATAAGAATAGTCCGAGTAGCAAATACTGCAGTTAACTTTAATCTTTATACGAAAAAACTTTTTACAGTGTAGGACACTTCGCATGTAAACCATTTAAAGGACACCTCGTACTAAATGGTGTTTTTACTAAGATGCTCCCAGAAAGAATGAATTGTATGAATTTTAAATTGACATGTTTTTTAAATGTTTGTTATTGGATTGTGTTTTAAAATTTTAAAATTGTAACATATATGTGATTATTTATGACTATGTCGACCATGTATGACGATCCACCACTATTTTGTTAAAGGATATCATGGAAATAAACGAATTTGAATTTGAAAGTAAACTACTTCAAAACTTCATAGGCTGCCTACAACAAATTACATAAGCCTTCGGCTGTTTTTAGCCTCTTCCCATTTTTGAAGGAAGGGAGGAATTTATACATATCTACAACAACATGTTGAACATATTCTTAAACCAATAGCCCGTCTCAATATGTGACAACAGGTCACCTGTGCAAGACGGACATCAAATTATCAAGACCTGTTGATCGATTTTTTTTTTTTTTTTTTTTTTTTTAATACATTTATTGAGACTTCAACTCACTCCAGCTTTCTTCACTCAAACACCCATAACCTACCCAATTCCCATTCCCCTCCCCAATCCTGCCCCAATCTTCAATTACCCAACAAATATTTTTTTAATCTATTCTTAAACAATAAATGATTGTCAGACTCCCTAATGCTTGCCGGTAGATTATTCCAAACAATCACACCACTATTTCTAATTATAAATGACGCTCTACTACTCTTACGCGACTCACTAACAAGCCTATCATTATTGCTCGTATCATACTCATGGTAATCTGAATTCAGACTAAAAAATTACTAAAATACGACGGAGAAAATTTATTTAATACACTGTACACATACCAATTTGCTGATCTCTTACATGTTTAACTTTCAACACATTAAAATCTCGATAAGAATCTTCTGTATGGCGACAGTTTTTTAACTCAACCAGAACACGGAGAGCTTTATTTTGCAGAATTTCAACACGTTTAAAATTAGAATTGAAGTTATGAAGTCAATTTTATGAAGTTATGAAATTGAGGTAATTGAAGTCGTCTGCCTCGGATGACAAACTTGGCAAAATATGCATAAACTGATACCTGACGAATAAGAATCTCGGAAACAGTGATCGGGACTCTGATACGACTAGTCGTGCCTATTATGCCAAGGTAACCTAGTTCTGTAATTGCGTTAAATAATCTTAAGCCCGGATACCCAACTTTATATGTTACATTATGAATATTTGCTGTTGCCACGATTCATTATTTTCCATGTGCCTTGTGCTCCCGATGAGTGGTATCATGCTATTGATGCGTAAAATCTTTTATCTGAATTTTGCCGAGTTTTTGCTGGAAATCAATGGGCTTGAGAAAAGGCTTTAAACAGCCAAAGCCGTGGATAATTTCTGAAAAGAAGAAGCCTTATAGTTTTGAAAAAGTATGTGAAAATTAATCTAAAGTGATTTTTTTTTTTTTTTTTTTTTTTTACTGCCGCCAAAGGCCTATTCGCGCTTTCCTGCAGTCAGAAGTATCAGCTATATGTATAAAGGACGTTAAGAAGGTTACAAAAGGTGTGTTCATGTGGTTTAGCTTGAAAAAGTTGGTTTGTATAATAAAGTATTAAACTAAAAAACTAAAAACAAATTTTCAAATAGTTTGGAATATTGGAACATAAACGGTGAGTAGTGCGAAGTGTGCTACAAAGAGAATTAACTTGGCGAGTATGATAATGCTAATAAAGGAGATAGGAAAAAGTTACGAAATGTAGAATCTCGGATATGAGAGTGGATGGAAGTACTGTTGAAGTAAAACGGATTACTATCTTAAGTACGACGTGTTATTCAGGGTTTGCTGAAAAGTAAACCTTAAGTTAGTCATTTTACACTTTGACAACGGGGATATACAGCGAGGAGAAGAAAAAATAAGATTTAAACTGTTGACTTAACGTGATTGATAACAGTGAATCTCGCCTGTGAAGAGATGGGGAATGGCTGTCGGTTGGAAGTACTTCCGAAGGTTTCTTTTTAATTGAGACTGAGATACTTGTTTATTTACTTTCACGAAGGCGCTTCACACATGCCCTTTGTAGCTTAACTTATCAAGAATGACTCGAAGCCCTTAATTTACCTTCACAGTCATATCGGTTTTAATTTGGCGATCTGATTGAACGTTACAATTTGGCAAGGAAACTACGATAACGCGCCTGGCGAAAAAAATTTCTATTTCAACAAGAATGGTGTACGCGTGTATGCGGACACGACTTCAAGCTGAGTGGCTGGCGATTTTCCAAAGACATCGGTAGATGGTCTTCCCAAGAGGGATCGACTAAAAAGAGGCATGACATGGTGTAGGAGGCATACAAATCATAAGTGCCCTTTCAGGCTGAATAATAATAATAATATATTCTTTATTTCCATAATAGCACAATATAATATGGCTAGCAGAGGATCGTCATGACGTAACACATGTCAAAGCAGTGACGTACAATATATATAGTGTATGATAATAATGAATAGGCCTACATAGTATAGTACATGACACACAACAAGAATTAAGTCAGACATTAGTTGCGTTTTTGATCGCCTGTGTAAGTTCCCCTGTGAGTTCGCTGTTGAAGCTTAGTTTCTGTTTTTACACTCAGTTCGCCTGACGCTTGATGCCTTCGCCGTTTCAAGACGCAGGTGAATAAAAATGGAAAATAAGCATCCCGGCAAATCATTCATAAAATCGCCTAAATAAGTCAGTAAAGGGTAGATACATTTGACAGTGAAAAGGCAATTCTTGTAGTTGAAAATCATCCGTTTCCAAACACACTTTCCAGGACTTTCAATTTTGTTGGGTTAATTTATTCATGACAGGCGAACTCGGACCGGGAACTGCGAACTAGGAAGGTGATCGAAAACGAGAAACAGAAGCACTGAGATCAGGAACGGCAATCAAAAACGCAACTATTAAGTCTTCAGAGTGAGTGGTAGGAACTTACGAACTTTCTCTCACTGTCTACTTCTACTACTTTCTGTGTCTACTTCTACTGTATTTCTACTGTCTACTTCTACTACTTTCTAATCTGATTTTGTTACTCGTGCCTCTTGCGATATTTTGTGCCTCTTTTTAGTCGATACCAAGACAGTGGTGGAATGTTGGAACGCCCTTCCATCGGAATAAATTTTGAGTGACTCCATTAACGCTTTCAAGCATTCCCTGGACAGCCTGTATGCCGAGATGGTTTAAGTGTTTAGATTTACACAATAGAGGCCAATCGCCTGTTTTTGAATGAATGAAGGGTTTATTAAAAAAAAATAGAATCTTGAATGCCCAGAGGCGAACCTGTAAGGGACTAATTACCCTCGAAACAAATCGTCAATAACAACAAAAACTTCGACAAAAATAAAGAAAGAAAAGGAAAGAAAGAGCTTGACATACCCGGTCTGGGACGCCCAACCAAAAAAAAAGAGAAAATATTTTAAACCAGAATCACTACTAACTATTATACAAATACAAAAATTTTGAACGGCTGAGAATATACAGCAAAACAATGAACCTTTAAAAGACCTGTCTTACCCATAACACTAAATCAACCTACTTCCATAATCACTCCATATATTTCTAGACCCGGAGACCCCAATTTCGTACGGTACATTTTAACCCCTCTAACAAAACCACGCTGATTTTCTCACTTGCCGTGTTTTGCTACCTTCGATGTGTATCACGCTATCGACGATTGTCTGCAAGAAGTTTTTCGATCAGAAAAACCGGTTACGTATATTGTTTCGCTGTTTTCGCTACAAGTCAACAGGTCCCGGAAAAGGCTTAAAACAGCCAAAACCGTGGGTTATTTCTTGAAAGTACAGCATAGTTTTAAAGTATTCAAATATTTTAAAATATTGTAAGTTGAAGAGTAAATAGTGCAAGGGGGTCCTTTAACTCAGTTTCCCATAGTAAAGGCCCAACATGTCTAATGCTAAATCTCGATCTACTAATACTACAACTGGCCTACAGATCAGCTGCGATGCTATTGTTATTAATGTCACTTTATTTTTAGGCTAAAATTATGAACGAATTAGTTTCAAACGGAGTCCAGATCTACCGATTCCCAACAGATGATGAAACCGTAGCATCTGTCAACACTGCGATGAACAACCTTGTTCCTTTCGCCGTCTGTGGCAGCACTGACTTCGTTCGGGTCGGAAATAAGACAGTTCGGGCTAGACAGTACCCATGGGGAACCGTGCAAGGTTAGTTACTTTCTAATCGGGAGCGTGTTTCACCCTACTTAGCATAGTTACTACTTTTTTCTTTTCTTTTTTTCAATCAAACAAGTTTAATCCAAATAGCTATGAGCTAGAAGTGGAATACAATTTACGAAATATACACAGACACGAAAGAAATTAACTAATACGCTTACAAGATTTTACCAGAAATAAAATACTTGATGACTATCTCTCCTTGCCCATGCAAAATCTCCGGCCTCTCCGGGTAGCTAGCGGAAGAAAGGCGGAAGTGGTGTCAAAGCTGCTCCCAAAGATCGCGGTAATTGATTGGCACAGGATTTGAGTCGTACGGACACGCTTACTCCTTCTTCCTGAGGATCAGTGGCGTGTTTTGGACTTAAGTCATATAGAGTATTCTGGCATTTTGCCGTCAGTGCTAGAACGATTTTCCGCTTTTCAGCAGAATATCATGCCACGGGCGAATCCGACCAATTACGTTACAGAGATGCGTAGTTACCACGCTCACTATGCTCCCGCAGCATAGTAAGCAAATAGTTACTACAAGTTACTATTTCGTGAAGTTTGGAACGGTCAGCTTAACTTTTCACGCGGTTGGAACGAAAATACTAACGAATAGTTACTTTTGTTAGAAGGGAGGAGCACGCTCCGGATCTCACCATAATTGTGTAGGACTGCATTGTCAGAAGTTTCATACCAGATACACAAGGATGCGCTGTTTCAACCGATAACACTTAGGATGTTATCAATTATGATTTTGCAAATGTTATGCATTAAACGTTCTGCAAAACAAGCATTGCCAGGAAGAGCCAAAAAACATCTGCTGACTTTTCCTGATGCCACATCACGTTTCGTCACCTCTACAAATAGCTAAATCGCTGTAAACCCGCCATGAGGAAAGGTAGAAGTCAAAGCTGACTGGTTCTATGGACGATTGCTATAGCGATAGAGTGCGCGGAGTAGGCCTCCTGCACTATTTTTTCTCGTATGGGCAACGGCGAAGACGGAAGATGATCAAACGGGTATCAGCATCAGCTCAACGCTAGAGTAAATACCTCTAGCTCCGCTCAGTTTAGTCGGGGTATTCGTGGTCGCTACTTGGGACTAAAGACTTCTATCTGATCTATAATAATAATAATTTTATTTAAACCCTCCATACAAATACAAGGTAAATGGTCGGAGGAGTTTGTAAGGAAAAAAAGGATAAAGAAAAGAAATCACACAATACGAGCCACCGGCCACTGCTATCGGAAACAGCCCCTCCCATTAATCGAACTCCGATTGTAAAATTAACTTCTACCCCCTAAAGTCCGCACTAATCGTTACGGGGTGTTTTTTGTTTATAATTTGTAAGAAACTGAATTTAGTATGCTATGATAGTTTCTAAATATATCGATCTCTTTCTCCCTCTAAACGGAAAGGGACCTGTGTCGTAGTCCCACCTCAATTAGTCAATCAATCATTTATTATGAAAACCGTAGCCAGACGTAGCCGATAGTTGGTTTCTGGACTTTCTAGGAATAAAGTATGAAAAATTGAGAAATAAATGTGTCGTAACAGTCATGATTTACAGACTGTAGTGTGCAATAATATATATATAAATATTTTAAGGTAATTATTGAGAAGTGATTATTAAGTTTTAACCGGTGTTAATAATTGTGTGACGATCCGACGCTAGCGAGTAATTATATGAGCTATTCAGGAAATAAATGTTGATTATTATTATTATGAATGTAACATAGGAAATTAGGATCTCGAGTTTTGAAACTAATGAAACATGTTACGGAAGTAGGTTGCATTGATATTGTAGGTACAAGTGGTAACGACATGTCCTTTAATTGTTTGCTTGCCTCAACGGTGCAACTGCCAACTGCTTTTTAGTTGTATTTTTCCAGATACCATGGTATCTGATACCACGGTCTAAAGTCGTTTTTGCAGTTATCGTGGTATCTGATGCCATGGTCAAAAGGCGTTTTTGCAGTTATTGTGGTATCTGACCAGTTATCGTAGTATCTGATATTCAGGTACCACGCTCTGACCGTGGTATCTGAAAAAGTCATCTCACTTTCATTAATTTTTTCAAATTGTGGGAAAGAAGTTTGGCACAGTGATATGACCGAATATCAGTTTGTCTTTTGGGATGACTTTGAAAAGCGCAATTTCGGCAATTGTTGTTTTTGCAGAGCAACCGTATATCAGATACCACGATAACTGCAAGAACGACTAACTGCAGATCCAGTTACGGTGGTAACAGATACCATGGTTGCAAAAACGCAACTTTTGAGTTGATCGAAAACTAAAATCTATCTACTTTAGTCGAAAATGAATCTCACTGCGACTTCGTTAAGCTGCGGGAAATGCTGGTTGGCACCAACATGGAAGATCTGAGGGAAACCACGCACGTCAAACACTACGAACTATACAGGCGACACCGAATGGAACAGGTAAACCTTCATCTTTATAGGGGGTGGGTAGGGATACCGTGTTGAGTTTGAGCTCCGCCCTTGAAGCTTTCACATTGATGCGTCGTTGCAATGCGTTTATCTTGCGCTGCGTACAGGTTGTGTAGCGTGCGTATCCTTCGCACCTGCGCGACAAGCTGGATGTGTACTTACGTTTTCCTCTCTCGGTTTCCTACGCTGAATTCTCGTTTCTTTCATCATTACTAAGATTTCCTTCATTGTTAGCAGGTTTTTCCCAGTTTATCTTCAGAAACTTCTATTTTGCACTGAAACATTTGATGCGGATGCGTTGACGCAAGGCAAGAATAGAACTTGGTTCTGTTCTTGCGTTGCGTTTTATTTGTCTGCGTAAGCTCTGCCTTGCTTCACCGCAAGCGCGACGCAGAGGCTGCGTGGCTCAGTGTGAAAGCCTTAACGCGTCAGTGTGAAAGCGACTTTATACATCCCTTCGGATACGAATTGTCCTCTTTACGAATCGATTCTTCGTAAACGCCAAAGAAATACAACCGGCATCACATTGCGCTCCTTCTATACTATTTCGTTCTGGTGTCACTCATGTTCTGCGAAAGAAGGAGATTAAAAAGATGAGATCACGTTATTTTAAATATGCGAAGTACCTGCTCCACTTGTCGAAAGTATGCCATAACCATACATTGACGTAGAAGTTCAAAATTCAAGATGCAAGTATTACCCTTTTGGATGTTTCTTCATCGCTATCCAAAATCATTGGCAACAGAGCCCAACCAGCGCACGACCTTCTCCACTCCTTCCTGTCCGAAGATTGAAAATGAAGTGTATTTTTACGTGCGTTTAAGTGTTTTGTTTATTTTCTTCATTTACTCCGCTTTTCCAGAATGGCGGGTTACAAATAAATTACTTACCTACTTTAAGTTAGTGACTAATTATATGTATGATGATGACGGAATTGACACCGAATGGAACAAATAAACATTTGTCTATAGGGGGCTGGGTGGGAGCACCGTGTTGAGTTTGAGTTCCGCCCTTTAGGCGTAACCATCCGTAGGGATTCGAATTGTCCGCTTTACGGATCGAGTCTTCGTAAACGGCAAAGAAATATAAGGGGTATCACGTCGCTAAGTTAGTGACTAGGTATGTGTATGATGATGACTGAATGGACACCGAATGGAACAGGTAAACCTTCGTCTATACAAGGGTTGGGTGGGGGTACAGTGTTGAATTTGAGTTCCGCACTTTAGGCGTTACCATCCCTCGGGATATGGAGCGTGTTCCACCCTACTTACCGCAGTTACTACGCATGTCGTCAGGAATTCTGGCTTTTTGCCGTCAAGGCTGGAAAGATTTTTCTATTTTCGAGCAGAATATCATGCCACGGGAGAATCCGACCAATCACGTTTCAGAGAAGCGTAGTTACCAAGCTTAATACGCTCCCGGGCGTAGTAAGCAAATAGTTACTATTAGTTACTATTTCGAGAAGGTTGGAACGGTCACCGTACACTGTTGCAGTATTTGCTACTGGGATTAATCTTGCCTCTAAAAAGATAACCTTATGTCTAATTTGGATTAATCTTATCTCATTAGAGATAAGATTAATCCCAGTATCTCATTAGAGATAAGATTAATCCCAGTAGCAAATACTGCTGTTAATTTTAATCCTTACTCTGAGATACTTTTTACACTGTAGTAACTTTTCACGAGGCTGGAACGACAATAGTAACTAATAGTTACTATTGTTAGAAGGGTGGAACACGCTCGTAATTGTCCGCTTTATGTACCGAGTCTTTGTAAACGGCAATCAAATATAACGAGTATCACATCGCAGGTTTAATGGTGATGACTTTCGGTCGAATCTGGCGCGTCCACAATTTTGGAATGTATTCAGTTTATTTACAACTCTTACGAACAATGATCTTCGAATTAATAAATGGTTCAGATATGTATTGTTTTTCGCAAATACCAAAAATTAGCGAAATTCTTCTTAAAGAATGAATAGAATTTTATTTTCCAAAAACAGCTGCCACATCGCTACTGCCGAATTTAACCTTTTCGTCATACAAAATGATGAATAACATAACACTTTGTCACGAAGGAAAAAAAACACACTAAAAAGGACTAACTTATCGGTTATTGTAGACTACAACTCAACAAATGCTGGAACAAAACTCCTTATATATCTTTCTTGAAGAGGGGCCACAGGGGTTAGTTTGGGGATTTTCTGAGATTTCTCTCGCTGGGGTCTAATACGTATAGAAGAATGGGGGGGGGGAGAATAGTACGTAATCGGGGAACAGATAGGGTTTTAATACCGAAATCAGTGCTAAGGCAGGTTCGTCTCTCTTCCAGGGTAGCCACCATTTTTGTTTCTTTTGAGATGTATGAGTAACCCGAGCATCGCTTCCTAGATCTTACTGGTCAGAAATACCGGCTATGCAAGTTTGGCCATATTTGCCGTCCGAACTAAAGTACCTGGAAAGAGACCAAAAATATCCAACCTGTTTGTAGCTTGATTAAAGCAGAGCCGAGTTTCGAAGCAGTCAATTGGCATATAATATTATCAGAGTAGAAACAGTAAATAATGCGATGCGTCCTTTAAGGAACTATACTTGGAAAACAAGAGTAAGAAATGTAGTAGGAACGATTAAAAATTCTTAACAAAAGCCTAAGCTCGGAAAAGTCACGGCTGAAGAAAGTGATCATAAGAAACCTTTTTAGTAGGTAAATGACTTGGTGCATGTCGAATCTGTTCACACTTTCCGCTCTTCCGAGAGGAGGTTCGATTTAAAATGAAAGAGAGAGATAATAAATACAATTTTAAAATTTCTTTAATAATATGAGCTTAAAAAAATGTATTGAATACACAAAGATAACACTTCTGTTTGACCCCCCCCCCCCCCCCCCAAGAAGTAACCTTGTCCTAGGCGGTGGCAAAAAATAACTGCATTAATGCAGAACAACTACTGAAAAAAAAATCAACCTCAATTGTCCTAATCATGACCACAAAACCAAACCACAAAAAAATGTAATGCGTTTGTTGGAACAAATTTAATGTTCGAAAACTCCGCGTGTTGTGATAGACCTGTCCTACTAGGATAAGGCCAGAGTGAAAAACAAAATCTTGAAGCTTCGCATGCCCTTGATTTGAAAGAGTTGTCGCCTTTTTTCGAAGTTTGCGCCTCTTGACTGTAAAAAGAAACAAAAACAAAGGGCGGGGATTTATAAGCTTATACTTCCATTATTCCATAGGCGAGCTAGGGCTAATAAAAAAGGCAAGAGGGCTCCTTTAACCCTATCGGTAAGGAGTTATGGAATACTCGTGCAAAAAAGTTAGCAAGATAGAATCTGACCATAAAATACGAGAATTTCGAATCTGGGCTAAACAAAATTTGTGAGTAGAATTTTTGGAGTTACAGAGCGTCCTCGTATGAGTCCATTCGTCAAAAGACTACACTGTACAAAGGTTTTCCGAGTAAGGATTAAAGTTATCTGCAGACTTTGCTAATGGGATTAATCTTGTCTCTACTGAGATAAGATTTATCCGGATTAGAGATAGGATTATCTTTTTATAGACAAGATTAATCCCAGTAGCAAATACCGCAAGATTTGTTTTTACAGTGTATGTTACATAGAAGGCTACATTGAAATTTGGTGAAAAAATAAAATAAAAATTAATTAATGATGATTATTTGATTATTTAGAATTAAATTGCAAAAAGTAGTTGCAATCAACCTGAAGACACAGGGGAAGGTTTTCGCGTTTGATATATGTCTTGCCCTGGATTTATGGTACAATTCTTGAAGCGGAATTGTTTTCTTTCTAAAAAATGCCCAACGTCATCAACGCGGGAATGGTGGGGGGGGGGGGCACAGAGTAGTACTTGTTTGCCTCAAAAGCAATGTGTGAAACATTCTTTCAGTGAAGAACCTTTGAAATGTTGAGCTGCATCTAGTGGATCTGGTGGTGGACTGAAAAGGGATTTATGCAGAGGTTCTCTCTAGCTCGAAGTCCTTAAACTGCCATCTGTACATAGTCTGTCGCTTTTGGCTTGACTGGGATTCAGTTTCGCATCTAGTGGCCTGAGTAGCCTACTTCTGAATGCTCGAGTGTAGCCCGACTATCCCAAGGATCCGGGTTATGTTTGCCCTGGTCATTACACCAGTATCGTTGACGAGGGTTCTAGCATCCTTGAATAGTATCGCACTTTTGTTCAAGTCGAACTTCATGGCATCGTCATCTTGGGCCCAATCCTTTTCAGAACCCTCTAGATCTCAATGAAAAGTTCCACTGCCTATTCAGTCTCGAGTCTTTCCCTTGTTCTCTCGGACTCTAAAATTCGTAATTCATTCTGCATAAACTAACTGACTTATCATTCAGCATTAGTTAGGGATTTCCAAGGGCATTGTTGATGGGATTTTTAACTCTGATCAGTTCGACTATTCACAGTTTCTTAGAGTTATTTAGAGGCGAAAGCCTTCACTCTTGCTTCGTATTATTATTATTATTATTATTATTATTATTATTAAGCTTGAATTCCTTTCTCAGTTTATGCTCAGCCCGAGCGTTCTCAGATGAGGGGGCTACGGTACCCGTAGTCGGATACAGTTTAATAGCAGAAGTGTTACAACCCAACCGTAACCCGGAAATCATATCTACTGCCCACCTGTGTTAAGGCTGATATACGCCCTTCATAAAATTCCTCTCAGATTAGTTATTTTTTGGCCGCTAGGTGCGCTATGGTTAAGAAAAGAATGACACGTTACTTCTTTGTGTACGAGTTCAAAACTGTTTAAAATGCCTCTTCCCCTCTTTTTTCTTTACCCAACTCTGTTCTGTCAAGCGTCATCAAGTTTGTCATGTCTGGCTTCCAACTTCAGTGCTGAGTGCTGGCTGTCTTTTCCACGGCGCTAATGCGCGACTCGATATGAAGCGAAAGCCTGATCGCTCATTCACCCGTCAGATAACTTATCCCCAAATCTCACGTGTTAGTGTTATTGTTCCTCTAGCGCGTCTGGCGGCAATTCGTCATCGGATTTTATGAAGAACATATTCTGCGACAACTAATTTGACGACTGTCCTCGCGTGAGGACGCCAAAAAAGACCATGCAGTGTGAGGGTACATAATGAACTCAAATTGCATTAGCTATCAAACCGTCTCCCAAATTTTTTCTATTTTTTACCTCTTTTTTGGGATCCCAAAACGTAAGTGGAGGGATACCTATGACATCGCAAAAGTTGTCCGTCTGTCCGTCCGTCCGTCCGTCTGTCCGTCCGTCTGTAAGCACGATAACTCTCGAAGGGAATGAGATATTTTGATGAAACTTGGTGTGAGGGTTCGTTGGGTCGTCGGACCAGTCAAGTTCGTAGATGGGCTTTGTAGCTCTACATTTAGGGGTGGGGGAGGGGATTCAAATTAAGGGACAAACAAAATATTTTGAAACAGCTAATGTGATAGTCGATTATGGGGTAAGAAGACATGCTGAACACGATGGTGAAAACCATTTTGTCATCGGACAAGTAGTTCGCCCGGAATCCGGCCAAAACCGGAAAGTTTGTTGAAAGTAAAAGTTTTATTTGAAGTTGATTAGATGTTCGATTTAGGGGTAGGAAGACATGCTGAAGACGATGGTGAAAATTATTTTCTCGACGGACAAGTATTTCGCCCGGAATCCGGCCCAAACCGGAAAGTTTGTTGAAAGTAAAAGTTTTATTTGAAATTGATTAGATGTTCGATTTAGGGGTAGGAAGACGTGCTGAAGACGATGGTGAAAACTATTCTCTCGATGGACAAGTATTTCTCCCGGAATCCGGCCCAAACCGGAAAGTTTGTTGAAAGTAAAAGTTTTATTTGAAGTTGATTAAATGTTCGATTTAGAGGTAGGGAGACATGCTGAAGACGATGGTGAAAACTATTTTCTCGACGGACAAGTATTTCGACCGGAATCCGGCCCAAACCGGAAAGTTTGTCAAAATTAAAAGTTTTATTTGGAGTTGATTAGATGTTCGATTTAGGGCAAGAAGACATGCTGAACACTTATGTGAAAACAAGTTTCTACCCGGACATGTAGTTCGTCCGGAATCCGGCCAAAACCGGAAAACTGTTGGAAGTCAAAGTTTTATTTCTAGTTGATTAGATACGCGATTTAGGAGTAAGAAGAGATGCTGAGTCCCTGTTTGACAATCATATTTTACCCGGACATATAGTTCGACCGGAATCCGGCTGGAATCGGAAAATTTGTTATAAGCTAAATTTCTATTTGAAGTTGATTAGATGTTCATTACTGGGGAAAGAAGATACCCTGATTTCGTCTTTGAGCTTTCTTTTTTCGCCGGACAAGTAGTTCTGGAGTTCGGCCGGAACCGGGAAATTGGTAGAAGTGGCAGGAAGTTTTCGTCAAAACAGATATGACTTATAGGGGTAAACACACATGCTGAATCCAAATCTGAACTTGGTTTTCTCAGGTGATTAGCTATTTGGCCTTAATCTGTTTCTGAATTTTAATTGTAAAAGTGTTCAAGGAGTCTTGCGAAGACTGGATCTGGCTAAGACAAGACCCAGTTGTCTGGATCAGATATTGAATTTTTGGGATCCCATCGAAACCTTTGGTCTTGTTATCTCTACCTCTTAAAAATAGTGACTTCTTAACGGAAGCGTGGTATGCTAGCATTCGCTGCTCCAATAAACGCCTAGTATTGGCTACAGCCAAACAAGCTACACCGTGTAGCTTGATCGATTCGCAAAGAGTTGAGCAGTTTACTGCTAGGTAGCTGTGGCCACCAATCCTTTCTAATCTCTTGCATAACAGTTTTTGGGATCCCAAAACGTAAGTGGAGGGATACCTATGACATCGCAAAAGTTGTCCGTCCGTCCGTCTGTAAGCACGATAACTCTCGAAGGGAATGAGATATTTTGATGAAACTTGGTATGAGGATTGTTTGGGTCAAGTGTAAGGTCGAGTTCGTAGATGGGCTCTGTAGCCCTATATTTGGAGGTGGGGGAGGGGGTTCAATTTAAGGGACAAACAAAATATTTTTAAACAGCTAATGTGATAGTCGATTATGAGGTAAGAAGACATGCTGAGCACGATGGTGACAATCATTTTCTCGCCGGACAAGTAGTTCGTCCGGAATCCGGCAAAAACCGGAAAGTTTGTTAAAAGTAAAAGTTTCATTTGAAGTTGATTAAATGTTTGATTTAGGGGTAAGAAGACATGCTGAGCACGATGGTGAAAATCATTTTGTCGCCGGACAAGCAGTTTCTTCCGGAATCCGGCCAAAACCGGAAAGTTGGTTAAAAGTAACAGTTTCATTTGAAGTTGATTAAATGTTTGATTTATGGGTAAGAAGACATGCTGAACCCGATGGTGAAAACCATTTTCTCGCCGGACAACTAGTTCGCCTGTAATCCGGCCAAAACCGGAAAATATGTTAAAAGTAAAAGCTTTATCTGAAGTTGATTAGATGATATATTTAGGGGTAAGAAAAGTCAAAAATTTTATTCAAAGTTGATTAGATTTCTTTATAGGGATAAGGAGATACGCCAGCTTCGTTTCTGAATTTTTGTTTTTTTGCCGTGACTAGTAGTTCGCTCGGAATTCGGGCGAAACCGCAAATTTGGCAGTAGTAAAGCAGGAAGTTTCGGTCAATATCGTCAAAATAGATATGGCTTATAGAGGTATAGATAGGTAGATAGAATATCTGAACTCGGTTTTCTCTGATGATTAGCCTGGCGAAGACAAGGCCGAATTTTCTGGATCAAACCCGTCGACAACTTTGGTCTTGTTAAAATTTGGGTTCCTCGGACAAGTACGTTCATAGTGAAAGGGAGAAAGTGAAGAACTAAATGCTTTCAGTTACGTCTGAGGCATCCAAGCAACGAAAAATAGAAAAATAGAAAAAAAAAATGTCTATGGCACTTGAGCTTACTCAAGTGACATATAGCGATCGTAGTGTCTGTCTGTCTGTCTGTCTGTCCGCATTTGCTAATTTGGGCACTTCCACATGACCTAGGACGATAAAACTTGGCATGCGTATCAGGGACCCAACCGGATTAACTTGGAAATAATCACTTCCCCGATCCGACCATCAATGGGGGAGTGGCAAGATGGGGATTCCGGAAATTAGTAACATTTATAACTTTGGAACGGATAATCGGGCGTGCATCGAACTTGACAGGTATCAAGAACAAGTTTCTTGGATGTTCATTGTCAAATTAAGATCGGATCCGATAACTGGGAGGGGGGCTGGAGGGGGACACCCGAAATCTCTTGAAACGCTTTTTCTAGTTTTTGTCCAACCCCTACCTCTTTCTTCACACTAGTATAGCTCTGCGCATGGATGAGTCATTCTTTCTTCACACTAGTATAGCTCTGCTCGTGGATGAGTCATTCTTTGCTTAAATTCGTTCGAAGAGAGCTAGAGCAATCGAAGGAGTTGGTATAATATGTTGTTGAACCTTAGTAGGGGTTGATATATGTTGTTGAACCTTAGTAGGGGTTGATATAGATTAGGAGATGCTAGAACGATGAAGATTGGCAGGCGTATCAGGGACCCCACCAGATTAACTTACAAATAATCACTTGCCCAATCCGACTTTCCCCGGATCCGGGAGTCCGGAAACTAGGAACAACGGTAGCAAAAGGAAGCAAAAAGAACGCTGCCCAAATGCGGTATCGATCCGCGGACCTCTGTGTCGTAGTTCCAGTGCTCTGCCACTGCGCTACGATTGATGTATGTAGAAGTGAATGGGGGAACAGATATGGTTTAAAGATTAAAGTAAGACTTAAGTAAATGCTAACCAGAGCAAAATAACTAGAGCTATTTTGCTCTGATGCTAACTAAACTCAAACTAAACAAATCTCGTGAAACACCTCCACATAAGCTAGGACAATGAAACTGGGCTGGCATATCAGGGAACCGACCAGATTAACTTGGAAATAATCACTTTCCACATCCGATGATATTGGTGGGGGTGGAGGGATTGGAAATCCGGAAACTATTACCATGCATAACTTTGTAGAGGGTAATCGGACATGCGTGTCAAGAACAAGGATATTCAGTTTCAAGTCCAAACCAGATTCGATACCTGTGAGGGGGGGGGGGGGGGGGGCACTGGAAATTTCCTGAAGCCATATGAGGGAACTGACGAGGAACTGACCCGATCCAGCCATCGCGGGGTGGAGTGGAGGGATGGGGAATCCGGAAACTAGAATCATACATAACACTGTAACGGGTAATCGGACATGCATGAAACTTGACAAGTGTCAAGAACAAGTGTCTCAGATTTTCAATTTCAAATCTGGCCCGAATCCGATAACTGGGGGTGGGGGTAGAGGGGGGACTGGAAATCTTTTGAAACGCTTAGGGTTGAAGGATCGGGATGGGACTTTGAGGAGAGAACAAGCATAAGCCGTAGAGACAATACTGACAAAACAGGACCGGATCTTGTCATAGTTGGGCGAGTTTAAGAGGGTTTTCCACAATTCTGGTCATCACGAGCTGGGGTACTTCCAAATGTGCTATGACCGTGAAACTTGGCAGTCATGTTAGGGACTCTGTCAGATTGGCTTAAAAATAGTTCCTCCCCCGACCCGATCATCGTTGTTGGAGAAGCAGTTATCAGTGAGTGGAATAACCATTTCAAATTTAGTAGATCAAGCCGATTTTCTGATGAAATGAATTTCGGGAGAGAGATGCAGCCTTGACAACTGCAAATCGTATCTGACAAACATGCTAACTCTTCTTACAAGTGCCATATAAGCTTTCCGCTCTTGTTATTAATAGAAGATGACGTTAAGCCGAAGCTTCTCTCTCTACAAGCACATAAACTTTTACTACATTTTTCAACACTGCACTGTACACTTATAAACATACAGTAAATATAAACTAAAAACTTTTCTAGATGGGTTTCAGCGATGTCGACTCCGAGAATAAACCAGTAAGCTTCCAGCAAACCTACGACCAGAAAAGACAGCTGATTCAGCACGAGATGGCGTCCCGAGAGGAGGAAATGAGGCAACAGTTTGTCCAGAGGGTTAAAGAAAAGGAGGCAGAGCTTAAGGAGTCGGAGAAAGAGGTATGTAGTTTCTTGGGGGACGGGGTTGGTGGGTAGCGGGTTTCCGCACTGGGTGTGGGGAGAGAGAGTATATTTCAGAATGGTCCTGAATAGAGAGAAGACTTACGTTTGTGCAGATACCATGGTATCTGATACCACGGTCTAAAGTCGTTTTTGCAGTTACCGTGGTATCTGATACCACGGTCAAAAGGCGTTTTTGCAGTTGTCGGGGTATCTGATAATCAGATACTACGGTCCGACCGTGGTAACTGTTCGTGGTATCTGACTCACTTTCATCATCATCAACAATAGAGTCTAAGATTTTGTCAAATTGGTGTGAAAGAAGTTTGGCACTTAGTGACGTGACTGAATATCAGTTTTTCCTTTGGGATGACTTCGAAAAGCGCAATTTCGTCAATTATCGTTTTTGCAGGGCAACCGCGGTATCAGATACCACCGTAACTGCAAAAAACGACCAGTTGCAGATCCAGTTACCGTGGTAACAGATACCATAGTATCTGCAAAAATGCAACTAATATATTATTATTATAATAGTTTGTTATGAAACGAACTTTCACAACGTTAGGCTGCAGAACGTACCATTTTTGTCAGGTACTCTATAAATAACATTATGTCAGTGATCAGGAAAATATCCGTCAAAATAAAAGCTGAAATATTATAGAAAACATTCGTCGTTTGTTCAGGATTTCAAAGAGTGCGGGCACTAAACTCTTTTGATAGCGTTTGGTCCTTTCATTGATGGGGTTAAGAAACGTGACTTTCTGAACTTTCGTTCGAGATAATCGAGGTGTTGGTGAGCAATAGTCGCTAAGAGCAACCAAGCTTAGTAGTGAGGCTAGTAGTGAGCCGTAGGAAAATATTATTGTTCTTTTCTCTTGTAATGTGTATTATTGTTGTGTTATGTATATGGCCACTGGGCTATTAAATACACTTATTATTATGAGGCTGGAAATAGGTGCTGAGATCGTCGTTGAGAACGCAGATACAAAGCTCCCGATATAACGGCAAAACTCTAGGAACTTCATAATAATTTATCTGGACAAGCATATAAATGGCTTACTCCATATCACGGGCTCATCTCACTGTAAAAAGTTTTTCCATATAAAGATTAAACTTAACTGCAGTATTGGCTACTCGGATTATTCTTATCTCTACGCAGATAAGGTTAATACCAAATAGAGATAAGATGAACCCGAGTAGCAAATACTGCACTTAAGTTTAATCTTTATACGGAGAAACTTTTTACAGTGTTGTTCTGTTGATTTGTTTATTTTGTTGTACTATATAGTGTTTCTTCAGTTGTTGTTTTCGTGCAGTGGGTTACAGATAAATTATTATTATTATAGATCATTCTCTAACTTGGCACAAAGAGCAATAAGCCGGCCTGCTAAGGTTGGTAGGAAGAATTCCTTGAGGAAGTAAAAAGTCATATCATTCCAGTAATGTTTCGGAGCCCCTTGGCAAGGGTCTTCATCAGGCTAACGCTATAGCTCGAAGAACGAACTTGCAACAAAATCACCCAAGAAGAGGAGAATTATCGCTGACTTAAAGGACCCCTCGCACTATTTACTCTTCAACTTAGAGTATTTCAGAATATTTGAATACTCTAAAACTATGCTGTGCTTAGTTGACTTCAATGGTTTACCTTTTATTTTGATTACGAATTTGATTTTAACAATTGTTGTATATATTACTTGACAAAGGTCAAACAATTTGGTTGGACAACTACGAAATTTTGTACCTGAATTTTACAATAAATCTAAATCTAAATCTAATAACCCACGTTTTGCTGTTTTAAGCCTTTTGCGAGACCCGTTGACTTTCTGATGGAGAAATATCTCGCAGACAACCGTCGACAGCGGGATACACATCGAAGGTAGCAAAACACGGCAAGTGAAAAAATCAGCGTGATTTTGTTAGAGGGGTTAGACTGTACTGTACGAAATTGGGGTCTCTGGATTTAGAAATATGCGGAGTGATTGTGGAAGTAGCTTGCATTAGCATTATAAGTAAGACATGCCCTTTAACTGATATATATATATATTTTACTTATTATATATTTATTTTATTTGTAACCCGCCAAATACACTGGGTGGAAGCGGAGTAAAGAGAACAACGAAAAACAACACAAGATAAATAACAGTATACACTCATTTAGACATAATTTCTAACTGGGCCTGAAAAATATTTTCTGAAAAATAATTTCTGCCATCGACCACATAAAGTTCAAAGAGAAAGTATTTTGTTAGGACAGCAAGAAAGTAACCTTACGTTTACCTAAGAGGCCATTGGCCTGTTTTTTGCTTTATATTATTATTATCATTTTGGGAACATTGAACAAAAGAATGCGCATCCATGTATTACATGATAAAGTTTGACCAAAAAGTGCTTAGATAGGAAAATATAGTTAAATAAGATAGTCAGCTTGGCTTCAAACCTTATAGAAAATATAGTTACCCGTCACTTATTTACTTAAGAGACTTGAAGACCCGATGAAAGCTCCAGTTGCTCCTCTATTCACGAATTATCACTTTTCATATAGTGGATTTCCCTGTCGGATTTGTGGTACCTCTGTGCGCTTGTACCTGTGCTGTATGCTTGACGAAAACCCTTTACGAAAAATGATTGTTCACGCATTGAGCTGAGATCACCTTAAGCGAGCTGATTTAAATTATCCGTGTCATAGTAGAACTTTTCGTTTGGGGATGGCCAATTAGTGACAAATAAAGAAATTCCTTAAAGTTTACCTGGAAAGCCAACTTATTTTTGTACCATTTAGCTGAATACACTGCATTTTTTGGATTGATTTTTTTTGTTCATTATTTGCTCTAGAAATGACGTCTAGAATGGAGTTTCAGTGGCCAGTTATCAGCTTACGGAAGGTATCTCATTGCGTGAACACTTATTTTTCGTCAATCCCTTTCGTCGAGCGTACAACACAGATACAAGCACATAGAGCATAGAAATTAATGAATGAATGAAATACTTTTATTCCACCAAAGTGACGAGACAAGAAAAAGGTTAAAGCATTTACAATACGTACATTAATTTTTTATAATCCTAGTGCACGTGATCTGTAACACTCAAAATAAAATATCAGATTTACAAATAAACATTAAAAAGTACTAAATATCGAAGAAATAGGTTAAAAAAAAAATTATCAAACAGGGCAGCAACTAACTAAGTTCTAGGCTCAGCTCAGATGGTGCCAATATGACTGTAATTGGCATTTATTTTATCTTGCTTCTTAGAGCTCACCTGGATCGGATTCTTCAAACGTAGATCATGTATCATCGACCAATTTGAATAATATCGGTTGTGCTTGCACAGCCACTTGCCAAATTTGAAAAAGGAAGTTCTAATGTGTGAAAGGTTTGAAGAAGACAGAGCTATATGTCTTCTTCAGAAGAAGACATAAGTAGGCTACTTGAGGAACAGCCACAGTGTTAAAATAATCAAAATTAAAAAAAATCAGACAAGTAAATTCCAATATTTGAAAATTGATTATTCGTGAATAGTGGAGCAACGAAGAAAAGTATTTTCGCCGGTTTTTCAAGCTTCTTTAAGTGAATAAATGATGGGTAACTAGATTGTCCTATCTAAGTCCTTTTCAGTTAAACTTTAACACGATCCAAATCCAGTGTATTCGGTTAAATGATAATAAAATAAGTTGGCTTTTCCGTTATACTTTAACAAACTTTCTAAACTGTGTTATCTGTACTATCTAACTATAATTCTAGCTCCACAACCGATTCGAGCGCCTCAAGCGGGAACATGCCGATGAAAAGAAGCGTTACGAAGAAGCCAAGCGGCAACTCGAAATGGATCAGGAAGAACTCATGAAAAGAAAACAACAACTTCAGTCAGCCTCCAGCAGTTCCTTGCCAGGTCACCATACATTGACCCTAAAGAGCAAAAAGAAGTGAATTATTGAACTGCCTTGGACTTGAAATACTCAGCCAGGATACGATCCTAAGACACCAGATGAGATGTTAACTCTTTTTTTTCTATCTGCCTTTCCGGTCTTGATTATTTTCTATCTGCCTTGCCAGAAGTTGGAATGCTCGTCTCCCGTCTATAGCCTGAAACAGATGGCAAGTGTATTAAATTCACTGGTACCAACTTGGTTAGGTGTGGTCCTATATCCTAAGAAAGTGGACATTCAAATTGAAAACAAACAGTGTCCGAAGCTATAGGCATAAGCCTGAGATCAACAGATTTAATCCAGAGACATCCTGCCCTTAATCAAGAACTAATAATAACCTTCAGCAGAATCTTCAGCTTCCATAAGCTTAAAGCTGCTTTCACATTGACGCGTCGTTGCGATGCGCTGCGTACTCGTTTGTCTTGCGCTGCGTACAGGTTGCGTAGCGTATGTTTCGCACCTGCGCGACAAGCTTCCACGCGGGATGCCTATTTACGTTTTCCTTTCTCGGTTTCTTATGCTGAATTCTCGTTTCTTTCATCATTACTAAATTTGTCTTGATCATTAGTGGGTTTTCTACAGTTTGTCTTCAGAAACTTCTATTTTTCACTAAAAGATCTGGTGCGTTGCTTTTTATTTGTCTGCGTAAGCTCTGCGTTGCGTCACCGCAAGCGCAACGCAGATGTTGCATAGCTCATTGTGAAAGCCTCAACGCGTCAATGTGAAAGCAGCTTAAAGGACCCCTCTTGCTTATTCTGCCTTTTATAATATACTTAGCTCCCATATGGAATTATAAGCTTCTAAAATCCCCAGCTTTCTCCATTGTTTCGTCTCGTAACTACGAATTTTTAGCCCTTTTTCGGTATTTCCGAGTTTTCCCGTCACCCAACGAAAAGTTTGCCGTAATCTTCAATCTACGCTGACAACTCTTTCACATATAAGGACTCTATTACTTCTTATATTTGCTTAATTTTCCCACTTCTTAACCAAGGCACGGTTCAGTTTTTAAATGTTTTGCGCCCAGCCGCCGCGTCGGAGAGGAGGAAGGCTGGATATAGTCGACAAGCGCTAACAAGAGAATCGTTAGTTTTAGGCGGGAAGGAATGGTATTTACAAAAGGTTTTTTTCTGGTTCATTTCATAGGGAAAAGATCATTTCTAGTAAGAGTTGTGCTTTAAGGATTCCCATAGTAGACGATACGCATAAAGCCAGGCCTGCTTGATTGCTGTCTTCTTGACCTTGCAGTATCTCAATATTACGAGATGGGAGGGGGGGGGATAGTTTCATTTACATTGATGGCTTCCAGTTCCTTAAAAAGCTTTCAGGATGGGAATGGTTTCCATGAGTGACACGAAGACAGACATTCTGCTTTATCGCGTTTTTGGAGACCTTGCATTAGTCTATCACAAACGTAATAGATTCAGTTCAGTTTATTTTGAAAACCGATATAACGGTCAAGCCGATTTAGTGGTTCTCGTCCATATTAACACAAATAAGGCAATTCAATGGCGGGGATTACGATTTTCAGACGGTCCCCTTTGGATTGATGGCTAAAATAATCGGCCATATGAGAAGGGGAAGCAGCCCTAACCCTAGCCTCGTTTTTGTTCCATGCTGCAGGTCCACTTCTCGGCCGATTCCGGACTGATTCTTTCTACATCCGTTTTTGGACTGCAGCGCTTCCGAGGAAGACGGCAGCGGTTCTCGAGAATCACGGACTTGCTCCCCGACCAAGTCCGTGCTTCCCTGCAAGATGCTGCAGCGCTGCCGCTTCAACCAAGAAGAAAGTGAATTCAAAAACGCATATTATGCAAAAGCAAAGAAATGTTGCAACAGCGATGCGGCAGCGCTATTGCAACAAAAACGGGGCTCCTGTCTTGTGCCGCTATACTATGTTTGTAACAGCAAGCGTGACATTCTGTGAAGGGTTATTATCAGAGCCTCGTTTTTGTGCCAACATCGCGGCTGCAGCACCTCTTTGCTTTTGCACAACATGCGTTTTTGGACTCGCTTTCTTCTTGGTTGAAGCGGCAGCGCTGCAGCGTCTTGCAGGGAAGCACGGACTTGATTGGTGAGCAAGTCCGCGATTCTCGAGAAGCGCGGCCGTCTTCCTCGGAAGCGCTGCAGTGCAAAAACGGATGTAGAAAGAATCAGTCCGGAATCGGCCGAGAAGTGGACCTGCTGCATGCAACAACAACGAGGCTCAGATCTTGCCTGAAGCTGCCGGAAATTCTGATATTTCCGCTGGATGACCGTTTGCTCGTTTCTCATTGGACAACTCAGATCTCGTTAGCCAATCAGACACTGGTCAATTTAGGTCGCACTCGTGAGTAAGTCGTCTAGTGTGTTCCTAGTATCGGTCCTGGTTTTGAGTGCGTTGTGTGTTTACTAAAGTCAGAATTTTAGATATTTCGTAAGAGTTGATAGGCCTTTTACGCTTGTGTTGAAATTTGTCATAACGCATAATAGCAGCAACCAGCCATTAGAAGTAGTATTCATGAGTGTTTCGAGAGGGGACTGGAAACCATTTCGGCATTGAAATATTGTATTTACTACACTGTCAGAAGTTTGATAACATAAAACACGTGTTTTCGCATCCTTCTGTTAAAAGTTTTGAGAATATTTCTGTTATTACCCTTTCAAAAGTTAAGTTTCGAGACGAAACTTCTGTTGTAATGTGTTGAATTTTGCGGTCCATAACCCCCCCCCCCCGCGTGGTTCAGGGGTTATTGGGCCCAGATTGCCCATTTCTTATGTTTTATGTTATGTTATTTCTTATGTTATGTTTTTCATCTTATATTTAACTTGACAAAAACTAGAGATAGCGATGAAATTCCTTTATGCTGGTGCATCATCGGATTGGGAATATCGAAGTGGTGTTGAACTACCCCCACCCCCCCCCCCCCCCCGCTGATGGGCAAGTGGGCCTAGTTTGCCCATTAGTAAAGTTTTTGACCCGTGACTGGAATCAAATCTAAGTTGGTATAGTCGAGGATATCTAGGTCTATATATGCAATTTGATGGGTTCCCCCCCCCCCCCCCCGTCCAACATGATAGGAAGATAGATATTAGTTTTCTTCTTTTCAAATTATCATGGTGAAATCCAAATTTGTCAAAATCGTCATATATACATGTAAACACTAAACAATATAAAATTTTAACGAAAGACGGTACAAACGTCTTTTCATACCGTACATGGTCACATTTTACCTGTTGGATTTTTGGGATCACCACTGAGGCCGCTCTTGCAGGTCGTTCGCGAGCAATATCGAATGGTGGCGGAAGAATACTCATGGATAGGTTGCTCAAGTAATTTCGTAGCAGAAGCCATGCACAGTGTCAACCTACGGAACTAACGTTTTCAGAGGGCATGACAGATATATTCTTATAACGTTTAAAAAAAAAGATGTGCAAACATTTGTTATCAAACTTCTGACTATAGAGTCCGGTGATAAACCCACGTTATGGTTCCAGTCCCTAAGTTCTTCTCAGCTCCGTTAAGGTTTCCCCAAGATTTTCAGGCGGTGATGACAAACGCTTTGGCCCTTGATAAATATTCTTTCAGCCCAAGCTGACCGCGAATCATAGTGCAAAACGGATACGTCAGCTGAATTTTATTGGAGCTATATTTTGGCCCGTCTTGGCAAGGGTCCTCTTCAGGCTCAAAACCACTCAAATTGGAAAAACGAACGTGTGGGAGAAACCAACAAGTTCGTTTTTCCAGCGGTTTTGAGCCTGAAGGGGACCCTTGCCAAGAAGGTCAGAAATTTACTTGGGCCCTTGCCTAAATACCAGTAATGAGGCATAGCTCGGGGGTTCTCTTTTTTTTTCATTTTTTTTTTTCAAAGTATGTGCTTTTAGTATTTTTCTAAATTTCTACCTCCCAAAGTTGCACACTGGATAGAGTGGTTTATTTCACATTCTCTTTTCATTCCTTCTGTCAGTTTATCGTGCCATTCTTGTTTGTGTTGTCATAAATAAATATGATTTAAGCCTCGAGGTGCCCAATTCTTCCCCTTTTTGGGATCCCAAAACGTAAGTGGAGGGATACCTATATGACATCGCAACAGTTGTCCGTCCGTCTGTTAGCACGATAACTCTCGAAGGGGTTGATATATTTTGATCAAACTTGGCATGAGGACTCTTTAGGTCAAAGTACAGGTCAGGTTCGAAGATGGGCTTTGTAGCTCTATATTAGGGGTGGGGGAGGGGTTAGAAATTAAGGGGAATATAAAATATTTTTTTAGAAGATAATGAAATAGTCGAATTAGGGGTAAGGAGACATGCTGAATCCGAATATGAAATTTATTTTCTCGCCGGACGAATAGTTCACCCAGTATCCGGCAAAAACCGGAAAATTTGTGAAAAGTAAAAGTTTAATTTGAAGTTGATTGGAGGTCTGATTTAGGGACAAGGAAACGTGCTTGGGTGTTTCAGTACCGATTTTGACTCGGCGGACAGGAACTGCACTATTTTCAGCGCACCGCATCGAATGGATGATTTCACTGCAATAAATATTAAGGTCGATTTGTTTCTCTGAAGTAGATACACAAGAACCTTGCCGGAGGAGATAGACCGGGATCCTAATTTTCGATAAGATACTAACGCAAACCGAGTGGTAAGTAGGTATATCAATTTTGTTCCAATCTCGTTTCCTGGTCCATTTTTTGCCGGCACAAGGGGGAGAGCTCCGCCCGATCCCAGTCCAAAATCATTAGAAACGGGTAGATGGTCTGACCCAGTTATTGACGTATCAACAAAGGAGGGGGTGATCGATGTGATGGTCTTTGTTTTAAGAATTTGGTATCACCTCAAGAGAGTTAAGCGAGAAGCACTTGCGAGCGGGATTTTTTCGGTCAAAAAGATTACAATGCAAGTCACCAGCGAGTATTATATCGAAACCGGACTGCTGGGTTCTCGCAACCGCACTCGCGAGTTTCTTATATGCCATAGCAAACTTACGTTCCGACGCACCTGATCGGTAGTCGGTAGGTAGATAAATACAGAAAAACGCCGTTTTTCCGAGACCTGGTCAATATGCGTCTTACCGGCCGATCTCGGTTGCTCTGGTTTTATGTAAGCTTTTCGAGCTTCTAATAATTGATGATATTAATCGTGCTTGCACGACCCCTGATAATCTGTTCGGGTTTAAAGCCAGTATTAGTCTTGAACATATCCATCGTCTTTTAGCTAACGTCGCTTAAGACTGATAAGCGTGGTGAGAAGCTAGTCCTAGCCGGCCATGATGTCAGCAGGGCATTCGGCTCGGTATACACGCCCATCTGTTGCTGTGTGTCTTCAAGCGCGGACTCGAGAGGTCCTTTGTATTACCTCTCAGAAATGTGTACAGTTAGCTCAAAGTTAAAGTTCCGTCAGCACTTAGGCCGGTTGTTTCTGATGCCGTTGTCCCAGTCCGTAAGGGAATCCGTCAAGGGGCGATCACTTCTCCGCCAGTTTACAATAACAGTATTAGGGCGCAATATTGACGCGCAAGAAGTAGTGTGTATTTGTTGTATTTTTCGTGGTTTAGATATTTCTTTAGTAAATTATGCGGATGATATTTTGAATCTGAGCCGGTAGGTTAAGCCTATTGAAGAAAATAATAAGCGAGGTGCTTATTTTTAATGGGGAAAAAGAAGCTGATAATATTTCTGTTAAGCTTGGTAGCCAGTATATTGTCCCTACAGGTTGCCTCACAGGTTACCTTCTTGGTCTAGTCGTCGACTTATCAGAAAAAGTACGGATGTGTTACGGTACCCTAGTTTCTTTTAAGTGTGTGTATAACCGACGTATTCTTGCACGTCTCTACAATGCTGTGGCTCTGCCACATGTTTTAGCTTTGGCACCACTTTGGCATATAATGCTACAATCCCAACGTCAAAATATTAGATCTTATTATTATCGGTATGTATCTGTCGAGTCTCCCCCCATGGGCAAAGAATACAAAAATTAGTAGAAAATACCATCTTGCCGATCCTGTGACTGCGATTGAGGGATGAATAGTTTGAAAGTTCGTTAAACAGATCCAGCGGTTTATACGCATTTACGTGCTAATAGTTCTCTTACATTGTTGTTGTGTTAAAATATTGTATTGCGTGTTGTTGTTGTTTTTTCTCTTATTTTCTAATTTTTTTTACTCCGTCCAGGTCCCCCTCGGGCCAATTTTAATGGAAAATAAATTGTTTCATTCATTCAAATAATGCATAAAGCGGATGGGTCAGCTACGATGCCTTACCAGCGATATTTCGGCCCTTTTTGGCAAGTGTTTATGTTTCCCAGACAGCTTGGGCTCAAGGAGTATTTATCTACAAATTAGGGCTCGCTTGTCCTGGAAAAGTGTCAGTTCCGAAGCTTCATGTTGGAAATTCTGATCTGGGATGCCCCCTGTGCCAGCGCTAAGCGAAAAAGTTGGTGTAAACTTTACCTCAGCCTATTATGCGCGAGCAGTGACGTTTCTGTGAGGCCATGAAAGAAATAGGGAAATTCGATTCTAATTAATATTTATATTTGTATCTATATATATAGAGCCGAGCGGCCAGCGATGCGCCGGACGCGCGTTTACATTTATATACCGTTCTAGGGACAATCAGTTTCGGTAGTAAATGGAAAATAGAGACTTCCATATGTGACACGACGACTGCATACTTTTGCATCATCACCCGATTGTCGTACCTTTATGAATCAGTGTTGCCATATCATGCGCGTTTGGGCGGTTTTTATAGGTGGCTGCGCTTTGAAGTTTTGGAGGTGCGCGCATTGTGCCGTCTTTGCCCATTTCTCTGAATCTCGCCGCAAGTTGGTTGCTTTTTGCTATACCCTTATCTTAAAAGTGAAAATCGGATATGGATCTTTATCGTATATTAAAAAATTTCATTCGAGGACAGTAATGGGCATGTGGGTCGAAATGTGATATCCGTCTTTACCTCTTCATATCTTGAATGTCAGCGAATAACCGCAAAATGAATGCTACGACATTTGTCTCCGTTATTTAAGAGAGCATAATTTGCTGGTAAGCAGTTTGCATTTGGAAATGTGGATTTTTTCAAAAAGGGATAGCTTATCGGTATTGATTGCCTTCGCAAAAAAGACATGACAAGACCTGATTAATGTTTTCTCTAGTCTTGCTCATAACAGAACTAGAGGGGGGGGGGGGGGGTCTGAAGGCGTATTATCGCCGTTCCCGAGGACTCCTCGGGGAATTGAAGGGAACGGCGAGAATAGTTGGAGTCACTTCACGTGGACTCCGCCTGGGAAAACAACGAGAACACTTCTAAAATGGATTTTGTTAGAAAAAAATATGCAGCTGATGAAACTAGTCTGGATCCACTTTATTTTTGGTTTAATTTATTCCGATTATTTTTTAATTATTTTACGTTGCACCATCACCAGCAAAAACTGATTCCCCTCCGAATCTGAAAGGGAGTCCTCTTTGATGATTACCTTAAATTGCACTTCGGGGTGACGATAACCGGAGTATTCCCCAGTCCGCAGGGATTCGCGAGAATACGGGGACTGAGTCCCCGGGACAAACAAAAACGCGGGGACTCCTCGAGAGGAGTTCTCGGGACGGTGAGAATACACCTTAGGTGTTTAGTGGCGAGCTACTTATTGTTTATCGACTTTTTCTAAACAAAAGACTGTCTTTAAGAAAAAATACATACATGTTTCAAAATATTGTGGCGCTTCGTCCTTTTTTATTACCGGCTGACGGACAATATTGTGTGTGTGTGTGGGGTGGGGTTAATTTCATCCCAAAGAGGAGAAAAGCGCCGAAGGCGCCTTTTCGCTTCTCTTGCTGCTTGATCTTGTGTCAAGCATCCCGCAACATTGATGTACGGTGTTGCCACATATGCCGCGATTCCGAGGCAAAATGCCGCATCAAATTTTTATTATTCCGCATCCGTGTTTACGCCGCGAAATGGCTCTTTATACCGCTTTTGTTCCCGTACTTAGTTTGTCAAACTGAAGTTGCTTGTCTTTTGTCTGGCAAGAAAAGCAGAAATTTCAAAGCTATACGTTGATTCACGGAAGTCAACTACGGACCTTAATTATTGACCCTAGTCGGCAGCTTGTCCCGTGGGAGACCTTTGTTGGTCGATTTTTCGTCAAAATAGTCGTTTTTTTATAGAAAAAAAAGTTGTTTTTGTGTAAAAAACAGTCGGTAAAAATGACCAGCCAGTCGGTAAATACCCTGTCCCGCCCACCAAACATTTTTTCTAGTAACCCCTCTGTTCACCACAATCATTTTATTTTACCCTTTCTCCACCAAAAATAGAAAAGATCGAGACTTTTGGAAATTTTGCGCATGCTCCGCAATTTACCGCATTTTGGTTGAAGGATACCGCGGAAATGCCACTTTTTGACGGGGCCGGCAACACGAAGCGGTGTCGGTCGAGTGGCAACACCGCTGCTGCAGCATTTAGGTTCAGGTTGCCATATGTCGCACGATAGTGTGAATTGTCACTCTATTTTGTTTTTGTCACTCTTGTCCTACGTAGGACAGACAAATCACTCTATTTCATAAAACGTCCAGATGCAGTTCAAATGTGTTATTTTTGCAGCAGGGATTCCGACTACATGGAAGTGACTATTTCAAGTTGTTTTGCGAAAATAAATTAGGGTATGTCATTTTTGCGTAGACGAAGCATTGTCCTAATAGGTGTAATACGGTGTATTACCGCGTATAAGACTTATTACAGATTCCTCTTTTCCTCGGAGCGCGCTGTAATAAAGCATTGTCCTAATTGGTGTAATAAGGTGAATAGCGCTATACGCGATGTCTACGTCTTAACACACACGCCTGTTCAAATACAACCCAAGAGGTTCTTATCAATGCGGCTTCCGGTGTTGCCGAGGTAATACAATTTTTCGAGCTCTAAAAATATCCGAAAAGGTTCTTGGTACTACTTGAAGTACACGAGTACAATATAACGCAAATTATACTGTAAAAAAGCTATTAAAATAACGGATGGACAGCATTGGTCCTCGAACTAACGAAAAGCCGTCGTAATAGAACAAAAACCTGTTTTTGTTAAGAAAAGTTGTTTCTTTAGCTTCCAACAAAGTAGAACTGTTGTGCTTCCCTTGGCAACCCTGACGACGCTGCGCCTCTCCTCGGCCCGCTGGCGGAACCAACCAAGCGATCTGACTGGCCCTGCATAAGCCAGAATAGAACGCCAGTCTATTATCCTTATTCGCCTTATTACAGCGCGCTCCGAGGAAAAGAGGAATCTGTAATAAGTCTTATACGCGGTAATACGCCTTATTACACCAATTAGGACAATGCTTAAGGTGAATAACGAGAATAGACTAGCGTTCTATTCTGGCTTATGCAGGGCCAATCAGATCACTTGGTTGGTTCAGCCAGCGGGCCGAGGAAAGGCGCAGCGTCGTCAGTGTTGCCAAAGAAAGCACGACAGTTCTACTTTAGTGGAAGCTAAAGAAACAACTTTTCTTAACAAAAACACGTTTTTGTTCTATTACGACGGCTTTTCGTCAGTTCGAGGAACAATGCTGTCTATCCGTTATTTCAATAGCTTTTTTACAGTATAGTTTGCGTTATATTGTACTCGTGTACTTCAAGTAGTACCAAGAACCTTTTCGGATATTTTTAGAGCTCGAAAAATTGTATTACCTTGGCAACACCGGAAGCCGCATTGATAAGAACCTCTTGGGTTGTATTTGAACAGGCGTGTGTATTAAGACGTAAACATCGCGTATAGCGCTATTCATCTTATTACACCTATTAGGACAATGCTTAAAAGGGACCATTTCTGATTTCACGTTTTTTTCATGAATATAAAATTTCACTTCCATTTCACTCTCTGCTTTGGGCCAAAAGTCACTCCCTAGATTTCTTTCATGTAGCAACGCTGTTAAGGTTAGGCGCGGAATTCAACCTTGTATAATGTGGCTTCGTACAGCTTCTTTGATTTTTTCAAGTCTCATATTGTTGTCTCTCTTATTTAGAGGTTTATACTATGAATATAATGGATCTCAAAACAATAGATGCAGTATGACATACATGTTTGAATTTCCTCAATACATAGTAAGTTTCATTTTTTGCGGTGTTTGTTTACAGTTTACAGTATGCTTATGTGAACACCTCTCTGAATTTTTCCATACCTTGTCTTTATTTATTGCTTCTAAAACAGCCAAAGATAAAGGAAAAATAACAAACTTTATATCACTGAATAGGTAACTGTTTCAGCAATCCTTCTGGCACTAGAGAATAACTAAGATATTTTTATTGAATAAAGTTTCCAGTTTAAAAACTTCTCCTTCTTCCTTTTGGTGGTTTGGAATCAACATCAGCGAACAAAATAGCTTCGGATAGTGCCATCTGTTGGTTCAGACTCTGAGACTCTCGCAGTTAAATTACACGCAGATATCTCTGCCAGATGTCTAGCAATTCGCCGTTGCTCATGCTTTTTTATTGCATTTTTTTTTTTGTGTTACTGTGTGTGATTAATTAGTTTTACGTAACTGTATGAATTAACACAATTAGCTTCCTCAGTTGGTTCAACACCGTTCTGAGGGCAGCGTTTAGCTGAAGAGTGGTATTGTGTAGCCGTTCCACTCATATGCTCGCATTCAGCTGAATAGGCATTTTTGTGTGGACGGAACACATCTTCCTCAGCCGTTCAAGGCCCGATCGATTTTCTCATTTTCGCTGGCACGAGATCACCCGTTCAGCTGTATAGCCATCTACGCGAGAACATCCCCTTGCTAAATTGTATGTTTTTAGTTGTTTTTTCCTTGTCAGCCCATTTTTGGAGTTCGTAACTCGTGTTCACAACCACACGGAAACCCCATTCACGTCTCGGGAACATAGCGGGAGGCACCTGCCGTTCGCTCTCGTTCGGTCTGCTTGATTTAGCCTAGCTCACCTGTTAAAAAAATGCGCTTAATTTCGGAACGCTAGGTGCCGTTTTTCGGACGGCCTTGGATGTTATAAGAAGAATCAGAGGAAAACAAAGCCTAGGAGATTCAAACTTGGGATGAAATCTGGTTAGTCTAGGAGTAAATTCAACGTTCTGATAGGTATAAAGCCCAAAAAGCTGTCTGGTATGGTTTGATTGTTTTCTTCGGCGAAATCCGATGTCAACAAACGTTCACATAAGCATACCTCTACTGTATTTTGTTTTATTGTTTAAAGCCTGGATTCTAGTGCTAGATTTTGGCAAATCATTTCGTTATGGCACATTACTAAATAGATGGTAGAAAACTGTTCAGAAAATGTAGACCTTTGGATTTGGGATTAATTTAAGATTTAAGATGCTGATATTTTTTTTTTAATTTTTCAACTTTTGGTTTTCTTAAGAAAATCGTCTATATATCTGAGCTTACGCCAACAAAAATTTATGAAACTTTGATTGAATAGAATTAGCCTGAATTAGCCATAATTAGAACTACAGAAGGGGTACCGGGCCTCCTTTTTACACAACCTCAAATTTTGCTGCTGAAATTTCCTTGCTGTCCCAGTCATACACAAATCCTCAATTTTGTACACCATGATATTTGGTTGAACTGAGACTGGAAACATACCTAAATTGGGCCATCTTCCCATCCTAGATCAAAAGGTATCTGATTGAAACCTCTATCCAACCTCTTTTTCCAATTTTCGAAATATTAGAGCACTCTCACATACATTTTGTTGAAGACACTGCTTTCTATTTGGTTTGCTCTCCTTTTCCTGGTACTCACCGCTAGGTTACTCTATCCTTTTTCAGGTAGTCGACGCCAGGTAGAGTGGACGAGTCAAGCTTTTCAATCTGTTCAGTCCAGTGAATATTCCCTTTTGCTTGTTTGCCTTATATTTTATTTATTTTGAGTATAGTGATTTTTGATAAAAATTGTTAACATAGTCAACAAGATAGTCGATCTCAATCAAAATCTGTTCAAAATTGAAAAATTGGAAAATGACTAAAAAAGCTAAAAATAAAGCAAGTGGAGATAAATTTGCTGTGAGCCACCACTAATTTTGATTTGCTGCTGCTTTGCGGACTAAACTATACATTTTTCCCTTTTAAGCTCAGGACCCTTATTTTCTTGTTAAGAACTCGCCATTTCGCATCATTGAGGTTGTTTACTTTTTTATAAGAAATCATTAAAAATAAATACAACAAACAAGAGGCAAACACTCTTCAAACAGATTGAAAAGCTTGCCTCCTTCATGCCACCTAGTGACAGTTTTCTGAAAAAGGGTAGAAAAACCTAGCAGTGACTACCTGGAAAAGGATAGAGTAAACCCAATAGAAAGGAGTGGCTTCGACAAAAGTCTATGTATCTTGTGAGTGTTCTAATATTTTGAAAATTGGAAAAGAGGTTGGATAGAGTATTAGATCAGGTATCTTTTGATCTAGGATGGGAAGATAGCCCTTTTTAGGTATGTATCCAGTCTCAGTTCAATAGTGATTCAGATGGACAATGGACTCAAATAAATAATGATAATAATAATACTTGGTTTCAGGGGAAACATTTGCCACTGGGAATATGAGAAAAAATTTAGAGAGGGATCATGCTGTCGATGGTGTTTATAAGCCTTATGTGGTGATCTTGATGAGAGTGTGAATGTCATGTTAAATTGCTAAGAACTCAACTCAGTGACTTAAGGTTGAGGTTACTCTGCAAAATTGCCAGAGATGAGGATTGGGTAAATTGACTGCTCTTCAGCAAATCTTTTGCCACTACTTAGAATCTTTCAGGGCCTTGTTGTTGCGTGGCCATATTCAATTAGTAGACGAGCTGGCGATGCAATACCTAATGTTATGGGGCAAAGATGGGTTAAGGATTGCGTTGTTCCTATACTCCTTAATCTAGATTCTGAAAGTTTCCAAACTTTATAATATAGCTCCTACTTTACAAGAAGATGAAGTTATTGATTCCGAAGGAAATGGTTTTGACACAATCACAATTTCAATTCTTAGCAACTCGACCAGAGTAAACTAGCAAACGATGATTAGGAGCGTGTTCCACCCTTCTAACAATAGCAACTAATAGTTACTATTTTCGTTGTTGTTGTTATTTGGGGTTTGACGCGTTCGACCGAAAGGTCATATGCGTTCGTATCACTCGTTCTTGCAGAGCTTTATATTCACTAGCTTTCTTGGGTATCACTCCAATATTTCCACTGAATTCGTCTATTAACTATTTTCGTTCCAACCTCGTGAACAGTTACTACGCTGACCGTTCCAGCCTTCTTGAAATAGTAACTATTTGCTCACCATGCTCGGGAGCGTGGTATGCGTGCGAACTACGCATCTCTGTAACGTGATTGGTCGGATTCGCTCGTGGCATGATATTATGCTGGAAAATAGAAAAATCTTTCAAGCCTAGATGGCGAAAAGACAGAATTCGTGACTCATGCGTAGTAACTACGGTAAGTAGGGTGGAACTTGCTCTAGAGGCGTGTTCTCGCCGTTCCCCGAGGACTCCACTTGAAGAGTCCCCGCGTTTTTGTTTGTCCCGGGGACTCACTCCCCGTATTCTCGCCAGTCCTCACCGACGGGGAGTGCTCCTATTATCATCACCATCATCGAAAAGGACTCCCTTTCAGATTTGGAGGGGAATCAATTTTTGCTGGTGTTGGTGATTTGTAAATTAATTAAAAACAATCAGAATAAACAAAACCAAAAATAAACTGGATCCAGACTAATTTCGTCAACTACATATTTTTTTTTTAGAACAAAATCCAATTTTGAAGTATTCCCCATGTTTTCGCTGTTTCTGTACGAGGAGTCCGCATGGAGTGACTCCCTCTATTCTCGCCGTTCCCTTCGATTCCCCGAGGAGTCCTCGGGGAACGGCGAGAATATGCCATAGGTATGCTCTGCAAATTGCTATTGTGTAATTCATCTCGTGTTTTTAGAGGATACCTCTTGAGAAGGAAGTAGAAGCTGTCTTTAAGGATTACTCACTGTTTTGCTATGGTGAAGGGCGACATGCCAATAATGCAAGAGGCGGGCGCTTTTTTGGGGTGCCAGTGCTCTTTGTTCCTGGAAATGCTGGGTCACATGAGCAAGGTTAGTGATAGGTTAAGTGGTATACCAAAGATTATTAAACAGGTTAACTGTTACCTATAGAGCGTGTTCCATCCTACTTACTGTAGTTACTACGCATGACGTCATTCTGTTTTTTTGCCATCAACGCTGGAACGATTTTTCTATTCTCCAGCAGGATCTCACGCCAGGGGCGAATCCGACCAATCACGTTACAGAGATGCGTAGTTACTAGGCTTACTACGCTCCCGAGCATGGTAAGCAAATAGTAACTATTAGTTACTATTCCGACAAGGTTGGAACGGTCAGCGTAGTAAATTTTCGTGAGGATGGAACGGAAATAGTAACTAATAGTAATTATTGTTAGAAGGGTGGAACACGCTCATAATTTTGACCTGTTTTTGTTTATTTATGTAGTTTATTTACGAACTTGAGTTTAGGAATTTTCTATGAGCTACGGTATGTATTTTTGACCTGTTTTTTGTTTATTGACGTAGTTTATTTCTGTACTTGGCTATTTTCTTTAGAAATTTTAATGTTATCATATAAGTAATATTGACCTGTCGAGTTCATTGATAGTGCTTGAAGTGTCTTTATTTGAGTTGACATATCCAAAGCTATTTTTATATATTTAAAGGACACTTGAAACATGGCCACGAAGAGCATTCTTCTCCTGAGCGTGACGTTTTCAAAATAGGGATATTCGTTGCCGGAGGTTTGCACATGCAGACTCCAAGACAAAAAGCGCAATTGATTCAAATCTTGTACAGCGCTGGCTGGATCGCATTGGAATTTCTTCTAGATACACGTTTGGGCTTAACTGGTTAAAAAATATTCCAGAAGAAGGGTTGATTGGAGACATTTGTTCATTTCTAAAATTGTTCAGCACTGAAAGAAGGACAGATGCAAAATGGATCAAAAATCATAGCTTGGAAACAATATTTCGTATTTGGTTTAGTTTTCTGCAGGCAATGTTAACGGAACTCATACAGATAGGGATGATACTTGGTACTCTTCATTCAGGTGTCCTTTAAGGATTTATTCAAACAATGTTTACAACGGATACGTCAGCTATGATTCTTCATCAGCGATATTTCGGCCCTTCTGGGAAGGGTCCTCGTCTGGCTGTCAATCCTCTGGTTCAACTTCGGGGAAGGAAACAAACCTGTAATCATTACAGGTTGTTGATTACAGGTTTGTTTCCTTCCCCGAAGTTGAACCAGAGGATTGACAGCCTGACGAGGACCCTTGCCAAGAAGGGCCGAAATATCGCTGATGAAGAATCATAGCTGACGTATCCGTTGTAAACATTGTTTGAATAAATGTTTCAAAGTCAGCTTGGGATCAAAGAATATTTACCTTTAAGGATATTACGGGTTAAATCATCATTTCATTTCAAAGACGGTACCGTAGTTGTAGTGTCTTGAATTTTATTTTGTTGTACTATCCTTTGTCTTCTCTCTTTGTTTCTTGCCTCGTGCTTGCTCAACGTTAAAGCAGCCACGACATAATTTTTCAGCCGATCTGTACTTGCCCTTTAGGCATTCAGCACCTGACAGTAGGTAGTAGGGAGAAAACTCGTAACGAATTCTCTTTCTAGCTCGGTCTCTGGCCTTCTTTTGTTGTACTGTCCCATGCCCTCTCACTTTATTTCTTGTACTCGTGCTTAGATAGATAGATAGATCTTTTTATTCGCCAAAAACTGATCGTGGTTCACGCCAAATCTGTTAGGTATAGTCATGGATATAAATGAACACACACATAATAGGCCTACGCATATACGGCTTCAACGGTCATAAATAAGATGATAAATTTAAACTAGCAGCTCAGCTTATGCTTCATTGTACAACTTTAAAAATGAAGGGACAAAACTCTTTGCAAACCTCTGGTGGGCACATTTAATTGGCTGGAACTTTTCAACCGTAGAAGCCACCTTGCGAGGGAGCCTTTTTGACAGCTTTTCAGAAGGGAAAATATTTTTGTGGATCGGGTGATTCAGCGATTTGACACCAAACTCTATGCAGAGTTTCAGCCTTCGTTCATGTAAGAGGTGATTTTGAATTTGCTCAACCTTAACTTGCTCAACCTTTCTTTCCCAACTATACCACCCTAAATATTTCAAAACGACTTTGTAGAGGCCTTGTGGCCTTTTTTTTTCAATAAATTTTTATTATTATTGAAGCAACCATGACATAATTTTTCAGCTGATCTCTACTTTGCCCTTAGGCACTCAGCACCTGAAATTAGGTAGCAGCAAGAACAAATAATCGGAAAGAACCTCCGTCTCCCTGTCTCTGTAATACGACTATGCGGTGTCGAATATTTCCCCATATCCTGTCCACTACGAACGAGCGGAGGTTACCAGCTTTGCGCGACATCACGTTTCCTTACCTCTACAAATAGCTAAATCGCTGTTAAGTTGCTGGTGAGCAAAGACAGTAAAAGTGGGAAAGACCGGAAACTCCCGTAAGCCCCATGAGTCACAACAATCAGTGCCGTTTAGCGGATGTTCTTTCGTTAAAAAATCGCTCTGTTGACAATGTCTTCCATCGCTTTCCGCAGAATCATCGTCAAAGCACGTTTTATTTATGATGAGCATTCTCTCTCCATTCAGATTTCCTCTTTAATTGGAATAAAAAACAAGCAGGAAAATAATAAATCGCTTTTTTATTGAAAAAAATGTTGAATTCACGATTTCGAATCAGTTAATGTTGATAGACATTGCTACTCAGGCCCTCTTGCTTTGATTATATTAATCATCTGCCGCTGGAAATTAGACAAAGTCCAAACGCTAGGCGGCGTTCCAATCGATTTTCAGAGACCCGATTTTAGCGAAGTCACCGGTCTTTCCCACTATTGCAAAAGTAGGAGTCACAGCTGATTGGTTCTATGGACGCACTCCAGAGCGGGTCAACGGGCGGAGTACGCCTGTCGCCTCCTGCCAGCCTCTTTCACTATTTCTTGTGCGATAAGCAACGGCGAAGACGGAATAGGATTAGACGGGTATCAACGTCAGCTCAAATCCGTCCGTGGCCGAGTGGTTAGCGCGCCGGACTCGCAAGTGAAGGGTCGCTTGTTCGAGTCTCGGTAGTGCCTACTGTTTGGTTCGGGACGGTGGTTAGTGGCGTAACCCTGTAAGACAAGCCAAAGTCCACCCAGCTTCAAATGGATACCTGGAGAAATCCGGGGAAGGTGACAGGAAGGGTGTGTGAAAGCACAGGCTGGCTCCCAACCCCCCATTGCACTTCCTGGCTGAGGGCCGAGAGTCGGAGATCAGCACCACCAGCTTCGCCTGTCAAGGCTAGTGCTGATACCTTTACCTTTTTTCTTTTTACGTCAGCTCAAATCTAGAGTAAATACTTCTAGGTCCACTCAGTTTTGTCGGGGTTTTCTTAGTCGCTGCATACGACTAAAGACAGAAGTTCTATCTCAATATTTGTTCTTGGCAGTAGGTAGAAGACTTGTAACCGAATTCTCTTTCTAGCTCGGTCTCTGGCCTCCGTCGCTCTCCGAAAAGCCTTAGATGATCAGACAAGATTTCACTTCGATTTCTTTACGGTTGAACTAAATGAAGAATACTCAGCAATTTATGGCGGTGTCTTGGAGAATCAGTCGAAGTATCTACAGCATTGTATCGATACCATTCTTGAACTTTATGATGGGAAGGACAGACCAAGTAGTGTCGTTGTCATTGGTCACTCCATGGTAAGTGAAGTGGTAAAGTAATTGCAATAGAAGGACTGGTAAGCCATGTTTGATCAAGCAAATTTAATTCCCAATAGCTTGAAGCTAGAAGATGTGACCAAAGTATTTACGAACACACGCAAAAATAATAACAAATTAATTAATACACTTTACAAAATATGACCTGAAATAAATGTTCGAATGGAACTGTGTAAAAATTGGGTGGACGAATTGGCCGGATACGGCAAACCAGTGTTCTTCTCGGACCGAAGCATGGACAACCGGAGGGGAGGGGGTAATGGACGGTCCATCTTAGAACAACAGACTATCTTTGCTCCGAACCTTTTCGAAAGGGTATTCCTGCTTTCAGCTAATTGCGGAACGCCAAGTTTAATGAGAGTCTCTTCAAATGAAATGTTATAATGACCCAGAATGATTCTCGCTGCTCTATTTGAGACATTTTCCAGGCGATCAGAGAGCTCTGCAGTAGGGGTCGGCACCGTTTCTGTTTATGGCTAAAACAGAAACGGTAAAAAACGGCAAATAAAAAATGGAATAGAAACAGAAACAGTGATAACAAAACGGAAAACCATTTCTGTTTTTCAATTTTTTCCGGAATAACAGAAACGGACCGTTTTTTACAAAAAACGGCCGTTTTAACAGATATTTCTGTGTTTTTTTTCCTACTTGTTTAGGTTTATAAGATAGCAGTAAGGCGACCATTTGGAACGGTAAGGCGGCTGTTGGAAAGTGAATTGTGTGAGGAGGGGACTCATGGAGGGTTGACAAGAGAAGGTTGTGAGGGTCGAGTATAATTGTGTAAGATGAAAAAAAAAGGACTGCACCTGTCTAGTAAACTAAGCCCTTCTTTTTATACCCATGGTCAAATGCTGGGGTATGCTGGCAGGGGAGGGTATGGACGTCATAATGTATGTGCACCTCTTATTCCCCAGAAGGGTACCAGTACCCTTTTAAAGCAAAAAATTTCAAGGTAAAAAATTAAATACCAAATTGTTTTAGTTCCGAAAGTACTGTATACTGATACCCCTATGCAGAAGAAGGGATACAACTACGTGTGAGAAACATGGTCACCCTGTCAGCATGCCCCAGCGTTTGAGCATGGTCTTCACTCAAGTGCCATATACTGATCACTTTTCGGTCGCTCGGTCCACTGTTCTCGAGTTAGGCTACTTCCAGAGGTGCTAAGACAATGAAGCTTGGCAGGCATATCAGGGATTTGACCAAATTAGCTTGGAAATAGTCACTTCGACGATCCGACCACCGTGGGGGAGTGGAGTGAGGGGGAATCAGAAATATCGAGGTATGTATATGTATAACTTTGCAACGGGTGATCGGATTTTAATGAAACTTTATATTTCGAACGACCTGGTGTCTCAGACGTTTCATTTCAAGTCCGGTTGGGATCCGATGAATGTGTGGGGAGGGGGGACGGGAAATCTTGTGACATGCTTAAAGTTTAACTGAACAGGCAACTTATTTTTACATCTTAGATTCAGATACATTGAATTATTACAACACCTATTGGGGATTTTCATTCTGTCCACAGTAGTCTTCAGTAGGGACGTTGGGAATGTGGACGCTTTCCCATGGTGAATCCGTCCACAATTCGCCCGCGAAAATCACTAAACTATCACTACACAAGACACCTCACTAGCTAGCACTAGTTTTTGGCACTGCAGACTGCAGACACTTCTTTGTTTATTTGATACACAATTTATTTACTCGTTTGCTGCTGGTGTTGTTGCCAAATGTTCCAGGCACCATAGAGATATCACAAAAACGGGAAGAGCGGCAAGCACAATGGAATAATCGATTATTTGGAAATATCAGAAAAACAAACTAACGCTTTTTCATCGGGTTTTCAAGATTATTTAAGCGAACAAGTGATGGGTAACTAGACTGTCGTATCCTAGCCCTTTTCGGTTAAACTTTAAAGTTGAGCGATCAGGATTAAACTCGGTGGGAAGAACAATCACAATCCCTTGGCACATCATAGACAGAACTGGACCGGATTCTGGCACTGCGGTGGAAGTTGGAGGGGGTTCCAGAATTCCGGAGTTAAGGTACTCCCAGGTGAGCTAGGACGATGAAAATTGGCAGGCATGCATGTCAGAGACCAGACCAAATAAACTTGAAAATAGTCAGTTCCTCGATCCGACCATCGTGGGAGTGGAGGGAGGAGGAATCCGGAATCCTGAGGTATATTTAACTTTCGAACGGGTGATCGGATCTTAATGAACCTTGATATTTGGATAGACCTAGTATCTTGGAAGTCCCATTTCAAGTCTGGACCGGATCCGAAGAATGGGGGGGGGGGAGGTGGAGAGGAGTGCTGGAAATGTTGTGTCACGCATAGAGTGAACTGATCGGGAAGAAACTTGGTGGGAAGAACGAGCACAAGAACTAGGTACACCTGTGACAGAACGGACCGGATTCGTGCACTGTGGGGGGGGGGGGAGTTGGAGGGGGTCCGGAATTCCGGTGATCGCGAGTTAAGGTACTTCCAGATGTTCTAGAACGCTTGAAGGCTTCAAACTTTCAGTACAAAACGATTCGTGCTTCCTATTGGTTGGATTTCAAAAAACGCGTCTTAACCGCCCAATGGGATGCGAGACTCCGTTTCGCAAAAGTGTTATTATACCAGCAAGAAATAGTCAGATCAACTTTTCCAGCAAAAGTGTTATTATTACCAACAAGGAATAGCAAGATTAACGTTTCCAGCAAACTGGTTATCAAAGTCCGATAATTTAGTCTGTAAGTCGAAAGTCCTATACCTCCTAATGTTAATTTTGTTGTTATGCTTCCTCTAATGATGGTTTCCGTTTCGTCCGTTTCGCCGGGTAGGGTGCAATCTCTCTTTTCTGACTCACAAATATTCCCATCCGAAAAGCGGAAAATATCGGTAGATGGCATAATCCACCGGGAGAATAAAAACCGGTAAATTACGCCGGGACGCCACGCGTAGAAGTCGTAACAAAAAACGGAAATTTGGAAAAAACAGGTAAAATAAAAAACGTAACAGAAACAGAAACGACATTAAAAAATCTGCTACCTGTTTTCTGTTTTCTGTTATTTAAAAAAAAAGAAAAAAAAGAAAACGGCAGTAAAAAAAACAGAAACAGAAACGGTACCGACCCCTACTCTGCAGAGAGAGAAGAATGTCGAACCGATTGAAGAATGTCCTCCATGAGATTTAAATTATTTTTTATTGATTTTTATGGCACTTGAGCTTACTCAAGTGCCATATAGCGATCGTAATGTCTGTCGGTCTGTCCGCATTTTGCTAGTTTAGGCACTTCCAAATGACCTAGGACGACGAAACTTGGCACGCATATCAGGGACCCAACCGGATTAACTTGGAAGTAATCACTTCCCCGATCCAACCATCAATGGGGGAGTGGCGACATGGGGAATCCGGAAATTAGTAACATTCATAACTTTAGAACGGATAATCGGGCGTGCATGAAACTTGACAGGTATCAAGAACTAATGTCTCGGATGTTCATTGTCAAATTCGGATCGGATCCGATAACTGGGAGGGGGACACCCGAAATCTCTTTAAATGCATTTTCTGGTTTTCGTCAAACCCCTACCCCTTTCTTCGCACTATTATAGCTCTACGCATGGATGAGTCATTCTTTCATAACACTAGTATAGCCGTGCTCGTGGATGATTTGCTAGGATTCGTTCGGAGAGAGCTACATCAATCGAAGGTCGAAGGGGTTGGTAAAATATTGCGTGCAATAAACTTGACAGCTATGAAGAACAAATGTCTTGGATGTTCATTGTCAAATTCGGATCGGATTCGATAATTGGTGGGGGCTGTAGTTCTGGAGAACTTGAAATGCTTTTTCTAGTTTTCGTCAAACCCCTACCCCTTTTTTCGCACTTGTATAGCTCTGCGCATGGATGAGACATTCTTTCATCACACTACTATAGTTCTGCTCGTGGTTGAGTCATTCTTTGCTAGAATTCGTTCGGAGAGAAATAGATCAATCGAAGGTTGAAGGGGTTGGCAAAATATGTTGTTGAACTTAGTAGGGTTTGATATAGACTAGAGGGTGCTAGGATGATGAAACTTGGCAGGCGTATCAGGGACCCGACACCAACCTTGCAATAATCAGTTTCCGATCCGACCATTTTGGGGGAGTGGTGGGTGGTGGAATCCGGAAAATTGAGTGGTGTGTAACTTTCGAACGGGTGGTCGGATTGAAATGAAACTCCTGAATAAATGACATATCTCTGATGTTCCCTCTGAAGTCCGAACTGGATTCGTCAGCTATGGAGGAGTTGGGGGGGGGGGGGACCGGAAATCCCGAGAAACGGTTAGAATAGAGGAATCGGAGTGAAACTTGCTGGGAATAACCAGCATCTGCCCCAGATAAATCGTTTACACATTTGGACTGGATCCGGACACTTGGGTGGAGGGGTGTTTCCCGGAATTCCGGTGATGGCGGTTCTGGGGATTTTCACGACGAAACTTGGGAGGCGTATCAGGGACCCTATCAAACTCGATCCGATAGTCGTGGGGGAGTAGAGGAAGGGGGAATCCGGAATATTGAGTCATGTGTAACTTTGGAACGGGTGATCGGATTTGAGTGAAATTTTGTAATTGAATAGAGGCCATGTCTCTGGTGATCTTTTCATGTCAGGACCGGATCCGACGACAACTGGGGGGGGGGGGGGGATATGTGACCGACTTAGACTGGAGAGATAGGGATGGAACTTTGTGGGAATAACTAACAGATGCTCCCGATAAATCATTTACAGAACCGGATTTGCTCAGGCGACTGATGGGGGGGAGTTTAAGGGGGAGTCCGGAATTCCGGTGATCGCGAGTAGAGGTACTTCCAAATGTGCTAGGATGATGAAACTTGGCTGGAATATTAGAAATCCGACAAGATTGGCTTAGAATTCGCCACTCTCCAAATCCTACCATTCCTTAAAGTATCAATCATGATCCCCATGAGCTCATTACCATTTTTGCCTCAAGGGTTTTGCTTACAAATAAGGTTCTAGCTCCCTTAAAGTGCGCATCTTCGCCGCAATGCAGTAAATGCTCAAAGAAAATACAGTACTTTTTCTTACTAGTGTATAATAAAATAATATTCGACTCAGTACAAAACTCCCAAACAAAAAACTCCCGCCAACATTTTGTCTACTCTTTCAAGTGTCATATCAGCTTTCAGCTCTTGTTTTAGATTTCCGGTGAAAATTTATCTCGAAATAGTAGTATGAAGTTGGACGAAAAAGTAGCATGCAGTACGAACTGATGCTACTACATGCTACTAGATACTACTGCTTAAGATTGGCCCAGTTTGATGCTCATTAAATGATAGTATTCTTTACTACATATCAATACATACTCTTTCGTACAACTATCATACAACTACGCAGGCTACAATTTTTTCATCGGGTTATATTGAATTGAATTGAATCCTTTGTTTTGGTTTCAGGGAGGAATTGTCGCCAAGAGTCTCTTCGCAACGGGTCAATTTGACCCTTCAAAGGTTCACACTCTCATTACCCTTGCCACTCCGCACGTGGAACCGGTCATCTCTGCTGATTACGTCCTGAGAAAGTTCTATAACAAAATCAAGGTCCATTGGATGGTCCACGCGGAAAGTTTGAATTCCCTAGTCATGGCATCCATCGGAGGTGGTCATCGCGATTTCCAGGTCAGGTCTGGCCTGACTGCGCTTAGTGAAGATGGTATCAGTACGTTGGTAAGTGGTCGTATGTGTAATGGCCTCCAGGAAATACCCATTTAATTTAATAATACATAGATGGCACTTTACACAAGGGGCTTGTACCGTGACCAATAAACCAGAAACAAACAGAAAATGTTTCTGGTTTATTGGTCATGGTACAAGTCCCTTGTGTAAAGTGACATCTATGTATTATTCTTAATTCGTGACATGGGGATGTGAATTGGTTAGATGAATTTGCCTTCGCGCGGGATCACTGTTTCTATGGCCGGCTTCTACCAGACTGTCCTAGTGGTTTGCGAACTCTGTTCACAAGCCCCTCGGTAGCTCAAATGGTGAGAGCGCCTGCTTTGTAAGCAGAGGGTCCTGGGTTCAAATCCCGGCTGAGGAGCATTTTCGTCTTTCAGTTCATTGCTTATAAAAATATTTAATTTAATCCATCAGTTAGTTTTATTTTGATCCCAATAGCACACACAAGTTTAACTGAGTAGCCAAATTATTTTGGTATCATATAATTGAATATTCTGAATTTTTTGGATTCTGCTAAGGAATTTTTTATTTTCCACTATCTGCTCTAGTAGAGACGTCCAGAATATCTACAGCCGTCTCCACAGCGCAAATTCTACTATGACGTGGGAAATCTGAATCTCAGTGCAAACGTGGCTTTTCAGTGGCCAGTCATCAGCTTGCGGAAAGCAAATCACTGCGTGAACGTTTATTTTTCGTAAATCGTTTTTGTCAAGCATACAACACAAGTACAAGCGCATAGAGGTGCTGCAGGTTCAACAGGGAAATTCCACTGAAAATTTTATTCGTGAATAGCGGAGCAACATTAAACCTTAATTAAAGACCATTGGCCTGCGTTTGAGTGATTTTAAAGCACACAAATTACCACACTCTTAGAAGTCTGTTAACAGGTAAGACATGTTTGCGCATCCTTGTGGTGAGTCTTATGAGATGTTGTGAGCCTTTCAGAGCTTATATTTTCGCAAAGCAGAATGTTTAAAAGGGTCGTAGCAGAAATTTTGTCTCGAAACTAAACACTTAAAGGACAGAAAACTTGACTCGTGGAGCTAGCTAACATATCTAGAATGTACCCTGAGTCGATATTGAGAGTAAGAAAAATTCTCGTTACGACCATTGCAGTTTCCGGGCAGTTTCCGAGAATTCGACTTTTGAGTTAGTAGAAAAAAAAGCAAAAGGTTTGTGTTCCGGGAGTAGGAATCGAACGCACGACCTCTTGATTACAATCCCGATGTGTTAGTCAACACGGCCAAAGGCGAACTTTCACAGTGCATAATTACATTGCATAAGGGGCAAGGGCCTGCCAGCTAGCTTTGGGAACACTAAGGGGGGGGGGGGTCGAGATAACAAAGAAAGTGGGTCCTGTCGACGATAAGTCCCTGTATCTTTATCTAAGCCCCCCAGGTCGGTTTAATGGCCGAAAGTTGGTTAGTCAAGTTTTCTGTGCCTTTAAAGGGTCATGACAGATATATCGTTAGCACCCAACATAACATTCAACAGAACGATGTGCAACCCTGTGTTATATGTTATTAAACTTCTTCTGACAGTGTATAGACATTTTTTTTTCTACCAATATTTGCCCTGTTAAATTGGCGATTCTCTCGTTGGTGCTTGTCGACTCTATCCAGACTTTCCGCTCTTCGAAGGAGAGGTTCAACGCAAAATATTTGAAACTGTGTGCACCGTGTTTAAGAAGTGGGGAAAGCCAGACAAAGAAAAAGGTTCCGAAACTCGAGACCTGTTGCCAAGTCTTCAAAAAGGAAAACAAATATTTTGTAGCTTCTCGTGCCCTTATTCTTTAAAGTTTAACCGAAAAGGGCTAGGATGCGACAGTCTAGTTACCCATCACTTGTTCGCTTAAATAATCTTGAAAACCCGATGAAAAAGCGTTAGTTTGTTTTTCTGATATTTCCAAATAATCGATTATCCCATTGTGCTTGCCGCTCTTCCCGTTTTTGTGATATCTCTATGGTGCCTGGAACATTTGGCAACAATACCAGCAGCAAACGAGTAAATAAATTGTGTATCAAATAAACTAAGAAGTGTCTGCAGCTAGTGCTAGTGCAGCTAGTGAGGTGTCTTGTGTAGTGATAGTTTAGTGATTTTCGCGGGCGAATTGTGGACGGATTCACCATGGGAAAGCGTCCACATTCCCAACGTCCCTACTGAAGACTACTGTGGACAGAATGAAAATCCCCAATAGGTGTTAATAATTCAATGTATTTGAATCTAAGATGTAAAAATAAGTTGCCTGTTCAGTTAAACTTTAAAGAGTTGTCGGTGGACCCTGGAGCTTCCTGTGAAGTGTGCAGTGCTTGAACAGCAAACTCGGCTCGGTCGAAAAAAACGCAAAAAAATCGTAGTTGCATAACGAAGCAGTTGCGAATGGTTGAGGTTTTTTTATGCTTGCAATTCTACAGGGCAGCTAGAGATAATATAATAAGCAAGGTAAGTACGAGGCGTCCTTTAAAGGACACCTGGATGAAGAGTACCAAGTATCATCCCTATATGTATGACTTCCGTTAACATTGCGTGCAGAAACCCCAATCCAAATACGAAATAGTGTTTCCAAGCTATGATTTTTGCTCCATTTGGCTTCTGTCCTTATTTCAGTACCGAACAATTTTAGAAATGAACAAATGTCTCCAATCAACCTTTCTTCTGGAATATTTTTCAACCAGTTAAGCCCAAACCTATCTCTAGAAGAGATTCCAATACGATCCGGCCAGCGCTGTACAAAATTTGAATGAATTGCGCTTTTGTCTTGGAGTCTGCATGTGCAAACCTCCAGAAAGGAACATCCCTATTTTGAAAACGTCACGCTCAGGAGAAGAATGCTTTCCGTGGCCATGTCTGTAAATGCATTCTCCATGATGTGTTTTATTGTTCAGGTGTTCTTTAAGCAGTTGGCCCTTACTGAAGATAACATGTAAACCCAAGTACAAAATATAATAATATAAACAAAGATATTCCTTCAGCCCAAGCTGACGGCGAATCGGGTTTGACAACGCAAAATGGATACCTCAGCTACATTTATTAGATCTATATTCGACCCAATCGATCAGCAAAAAGCCGTGTCTAGAATGAAATCAGAGTGCCAGGTTTAACTCCAATCAGTTTTCAGGGAAGATGTTCACAAAATCAGATATTTAAGGAAGAATCTTTAATTGTTTTTCTACAAGTTCATTTGCTAGCTTGAGCCTAAAGAGGACCTTTGCCAAGAAGGGTCGAAATGTAGCTCTAATAAAAGGTATCTGGCGTATCCGTTTTGCAATGTCAAATATAAATACAATTATGCCTAAATCGACTGATCCATTCAATGACACTATAAAAATATGCAATAATGAAAAAAATACGTCAGCTTGGAAGGCTATAGTCCCATAGTGAAAACGAGGAACTCATTCGAGTCAGAAGAAGTTCTCTACCATACATTTAATCCTGGTTCTTTTTCTATCTGTTCCCAAACAGACCTATGAGTTGTTGTAACATCCTTCCATCGCCAGTAGTAATGAACGACTGAATCAGTACCCTGGCGAAAATGACTGTTTAGATAAGACAAAAATATACGCACGGATAACTTACTTGAAGCCAAATAGGATAGTTTTATAGATAAGATAAGGTTGTCGCAGTCTCTTTGTTTGTCTGGTCTCCTTTTGTTATAGTGTTTCCTTCTTCTTTTCGTTCTTTATTCCTACTCCGTCTATGCCATATGCTTTTTGATGTGGGAAAAATAAAATTATTATTATTATTATTATGTTATTCTTGTTTAGACGACAGCCATGCCCAAGGTGTGGCTCGAAACTGATCACCTCTGCATAGTGTGGTGTAAGGAAGTTGTTTTGGCTGTTGTTCGATCGCTCTTCGATTTGGTTGATCCGGATACAAGGCAGATCGCGACGGACGCTGAGACACGAAAGGAAGTGCTGCAGTATCACCTGATAGAAGTGAGTTTTGAAAGGAAGCGTAGTACTTGTAATTCATTTTACTTCTGTAGTATTTCTGTCCATTGTCGTTCCCCAGATCCTACACTTCATAAGTATATCCTATCTCGTCTATTAGCAATACACTGAGTATCACGCTTGCCTTATTTCTTCTCTTTCCGTGAGTTATCCCCGATGAAATTTCTTTTAGCCTATGTAGTGGTATGGTAGTTGTACGAAATGGTTGCATGTATTGATATGCAGTAGTACAGAATACTTTAATTTAATGTGCGCCACACTGGGCTAATCTTAAGCAGTCGTATTCAGTAGCATCCCGCCTTGCTTCAGTAGCATCCAGTCTTGCTATAGTAGCATGCAGTAGCATCAGTTCGTACTGCATGCTACTCTTTCGTATAAGTTCATACTACTATTTTGAGATAATTTTGTATCGGGTTAGGCTCCCGAACGTTCTTTCCGATAATCCTATCGGTCGACGATTCCGGTCGAAATATATATTTACCTTCACATCAAATCGTCTGAAGCCGAAAATCCGGTCGATCCGAGGTAGAAACGAAACTGAAGTCGGGTCGAAATCTGTTTCGCTTTGCCTTGGTCGATTTCAGACGAGAAATTCCCGTATTTACATAACCGTTTTTTCTGATGGAATTACTTCTCGCAGACAACCATTGACAGGCGTGATAGACATCGAAGGTAGCAAAACATGACACTTGAGAAAATCAGCGTGGTTTCCTTAGAGGGGTTAGAATGTACCGTACGAAATCCGGGTTTTGAAATATATGGAGTGATTGTGGAAGTAGGTTGCGTTAGTATTATAGGTAAGACAGGTCCTTTAACCTGACGACGCTAAAGCCTTTTCATTCTCGGATGATATTTGTCATTTACCCGAGCTGTTGGTACGTAGCCTATTTGGACGATATACTGGTAACCGAGCTAACCTTTAACTATAACATAACATAAGTTATTGCACAAAAGCCCGAGGTCATGGCAAAAAAACAACAAAAATAATTAAACTAAATAATGAAACTAAATTAAAGGGAAACTCCTAAAGGAAATTTCTCTGTGGGCTAAACCTACCTTTATGAACCTTACCAGTCTCTTCAAATTGAAAACACATATTTCCAATACTTTTCTTCCACACTTCATCATTGATTGTATTTACACTCCCAAAAATGTCAACCCGCAGGTCATCTAGCTCAGTGGTTTCCAACCTTTTCCGAACCGCGTACCCCTAAAGGTTCGAAAAGATTGCGTACCCCATTTTTCAGAACGTGAGTAAGACGATAGTTATTATCAGAAATTACAGTCAGCCTGTCTGTGTGTTTGGTTCTGATGTTCTCCGTGCTTTCATCAAGCTGCATCGAAAACTTTTTCGTTCTTCGTTCGCAACCTGCATGACAATATTACTTGCAATGTCTTCGATTCTTCTTGAAACAATGTTGCTTGACACAGAAATAGATTTTACGGCAGTAGACTAGCTGTTTTTGGATCAACATTATTTTACTGACTTTCCCTAGGGCTTGTAAACAGACTCGTCACGCATGGTTTGACAACACAAACACCCCCAAAAAGATCAGCCAGACGATTATAAAGAAAAGAGTCGGCGCGAAGCGCCACGATTTTTCGATTTTAAAAGCGTTACTTAAAAGAAAAAAAAAAAAAACAGTCGGTAAAAATGACCTGTCGGCCAGTTAGAATACATTGCCCCTTGAGATACATTTTGGCTGGTGATGCTTCTGCTGATAACATTAGGCTTTTGGCAATAAAAAATGAGTGAGGCGAGATTTTGAAGCTGCAGACTAAACCAATTTTGGTTCCTTCGCGTATCCCTTGCAAGGGTCTCACGTACCTCTTGGGGTACGCGTACCGTCGGTTGGGAACCACTGATCTAGCTCACGGCATTCACAAATCACTGGCAACAAACTCTGATTCTCACTACCACACATCGGGTAGAAATAGGTAACAGTTAGGTCCTAGTTTATTCCCCAAATATTTCCTCCGTTTTCCCAGTTGCAAACAATCAGCCCGGTAACAAATTAAAATCCTTAAATCCACCCACTTAATCCGGGCCTTAAAATATACCTCTTCTCCCATGTGTCTTAGTGGTTTTTTTTTATAAAACTAGTAAATAAATAAGGGATTTACAATTTCAGAGAAACGGGGGCAAGAGCTTTCATTCTCGCCCTCGTCCTCGGGATGTACAGTTCCCCGACAACGCAGTATGGAGAGAGGTCATCTTGCGGCAGATGACCCTAGTGCCACCTATTCGAGGGGTGGAGTATTACATGTTTCAAGCTATGGATAATCCCCGCTATGAGACGCTAGTGGCGGTGGCGCATCTTTGGGACGTGGATGATTGGGTGTTTGCGTGTACGCCGCTAGAGTACAGAAATAATGCGCGTTATTGGTGAGTGTACAATTTGTTTGGACAGTAGGGAGTAGGGTCTTCGGGCAGAGGAAGTGATTTTCTTTTTAGATCACCAAACCAGTTACCAACCACTGGAGCGATACTTGCACTTTTGACCTTAAAGTTTAACTGATTTGGGCTGGGATAGGACAATCTAGTTACCCATCACTTATTCACTTAAATTGGCTTGAGGACCCGATGAAAATGAGTTACTTCGTTGTTCCGCTATTCACGAATAATGGATTTTCAGATAGTGGAATATCTTTGTGATTGGTGGTACTTCTATGCGCTTGTATGTGTGTTGTATGCCTTGCGAGAAAGATATATGAAATTTTCTGTTGTTCAGGCACTAAGCAATCTTCACTGAGCTCACCACTGCCCACTGGAAAGCCGCGTTGAGATTAATATTCCCCGCGTCATAGTAGGATTTATGTTGTGGGGGTGGCCGCAGATATTTTGAATGTCATAACTAGAGCAGATGGTGGAACATCAAAAAATCCCTTAGCAGAATCCAAATAATTAAGTGTATTCAGTTAAAAGACACAAAAGAAAGTTGGCTTTTCAGTTAAACTTTAACACGATTTTTAAAACACATTATGTTTGAGATTTCGTTTGGAAGCTTAGTTGATGATCTCCTGAACCAGCTGTAAAACAACGCCCTGCAAGTTTATGGCTTTCTGGCTTTGCATTCAAACCTGAACTCAGTAGATAGCCATAGTTTACCAAGTTTACAAGCGGATGTTACTCACTACACTTGTACTGTAGGCTATGCAGAGGCTATAAACTTGGACCCTTTTAAATATTAGGTTATCCAAGTTTGCCTAGATTAGTTCGTGGAGAAATGGCCCAAGACGCTTCGTAACAAATCTTTTTTAGTTCCGAACCTCATCCGGTGACACTGGGAGAGGTGGAGGGGGGGGGGGGGGGGGGCTTCCTCCTTTGCTTTCTCGTACCATCTTACCGTAACAGTTGACACATAAGCTGGGGTTCTTGGCGTATCAAAGCCCTGTAACCATACCTCAAGCCTGTCCCGCAGTCAACGCTTCTGTTAGACTACCGAGCCGCTTCTCATCGATGCTGGAAAGAAGCATTAGTTGTGTTTTTGCAGGTACCATGGTATCTGTTGCCACGGTAACTGAATCTGCAATTAGTCGCTTTTGCAGTTACCATGATATCTGATACACGGTTGCTCTGCAAAAACTACTATTGCGGAAATTGCACTTTTCAACGTCATCCCAAAAGAAAAACTGATATCCAGTTACATCACCAAAGTTGCGTTTTTTTTAATTCACTTCTGTTTCGTCAGAGTTTGTAGTTTAGCTCTTGTTTTTTCTTACTTGCGTTTTATTGATTTCTTGTTTCCGAAACTCAACCTACTAGTCAAACTACATTTGCAAGGTAATTTGTAGTTTGAGCTGCGTAGTTTCAGGCTCGAAACTAGCCTACAGCAAATGGAATGGACAAATAAATCGGCATGAAGCAAATCTTAAAAAAACTAAAAAAATGCTGTTAAGCGAAACTACACCGACATCACATAAAAAAAAAAAAAATTTAGTGCCAAACTTCTTTGTCACCAATTTGACAAAGTTTGACTTTTCAGATACCGCGATAACTGACCAGATACCACGATAACTGCAAAAACGCCTTTTGACCGTGGTATATACCACGGTAGCCTCGACGGTAGCTGCGAAAACGACTTTAGACCGTGGTATCAGATACCATGGTATCTGCAAAAACGCAACTATTGCTGATATGTATTTGACAGTGGAAAACGCGTACGTCAACTGAATTTCATTAGAGCTATATTTCGGCTCTTCTTGGCAAGGGTTCTCTTCAGGCTTAAGCCGCTCAAGCTGGAAAATTAACTTGTGGAAAACTGATCTTTATGTCAACTTTGTGAAAAAGTAGGGTTTTCAAGTTATTTTTCCTGTCTTGAGCGGCTTGAGCCTGAAGAGGACCCTTGCGAAGAAGGTCTGAAATATAGCTCTAATGAAATACAGTTGATGCATCCAGTTTGCACTGTCAAATATGAGTCAGCTTGGGCTGAAGGAATATTGCTGATATAGCAGCTTAGACAGCAGCGAGCAAACATCCATCGAATCCGCCGTTTGTCTGTTCTTTCTCTGCAGCCGCTGATTCTAGCGTCGCGGTTCTAGCGTCTTCTAGTCGTCGCTAGACGACTATTCTAGCGACGACGTTCTATAGACGACGTTCTAGCGTCTTTCTAGTCTGGACCGCAAATGTGTCTACCCCTGTCTGTGTGGCAAGCTTGAGTGGAGGAACTTTGCTATGGGTTTGACCCATCTTGATGAACTTTCGCGCAGTCATGCACAAATCCTCAATTTTTGGGCATGGTGCCCCAACGTCTGGGCATGCCCGAACGTATGGGCATGGTACCCATACGTTGGAGCACCATGCTCTGGAGCATGGGCATGGTACCCCTGTGAAATTTTGATAAACTGAGACTGGTTACATACCTAAATAGGGCCTTCTCCGTGTCCTAGATCAAAAGATACCTGATTTTACTTTCTATCCAACCTCATTTTCCAATTTACAAAATGTTAGAGCACATCCAAGATACATAGAGTTTTTTGGAGGCCACTTCTCTTCTAGTGGGCTTATCCTATCCTTCTCCAGAAAATTGCTGCTAGGTAGCATGGATGAGGCAAGCTTTTCAATCTGTTCACTGGAGCAAATATTTCCTTTAGATTGTTTTCCTTTTATTGTCTTTATTTTGAGTTATTTTTTTTTACCTGTTTTTACTCTGACTTTTGACTTTTTGGCAACATGGAAAAGGATTGAGTAACCTAGTGGCAACTACCTGTAAAAGGATAGGGTAAACCCACTGGGAAAGAAGTGGCCTGCACAAAACTCTCTGTATCTTGAAAGTGCTCTAACATTTTGGAAATTGGAAAATGAGGTTGGATAGACAGTGAAATCAGGTATCTTTTGATCTAGGACAGGAAGAATGTAGCCAAAAGTATGTAGCCAGTGTCAAATTTCACAGGGATACCATGCCCATACGTCCAGGCATGCCCAAAAATTGAGGATTTGCGTATGACTGCTTTCGCGGGGCTTCTTGCATTCCCATAAATTTTTGTTTATTTGCCAGTTGGCTGTATTTTGATCCGACATTCATCCGACTAGTTGTCTAGTTCGGCGCAGCATGTTCCTCTCCTTCTGGATCCTGGATTAATAATAATAATAATAATTTATTTATAACCCACTTTCCTATAAAAAGACAATCGGAGTAAGGTTACACAAAAAAGAAGAAAAAGACAAAAGCATATGAACTACTCAACCTTTATCTCGGGCAGAAACACGCGTATAATACTATGGTTTGGACCTAGGGATGTGAGTGCATTACTTGTCAACTTAGCACTAAGTAACTCAAAAGACTGAAGAATATCAGGGGCGCCATACTTCTTAACAATACGTGTATTGTATTACTATACGATGTCGGAAGGTACATTAGAAATTTGCGATATTTAAAGTAAGCAATATGCATCTGGCGCTGAACTTTCTTATCCAGTAGTTAACGCAACCCGCAGTTGAAAACAAAACAGAATAGTCACAGTATGCAGGGGTGTCCCGAGGGGGGCCGGGGGGGGGGGCAGCCCCCCCCCCCCCCCCGGACGTTCTGGGCATTTGGTCAAATTTTGGCCGAAGGCGAAAATTCGGTCAAAACGGGCATCGCGGCGAAGCAGTGATGCCTGTTTTACAAAATCTTTTGTACCCACATTTCCAAATTAGGCGATTTAATGTGTTTATTGGTTCCCATTCTTTATCGAATTTGGTAATTAATCCAACTTTTATTCAGTCCGAGTCGAATTCACCGCATTCGGTACGTCCCTACGTAAATTCGGTGATATTTGGTCACATTGACTTTTCTCAAGTCCGTATCTGTTCTACCGCATTCGGTCAGTCAATTTCATAATTCGGTCATTTATCAGATTCATTTGTTTCTGATTCGTGACCGAATTCGACAATTCATCCAACATTTGTTCAGTCCGAGTCGGTTTCACCGCATTCGGTACGTCCCTACTAGTCTGGGGTCCACTGTACCGAAAGTCTTCTCCTTCTAAAAGTGGAGGGTCTTACTGGGGCAACACCTCTAGAGATCACAGGACCTCGCGTACGTTCTGTTACTCACGAAAGTTACCGGGATACAGCTTTTTGGTATATCGGACATGCTTTTCTAACCTCTTACACTCTAACTATTCTGCGGTTGCGGTTTGTGCGGGTACATCCGCGGTCCAGCCTTCGGCCAATGAAAAGCAAGCACATGTAAACAAACATTCGAACATTTCAGAAGCAGCGTTGCCGCCTGTCGCAGAAATCTGCGGTTAATGACGGTTTTCACTTCTTCGACAGAACAAGCCAAAATTCTACGACCGGTTCCTTGCAAGTAAATATAAAAAGTAAGCAAAAAATCTTTTGCGGCCAAAAGTCACATGTTCCAGACAAGAAAAAGTGGCAATAGTGTTTACAAACCAAGAATTCCAGGATATTTCACCTGAGAATTGGAGGATATTAAGAAGAATAAACAGGTAAAAATCATTCAAGCAGAGCTGCAATGTGGTTGTTCTTGAGTGTGGGTTAAGGCCTTTTAGGTAGTAGAAATCTCCACTTGCTTATAGGCCCAGATTAAACAGCAAATAAGTTGGACTGTCAAGAGTTTAAGATTATTCGTGGTATGCATTGTTTTTTTTGTGAATGTTACAGAACTGTTAGTCAGTCCATTATAAAAGCCTCAATTTTGGAGTCCGGAGGCTATGCTAAGTTACTGTCACTGTCAGAGGCGTTACTAGCTGAAATGTTTGTCGGGCGGGGGGGCAGGGTATTTACTGACTGTTGTTGCAGAAAGAAGAACTGTTTTCAAGAACAAAAATGACAGCTGTGAAAAATAATTGACTGATTTAAAAAAATGACTGTTTTGACAAAAAATCAACTGATTTTCATGAAAAATAACTGTTTTCATGAAAAAAAAAAACTGTTTTGACGGAAAACTGCAGTGCTTCGCGCCAACTCAGTTATTTTTTAAAGACTGGCCGGACACATTTGGAGGATATTTGATCGTGCCAAATGGATACGTCAGCTGAATTTTATTGGAGCTATATTTCAGCCCTTCTTGGCAAGGGTCCTGTTCAGGCTCAAAACCGCTCAAGTTGGAAAATGAACTTGCGGGAAGGGTTCCTTTTTCCAACTTGAGCGGTTTTGAGCCTGAAGAGGCCCTTGCCAAGAACGGCCGAAGTATAGCTCCAAGAAAATTCAGCTGACGTATCCATTTTGCACCATCAAATATGATTCGCAGTCAGCTTGGGCTGAAGGAATATTTACATTTGGAAGGGTCGCCCCCCCCCCCCACAGTTGTGATACCCCTGTTTACTGTACATACTGTACGGATGTCTGACGCTTGTCGGCCATGCCACATGGCTATTTCCATTTTTTTGTATGATAACTTAACTAATTTGAACAGCTAAAAAGGCTGAGAAGCTCAGTAGCAAAGTCGGGTTACAGTAAATCAGTAGCTTAGTGAATAACCTAGATGCTGTGAGTCTCCGACTAGTC